>PVHT021183619.1:8061777-8144721 GCA_004024745.2 Catagonus wagneri | reverse complement strand
TTCCTCAGAAAACTCTATAAAATAGAATTACCATTTGATCCAGCAATCCCACTCCTGGGCATCTATCCAGCAGAAACCATGACTCAAAAAGACACATATACTCCAGTGTTCATTGCAGCACTCTATGCAATAGCCAGGTCATGGAAACAACCTAAATGCCCATCCACAGAAGAGTGGATAGGGAAGATATGGTACATACGCACAATGGAATATTACTCAGCCATTAAAAGGAATGAATTACCAACATTTATAGCAACATGGATGTACTCAGAAATTATCATGCGAAGTGAAACCAGTCAGACAATTAGACAGCAACACCCAATGCTACCGCTTACATGCGGAAACTAAAAGACACAATGAACCTCTTTGCAGAACAGAGGATGACTCACAGACTTTGGAAAACCTTGGTTTTTCAAATAAGACAATCTGGGGGGTGGGGGGATGCACTGTGGGTTTGGGATACGAAATCTGTAAAATTGACTTGTGATGATTTATGCACACCTATAATTGAAATAAAATCCGTTAAGAAAAAAAAAAGAATCAAATGGAGATTAAGTATAAAATATTTTATTTTTGAAACAAAGAATTCAATAGATGGATGGAATAGAAGGGCAAACATCAAAGAACAAATTAATGATCTGAAAAATCAGATTGAGGAATCTTCCCAGCAGGCAACAGAAATAAAGAGATTAAAATAATAAAATATATTAAGATACAGAAAGTGACTGTGTTAATATCTGTCAATTAGGATCTTCAAAGAATTTTAAAAAATAAACATAAGGGGAGTTCCCATTGTGACTCAGCGGTAACAAACCCAACTAGTATCCATGAGGACATGGGTTCAATATCTGGCCTTGCTCAGTGGGTTAAAGGATCCAGTGTTGCTGTGAGCCATGGTGGAGGTTGCAGATATGTCTCAGATCTAGTGTTGCTGTGGCCGTGGCGTAGGCTGGCAGCTACAACTCTGTTTTGACCCCTAGCCTGGGAACTTCCATATGCCAGGGGTACAGCCCTGATAAGGCCAAAAACAAAATTTTTGTTATTCATGTTCTACCATAAAATATTATTTGAACAATTTATTTACTGATTAATAGTTCTTTTCCTGCTATAAACAGTTCTGAGACAACATCACGAACTTCTACTTCCTCTGTAACAACAGGCCCAGTTTGCAGCGTTCGCCGATTTGAATCAGAAAGAGCTTCCAAGATGGCCAGAAACCGGGACGCGGTGCTGTCAAACATCTCATCCAACAGCCGTTCTGTGACAGTACGGGGCCACTGCAGCTGGAATTAAGAAATACAGCTCACTTCTTAAAAATTCTACAATGTTTGACATTATAAGGAAAAAAGTAGTAGACAAGTAGGTGTGCTTCATTAATGCTAAAAGAAAGAATGGTGGGTCTATCAACGAGATGGCTGCTTTTGTAGTTTTTAATTTTTTTTTTTTTTTTTTGGTTGCACCTGTGGCATAGGGAAGTTTCCAGGACAGGGATTATATCTGACCCTCAGCTGCAAACTACACCACAGCTGTGGCAACGCCAGATCCTTAACCCACTGCACCATGGTGGGAACTCTGGTTTCTGTTTTTGGAGGTACCACTCCAATCTTAATTAAAGTCTCTTCATGCTACCATTACATCAAAGACTCGGCCATGTCTTTATACGCTGTGTGCCCAAGACAGCATAAAAAGGCTGTTTATTAATGAAAGGCAGCATCAGTCTCCATATGGCTTGCGGTACCTCAATTACAGCCTTTAGAAACTGATACTCAAGTTTTGGTTGCCTAAGAATCTCTAGGGGGTGCTTTTTAGGTTCACAGACCAAATCTCCAGAGATTCCATAAGTCTGGGTGAGCATTTCTAATAAGCACTGGAGGAAATTCTAATTGCAGAAGATCCTCAAACCCAAATTTGCAACAACATCTTATAGTCTAAATAACTGGCTCTATGGTAACTAAGTCTAAAGACTTCATCAAGGAAGCTGGCGGCTGTTACAGCCTCACGCAAATCCCAGCCACCACGCCTTTCTCAGCCCAGAATGATTCCACCGCCAGCAGATGGTCTGCCTCTTCCCTTTACTCTTCTGACAAACGACTTGTTCCCTGTCCTTGGATAAGGGAGCTCTAGCTGACTTTTCCAGAATGCATGTCCAGTTAGAGGATACCCATCACATTCCCCACGACTCCCTTGATTCTTCCTCTTCCTGGGTCAAAGTCAGAAAGGCAGAAAAGCAAAGGCAGGGATAAAGATGATTTGGACTATTTTTCTCCAAACACCAACTTCCTGCTTATTAGCTTCTATACTTTTTTGACCCTTAGGTCAACTAACTTGCTTTGTTTTTTGTCTTTTTGTCTTTTTAGGGCCGACCCACGGCATATGGAGGTTCCCAGGATAGGGGTCCAACTGGAGCTATAGCCACTGGACTATGCCAGAGCCACAGCAATGCAGGATCTGAGCTGCATCTGCAACCTACACCACAGCTCATGGCAACGCTGGATCCTTAACCCAGTGAGTGAAGCCAGGGATCGAACCTACATCTTCATGGATGCTAGTCAGGTTCATTAACCGCTGAGTCACAGAGGGAACTCCAGTCACCTGACATGTTAAAAACCTCAATAAAGCTTTTATTTCATGCCCTGCCCTCTCTGGCTTTACAGAGGAAAGAATTTCTTCTAAGATGTTTGCTATAAGTTAAAACAGAGCTTTAAAAATTATATTTATGTACATAATTATATATGAGTGTGTATATATATATATATATGTATGTGTGTGTGTGTGTGTATATATATGTGTGTGTGTATATATATATATATATATATATATATATATATACACACTTTTAATTTTTTGGCTGTACCTACAGCACACAGAATCGCCTGAGCCACAGCAGTAACAACACTAAATCCTTAACCACTAGCCACCAGGGAACACCTAAAAATTATATTTAAACAGCACAATAAATTTTCTAATAATTAGAAGTACTCAAAATGAAATGGTAAAACCCAGAGTTCAATGAAATTGTTTTTTAAAATATAGAAAAACTAGCAAAAAGTGAACTACAATATTTAGCAGAGCTATAGATGAATAATAACCAAGAGATTTAAAAATATAAATAGTTTAAAGATCTATAAAAAAGATTTAAGGTTAAAGCAGTAAGAACACTCTGGACTGTCAAGCATGACAAGCACAATATTAATGTCTATAAAAGCAACGAGCCCATTAGAAACAATTTAAAAATTAAAATCTCTAGTAGATAAATGATCAAAGACTATGAGAGATAACTCACCAAAAAAGAAAATACAAAGAATAAACACAAATATAAGGAAAAGCTGGATCAAAGAAATAAAGTTAAATAAGCCATTTTATGAAAACTGAATTATTAAAAAATAAATAATATCAAAATGATAACAGCTTGTGGTAAAATTGGTACATGCACGTTGTCACCTTGGAGTACTCATTTTGGAAATCAATTTGGAAATATATGACAAGAGAAATAAGAGTGTACCTTTATTCAAATCCTTTGGAAATATATGACAAGAGAAATGAGAGTTTACCTTGAATTTTATCCAGAGAGTAAAAGAAAAAATAGGGCGTTCCCATCGTGGCTCAGCGGTAACGAACCTGACTAGTATCCATGAAGCACATGGATTCAATCCCTGGCCTTGCTCAGTGGGTTAAGGATCCAGCATTGCCACGAGCTGTGGTGTACGTTGCAGACACAGCTTGGATCTCGGCATTGCTGTGGCTGTGGTGTAAGCCAACATCTACAGTTCCAATTTGATCCCTGGCTTGGGAACTTTCATATGCTGTGGGTGAGGCTTTAAAAGAGAGAGAGAGAAAGAAAGAAAAAAGAAAAGGAAAAATAGTATACTTGAGGATGTTGACTACATCGATATTTATAATAGCAAAGAACTGAAAAACAACTCAAATACTACTAATAAAAAGTATTAGGAGTTCAGAGTTCCCACTGTGTCTCAGTGGTTAGCGAGCCCGACTAGCATCCATGAGGACGCAGGTTCCATCCCTGGTCGCCCTCAATGGGTTAAGGATCTGGTGTTGCTGTGACTTGTGTAGGTCACAGACATGGTTTGGATCCTGCGTTGCTGTGGCTTTAGCGTAGGTCAGAGGCTACAGCTCCAACTGGATCCCTAGCCTGGGAACCTCCATATGCCAACAAAAAGACAAAAAAAAAGGGGAGGGGGGATTAGAAGCTCCCATTGTGACTCAGTGAGTTAAGAACCCAACACTATCTCTGTGAGGATGCAGATTCCACCCCTGGCCTTCCTCAGTGGGTTAAGGATCTGGCATTGCCACAAGCTGCAGCGTAGGTCACAGATACGGCTCAGATCCAGTGTTGCCGTGGCTGTGGCACAGGTCACAGCTGCAGCTCCAATTGGACCCTTGGCCCAGGAATTGCCATATGCTGTGGATTCAGACATTAAAAAAATTAAAAAAAAAATGTATTGGACAGAGAGTTCCCTGGTGGCCTGCCCGTTAAAGAACTCAGTGTTGTCAGTGCTATGGCTCTGATCGCTGCCGTGGCTCAGGTTTGATCCCTAGCCCAGGAGTCATGATTTAGGCATTGCCTAAAAAAAAAAGTACTAGACAAATTCTGGTAAATGTACTGCACAGAGTATACCAGACCATCTTTGTAAATGTCAGGATGGATGAGAAGCTGAATGACACAGCCCATGCAGTCCATTCTAGCCCTAAATCCCATGGTTTCCATGACACCTACACCATGAGATGTATTATGTTAATTCCCCAACATAATACACCCACACCAGTCAACCTCAGTTTCTCACTGTCCGGCAAAAGTCTTTGCTTACTTCTGCTTCCAAGCTGTGATCATGCTCTTGTCCTTTACTGAGAGTTTTTCCCTTCTTCTCCCTGTATAGTCAAATTCTGATTTATTTCAAAGTCATTCAAAAAAAGACAGAACTGCAACTTTGTCCTTTCCTTTTTTTTGGCCATGCTTGTGGCATATGGAAATCCCCAGGCCAGGGATCGAACCTGCGCCACAGCAGTGATCCAAGCTGCTGTAGTGACACTGGATCCTTAACTCTAACAAGGTAATTCCAACTTTGTCTTTTCTATGTGTCACCACTTTTGGACCACAGTAGGCATTTGATGTAGGGCTGTTGCATGAATAAATAAATAATAAATAACAGCAGAACCTACCACTAAACAGTCGATTATTAAAGTCTGAATTAGCAGTCCTATAAAACAATCCTTTGAAAATTAAAATGATTTACTGTGGGTTAACAACTGACTTCAAAACGCAGAATTTTTTTTTTCTTTTTACAGCCACATCTGCAGCATATGGAAGTTCTCAGGCCAGGGGTTGAATCCAAGCTGCAGCTGAGGCCTACACCACAGACACAGCAATGCCAGATCCAAGCCATGTCTACAGCCTACTCCACAGCTCACAGCAACCTCAGATCCTTAACGCCAGTGAGGTCAGGGATCCAATCCACATCTTCACGGACACTACATTGAGGTCTTAACCTGCTGTGACATAACAGGAACTCCAGGAATTTTTTATAAAATAGATGTAATGCATATTGAAATTTCCTTTGTAGAAAGATAATAAAGTTATTTCATAAATACACAGCAGAACATTCTGCAGAATATGTCCTCTGCTTGCTAACAAATACTATAATATTACTACTTATCAATGCCAGACGCAGACAGTTCAACAGCCAATCCAAGGAATTATCTGTAATTTAGCAAGTTACCACCCCCACCATTGGTCAGTAAGGACCTGTTTTTTTTTTTGGTCTTTTTTGCATTATCTAGAGCCGCACCCGCGGCATATGGAGGTTCCCAGGCTAGGGGTCTAACAGGAGCTGTAGCTGCCGGCCTTCACAGCCACAGCAAAGGGGGATCCGAGCTGCATCTGCAACCTACACCACAGCTCACAGCAACGCCAGATCCTTAACCCACTGAGCAAGGCCAGGGACCGAACACGCGACCTCATGGTTCGTAGTCGGATTCATTAACCACTGAGCCACAACAGGAACTCCAGTAAGGACATGGTTTAAAAGGATGTATAAACTCTACTCTTGAGCTCAGTAGTCAATATACAACAGAGACACTAAAGTAGTAATAGAAAGCTACCATGTCCAAATAATATTTGTATGTAAATACTATGATTTATTTAAAAGAAAAAAAAAACAAATTCCTCTCAAATGTTATAAGAAAGGAGGAAAGAGAACAGCAGACACTGGAGTAGTTAGAACACACTGGGCTAAAGCCCTGGGTTCTGGATCCATTGCCGCCAGCAGCTGGTTTAAATCTGGGCCTTGTTTTCCCACAAGCAATAGAAAAGGACCAAACCAATTGATTTCTAAAATCCCCTTTAGGTTCTAAGATTCTACAACTCTTCTGTTAGAAACTGCTCCTCGGAGTTTCCGTCTGGCTCAGTGATTAAAGAACCCGACTAGGATCCATGAGGATGCAGGTTCGATCTCCGGCCTTGCTCAGTAGATTAAGGATCCAGTGTTGCTGAGGAGCAGATGCTGCTTGGATCCTGCATTGCTGTGGCTGCGGTGGAGGCCCGCAGCAGCACCTCTGATTTGACCCCTAGCCTGGAAACTTCCATTTGCCTCATAACAGCCCTTAAAACCGAAAAAAAAAAACAAAAAAAAGGAAAGAAAAAGAAACTGTTCCTCTTCTTCCCCCTCACTTTCATTTTCAGTCCCTACAAAGAAGCTCACAGAAGAGAATGTCCAGAATAGTCAAGGAGCATTTCAAAGAATACAGAGCTGGGATTTAAGGACCACTGAGACTCACAATAGCCAACAGTGAGACAGTGGGAGAAGGAAAAAGGCAGAAGGGGGAAAGGGCAGAGGATCCCACAGGCATGACTCTGCCCCACTCCCCTCCCTGAGAGCCCTCCATGCCCCACAGGGGCTGTGTGAGTCCTGCCATATGAAAAGAGGAGAGTGCTGTCACCTCCATCCTGGGCGTCACTGCCCGTAAGAGGTCCCCCTGAGCTCTCCTGTCTCTTCTGGCAAAATAACCAACGACTTTCTCAGTGAAGACTGCTCCTCAATCTGGCCCTGAGCATCAGTCACAAGCAGAGCCCCGCTAACTATAACAACGTTGACGTCAGTGGGAAATAAACTGGTTTTTTAAGCCACCGAGACATAGGAGTTGTTTGTTGCTCCAGTATAACTTAGATCCTAAATACTTCCAAAGGTGAAACTGGAAGCTGCTAAGCAAAGGTGCCTCCAACTCCTCTCCATTCTCAGCACCTTCGAAGCTGACACCAAGGGATCAAAGACAAAGGGAGCCCGAAGCATTTGCACCTTTCCCAGGCTTTTCTTCAGTTTCTTTCCCTTTATTTTTTTTTTCTTGATTTTTTTATTTTAGAGCCGTACCCACGACATATGGAAGTTCCCAGACTAGGGGTCTAATCAGAGACACAGCTGCCAGCTTATATCACAGCCACAGCAACGTGAGACCTACGCCACATCTGTGACCTACACCACAGTTCACTGCAACACTGGATCCTTAACCCACTAAGTGAGACCAGGGATCAAACCCACATCCTCATGGATAAAGTTGGGTTTGTTACCACTGAGCCACGACAGGAACTCCCAGACTCTTGCCCTTTAACATTACAAAACTGAAACTGCACCAGAAGACAAAGAGATATAATGCAAATGCAAGGCAAAGAGAGTCTGAAATAGAGAAGTTGTTCTGAGACTTACAGTTTGTGCTTCCCTTAGGTTAACTCTTATCTTTGGTCTAAAGAAACTTTTGTTTTTTCTTCTAGATTCAAATACTCCTCTTTTGAAGATCATGACTGCCATCTGCCTCAAAAAGAATTATATGAAATAACAATGGGATGAGCTTTTCAACTACTAATATTAAGTACTTAATCAACTGTGGAGTACAGTAAATTTCCTTTATTTCATAAGTTTTTTATACCTTTATCGTGGCCTCTCTGTAATATCGTCTGGATTCTTCCTGGGATTGTGAGGAACTCAGTAATTCCAATTGCCTTAATTCATCAATTTTAGCTAAAGCACGCCGAGCAAATGCCTATATGCAAAGAAAATAAATTTAATTCATAATAATTTAGAATTAAATTAAAAATGTATCAAGACAGAATGTTTTATTCTCCCAGACATTTGATTTAATCGGTGAATTAAACTCTAGGCTGATACTGACTCTTTAGAACACGCTTGCTGTCCCATGTATCATTTCCTAGAAGCACCACTAAGTTCAGTAAATCTAAAGTTAGAAAAACGTCAGATATACTAACTTTGCAAATTAAGAAATTCAAGAAAGTAAGGAAAGTAGAATTCTGAGTTAAACAGTAGTTTCATATAGACTATCACTTCTTTGGCACTAGAACACACATCCCCTCCTCAGTGCTTTTCTCAAATTCTAACCTTTCTCCCAAAACAAGCTGTATTATCTATTCAGCCATTCACATTGTCCAGTATATTGTGAGGTCTTTAAAGAGTCTTATTCATTTTTGTATTTCCAGTAGCCAACATATAGGAAGTATTTTTTTATAGCTATACCCACAGCATATAGAAGTTCCCAGGCCAGGGATTGAATCTGAGCCACAGTTGTGACCTACACTGGATCCTTTAACCCACTGCTCAAGGCAAGGGGTCGAACCCACTCTTCCTGAGTCGCTGCAGTTATATTCTTAACCCACCAGGCTACAGTGGGAACTCCAGGGAGTACTAATATCTGAGGAAAGGGAGGAGGTAGTCTTGCTTATTTAATCTGAACACCACTATTATAACTCTCTAGAGATAACAGCAAAAAAGTTCAATGCATGTAATTTATTTCACTGGTTCCTTTGAAGCATTATAATTTATTATTTTTCACAAAGATGCTTTTGGAACACAAAAGTAACATAATAAAGGGTTACATTTTCCAATGAGAAAGATTTCCAATAGGAATCAAATGGTCAAAACTCTGTACACATTCCTATACCTGATAAACTGAATACATAAATAAAGAAATATGCCCCCACCAAGACACTACAATTAACTATACATATATGGTGGGTAGTTTCTAGAATGTATCCTAAGCTAAAAAAAAAAAAATATTCCACAAGAGCTGTATTAAGCTATTTCCCTGTTGAAATTCAGCCCACACTGCACTCAATAAGCTATGCACACTGGTGCAGAGATATGTTGGCCCAAACGAAGGGGTGCCCATTTCTAATTCTCACCAAGCTTTCTTCCACTGAAAAGCCAAGAACCACATACCGTAGAGAGGGTGCTTGTTTTCATTCACGCAGAGATACGGTATAGGCCAGTAGAAGCCCTGACCAGTTAATTTATATTTCAAGTATTTAATCAAAAAGATATACAGGAAAAAAGAAAAAAACAAGAAATAAAGTGTACTAAATAAATGACAGCTGGAAGAAGAGAAAAGCAAGACAGGTGCATAGCAGGTGGCATGGAGTACAAAACTAAATAAGGAAGGAAAGCGGCGTGCACACAAGAATACAATGAAGACGGGAAAATGTCAGAAATCTTATTCAGCAAAGGAGGAAACATGGTAGGAGTGAAGAGAGAATAGAGAGGGAAACAGAAGAGTTCCCTGGTGGCTCAGCAGGTTAAGGATCTGGCACTGTCACTACTGTTGCTCAGGTTACTGCTATGGCTCAGGTTCGATCCCTGCCCCAGGAACTTTACATGCTGTGAGAGAGGCCCAAAATAAAAAATAAAAAGGAAGGAAGCAGAAAGTAAAGTGAGAGACCAACGGAATGGAGAAACCAGGCAAATTTCTGCAATAAAGCCTGGGACTTTCTCTTTGCTTCACTGAAACTCTTTGGGTTTTTTTCCATTTATTCGCTTGCTTGTTTTCTTGTCAACCATCCAAAGAATACACCGATGCTGAATACATTATATATTTAAATACTGGCAGCCTCAGAATTAAAAAGTAGCACACCTCTCCATGAATACCAGCGTGGCAGTCGTAGTAACACTGGCAGACGGCGGTGTAAAGGGTAGCTCTCCACGTCAAGTACCTGATGGACAGGAGTGGCACCGAGGACTCCATACACACACTGGCCCACAGGAGATATTCCAAGGCCTAAAACCAAAAGGGCACAGCTGAGTGTTTTTTCATTTTAAGCTATTCATGCTGATTTTCACTTAATAGAATCAAATTACAAGTGATGAGCACAAATCGCTGACTTACTTAAACCAAAAATACCACAAACAATAAGCTGATTTAAAAACAAGCATTTCAGAGTTCCCATCGTGGCTCAGTGGCTAACGAACCTGACCAGTATCCATGAGGACGCAGGTTCAACCCCTGGCCTCTCTCAGTGGGTTAAGGATCCAGCGATGCCATGAGCTGTGGTATAGACCCTGCATTGCTGTGGCTGTAATGTAGGCCAGTGGCTACAGCTCTGATTCGACCCCTAGCCTGGGAACCTCCATATGCCACAGGTGTGGCCCTAAAAAGACAAAAAAGTAAAAAATAAAAATAAGAAACAAGCATTTGAAAGTAAAAGAAAAATTTTGAGAACTCAAAATCTCAAGTTAGTCATTTTAGAATGTCTTCTGTCTTAGCTGCCCAAGTCCTATGAACTCAGCTTATTGTGATTAACATTTACCAAATGTCGACAGTAGTCCAGGAACCAATTCCAACAATGCCATTGTTCTTAGCTGTCCTGGAACCAATTACTATTCTGAAAGTAAACTGGTATAGCAGGGTAGGAAAAATGGAAACAGCTTATAATCTGGGGCCTCTGATACTTAGAGGAAACAGTCCAAGCCCAGAATCAAAAAGATCCAAGCTTCAGTTTCAATTTTATCACCTGGAAGCTGTGTCGTTTCATCTCTCCAGACCTCAATTTCCTCATCTACAAAATGGGTATTTTAGCACAACACCCCAGGCCTGTTACGAGAAGGAGACAATGTCCATGACATGCTAGGGTATTTGACACAATGTAAGCTGTCCATAAAGTGCCTTTCACCAGTGTAATTATTCCCAAGGTACAATCTGGAACAAAATTGGTGGGGGGAGAGTCATCATTGTTATTATCCTGTCTGCTGGAATATATGTAAGAGTATCTCGTGCTATTCTAGCTAAATGACTTTTCTCCACAATGCCGATAATCTTTTTGCACATACTCTTCCTGTAACCTTATACGGGAAACACCATTTGACTATAGGTATTCTTTGGTTAACTTTGTCAATCATTTTCCTTTCTTCAAAAATATTCTAAAAGCGCAAAGGATTATTGGATTCGATTGCCTTTCATTTGATTGAAATATCAGAAGAAACTTTGTCTATGCTCCACATTTTGTTATAAGAACTATGACTGGGGAGTTCCCATCATGGCTCAGCAGTTTACGAACCCAACTAGGATCCACGAAGATGCGGGTTCCATGCCTGGCCTTGCTCAGTGGGGTAAGGATCCGGCCTTGCTGTGAGCTGTGGTGTAGGTTGCAGGCACGGCTTGGATCTGGTGTTGCCATGGCTGTGGCGTAGGCTGGAAGCTGCAGCTCTGACTCAGCCCCTAAACTGGGAACTTCCATATGCCGCAGGTGCGGTCCTAAAGAAGCAAAAAAAGAAAAAAAGGAAATATGACTGGGATGGAAATAAGAATCTATGAGCTAAGTAGCTCAAAATATCAAATTATAAATTCCATCCATGGAAATATCAGCCTTAACCAAGTAGGTCCTCACATGTTTCCCTGGACTATTGTTCTTAAACATCCCTCTTCCTTATATATCCTTTTTACCTCCACCAGGCTTATCTTTCTAAAATGCAAACCGGGTTGTGTCACTGTTGTGCTTTAAACATTCAATGGCTCCCTGCTGCCTACAGGACAAAGTTCGAACCTTTTATAGGGCATGAAAACACCTTTCATGACCTACTTCCTGCCTTCCCCCACCCACCCCCATTACGCTTGACCTTGCATCATATGCTTAAAGGTGGTCCAAAATGCTGTCTATTTCATGAAATATCTTAATGGTCCAAATATGTGTCTTGGCTCACTCTGTCCTCTCATTCCCCTGTCCCATAAGACTGAGATGAAACTCTGCTTCCACTACTAGCAGTGGTATCTTAGACAACAAAACCATACGCCTCAGGTTCTTCATCTGCAAAACAGATACACCAGTAACTGTTTTATAGATTGCTTGAGTTAATACTCACTAAACACTTGGAAGAGTGTAAACACGCAAGTGTTAGATTTGGTAATGACAATGAAGACAAAGGAGGAGGAAGGGGGAGCAGTAAAAGGTGGAGGAAGAGCAGGGGAAAGAGAACTAGCTGTTGAAGAAGACTTTTCTAACATCCCTAGAGAGAAATGACCTTGGCTTCAATTCTGCCTCCTCTGCAATTGTGTGTATGTATATATGTGTGTGTGTGTGTACTGTATATAATTTACATAGATTCTTATCTACACATATATCATATGTCACACCCAAATGTATTAATATGCTCATGTGTGTGACTTCGAAACTTTACTGTGATCTCTTTGAAAACAGGAGATCTTATTTGTTATTACATCACCATACCTAAAACAGTGCCAGGTAGGTACCTAGCAGATATTCCCAAGTGCAATTAAATGAATTAATTGGACAACCCCGAAATTAGCAGAAACAACCAAGGAAGAGTTAACAAGAATTCTAGATTTTCAAGAAAAGAGTAATAATAAATTCGGACAGCAGACCCAAGCCCTTCTTTCAAAAACAAATTCAGTCTTTAATAATTGAGGAAAAATAAGTCTGTAGTAGTCAAATCAAACGTAAAAAGGCACATCATCAAAAAGGTTCAGGAGCTTCATATGTGGAAAGCAAACATACACAGACTGACATCACGTTTTTGTTTTTTTTTTGTCTTTGCCTTTTTAGGGCCGAACTTGCGGTATATGGAGGTTCCCAGGCTAGGGTTCTAATCAGAGCTACAGTGGCCAGCCTACGCCACAGCCACAGCAATGCCAGATGTGAGCCATGTCTGCAACCTACACCACAGCTCCCGGCAAGGCTGGATCCTTAACCCACTGAGCGAGGCCAGGGATCTAATCTGCATCTTCATGGCTCCTAGTCGGATTCGTTTCCGCGGAGCCATGACAGGAACTCCTGACATCACATTTAATAGTAAAAATAGAAGAAACACTAGTAACATTCTGACCCTATAAATCACCTTCAGAGCCTTCAAAGTGAGTGTATATAACGTGTGCAAGCAGCCCAGCAGTTGTCTAAGAGAGAAAAGAAACCTGAAAGGCCAGATTTCTCTGTTGTCTACTCAATCTTGATTCCAGAGGAAAAAGACGTTTGATACAGGATTTGCTCTCTGCTGGGAATGTACGCTCACCCCACTAGAATGCAAGTTCACTCAGCAAAGTGCCCGGACTGCCCTGTTCACCACTGCATTCCCAGTCCCCAGAACTTTTATCTGGTGTGTAGAAGACATGCAATAAATATTTGTTGACTGACCAAGTGACTTTCACTTAACAGTTTCAGTTTACGGTGCTAAGCATGGATCTATTTCAAGTAATCATAGGATCGAAGGCCTGAAAATCAATCTGATCTCATCCTCACCAACATTCTCAGCACAACATCTTTCCTGCCCACGAGTTCCCACTTCCAGTAACAAGGAATATGCCACGTGACATCAAAAGACAATTCCAAACACAAACTTATTTAATCTGAAGTACAATCCACCTTGATACACTTCCAGTGTGTCTGTCCTAGTTATGTCTTCTGGAATGGCAAAAGAAACGCTACAAATTCAACTTCCAAATTATAGCTCTCGAGAACCTGAAAGCACCTATGCAGCCTGCCTTCTTCCCCAGCTCTCTCTCCAGGAGAGAGATTCTCAAGCATTTCTATACCTCCCAGAACTGCCCTTCCTTTCCCATCAGGGTTGATCTTCTAGGGCTTTGCTCCAGGCTGCCAATGTCCCTTTAGAGCGAATGACTAGACTGCAGTAAAAGGAGTCTGGGATTCCTTTACCGCAACTTTTGTTGTTGCTGCTGTTATTTTTTGCCTGCCCCGCCACACTGTGAACTGACATGGAATTACCAGTCATCAAAAAACTTATGTTTTCTTAGACTTCCCATTGTGTCTCAGTGGTTAACGAATCCGACTAGTATCCATGAGGATGCTGGTTTGATCCCCGGCCTCACTCAGTGTGTTAAGGATCCAGCGTTGCTGTGAGCTGTGGTGCCGGTTGCAGATGCAGCTTGGATCCCGAGTTGCTATGGCTGTGGTGTAGGCTGGCAGCTGTAGGTCCGATTCAACACCTAGCCTGGGAACCTCCATATGCCTCAGGTGTGGCCCGACAAAGACAAAAAAAAAAAAGAAAAAAATCTTGAGTTTTCTAACATCTGCTGCACAGAAATCCTGCTGTGGATTTTTACATTCAGACTGTTATAATTTTGAGAGAGTCAAATTAAATCATGAATAAATTTTCCCCTTTATAGCCACATGTCTTCCAAAGCTATTGGGATTCCTGGTATTAGAAATTTCACATTTCAACGTAAGAGTAGCTTCATTTACCAGTTGTTCACATGAATCTGAGTTTGGCCTCAAACTTAGCAAAAAAAATCACGGATTTTAGTGCCAGACAGAACCTTAAAAGTAACCTAATCTGACTACAAGAAGCTAAACTACTTGTAAGTGACAGAGCTGGCGCTGGAATTCAGGTCTCTGCACTCCCAAGGGCAGCAGTGTTCTTTCCATGACACAGGACAAGTATGACAAAGAGGGAAAGAGCCATCATTTCACTTAGGGCTCTGAAAAATCATCATCCAGGTTTTAAAGATGAAGAGCCATTTCCATAAAAAAAAAAAAAAGCACTTAATTTGTAGCATTTTTTCCTTGCCCCTAAAATAGAGAACTCTTCCTATTAATTAAAAAATTGATGGGACTTCAGCACTATTGTCTTCATAGGGAAAAACAACAACTTTGAAAAAACAAGTTTTAAGAGCCTAGTAAGAGCATGATTCAGGAGTCAAGCAGGAATAGCGCACACACGATTAATCAGCTGAGCCACAGGATGGCACTGCAGCATCATTTATATTCGCTTATAGGCTTTGAAGAAAACACTGAGAAGCATCTCCAAGTCTGGGTTTGGAGTTTATGTAACGGTATGTGGAGTGATCTGACAAGTGCTGTTCAAGCCCCCAAATTTACCAAACAATTTCAGTTTTATAGTTAAGGAAAAGGGAAATCAATGCTTCTTTAGAACAAATAGATTCCACCATATTCTTTAATGTTTGCTGAGTACTGTACTACTGTTATTTTATTTTTGGCCATGGCCATGACAGGTGAAGTCCCCAGTCCAGGGATCGAACCCGGGCCACAGCAGCAATCTGAGCTGCTGCAGTGACAATGCTAGGTCCTTAACCCAATGCACCACAAGAAAACTCCCTATACCACAGTTTTAAATGCCTCAGAAGCAGCTACAGATTATAAGAGAAAGCAAATTGTCATGTCTTTAGGGAAAGAGGCTTCAGAGAACTGCCCTCCCTCCATTGCTATGCTGATGCTAGTGACCTGCCTCCGCACAAAGTAAGTATTTCCCATCTGGAAAAGAGCCCTGGCGGGAGCTCCCGTCGTGGCTCAGTGGTTAATGAATCTGACTAGGAACCATGAGGTTGTGGGTTCGATCCCTGGCCTTGCTCAGTGGGTTAAGGATCCGGCGTTGCCGTGAGCTGTGGTGTAGGTCACAGACGTGGCTCGGATCCCGTGTTGTTGTGGCTGTGGCGAAGGCCGGCAGCTACAGCTCCTGTTAGACCCCTAGCCTGGGAACCTCCATATGCCGCGAGTACGGCCCTAGGAAAAAGGCAAAAAGACAAAAATAAAATAAAATTAAAAAAAAAAAAAAAAAAAAGAGCCCTGGCTAGTCTTGGTCTTCAGGATGTTTTCAGAGTCATGTCAAAAAATATTTCTACATTATATCAGGAGCTCCCACATAGCTATTCCATTTGCGTTAGTAAAACAAAATAGCGTGGATCACAGGACATGTCACCAGACACACCTTACTCCAATGGTGTTGAGAGGCAGTGCAGGGTGGCAGTGGCTCTGGCCTCAACTACATCTCTAACCAGGTGTGTGACCTTGAGCAAATTAACCTTGCAAAGCCTCAGCTTCTTCATTTGTAAGATAAAAGTAATAACAGCACCTTCTCAAAGTGCTGGCATGAGAATTAAATGAGATAATACGCAAAAGTGCTAGAAGCATACCTGATAGATGGTAAGCATTCATTCAACAAATGACAATGACAGAGTTCCCATCATGGCTCAGTGGTTAACGAGCCCGACTAGCATCCATGAGGACACGGGTTCGATCCTGACCTTGCTCAGTGGGTTAAGGATCCAGTGTTGCCCTGAGCTGTGGTGTAGGTCGCAGATGCAGCTCGGATCCCGCGTTGCTGTGGCTGTGGTATAGGCCAGCAAGGCCAGCAGCTACAGCTCTGATTTGACCCCTGGCCTGGGAACCTCCATATGCTGCAGGTACGGCCCTAAAAAGATAAAAACAAAACAAAAAAAATGACAATGATGACGGTGGTGTCCCCCTAGTAAGACTATCACGGTATTGTATATACAAAGCTCTTCCCACATTACCTAACACAGAAGATGAGTTTATATTGCCCTGGCGTGACACCAAGCAAAGCCTGAGGATCCCACATCTGTTTCTCCTTCTGTCATTTGTTGTAACAGACTTCAACTCTAAAGTAGCAACAGAATAAGGACCACTCAGATGTGGCTGGACTTGGCTTGTCCCTACTTAATGGACCCACTGAGGAATTCCTGCTATGGCTCAGCCAGTTGGGAACCCAACATAGTCTCCGTGAGGATGGGGGTTCAATCCCTGGCCTCAATCAGTTGGTTAAGGATCCAGCATTGCTGCAAGCTGTAGCATAGTTCACAAAAGCAGCTCAGATCCAGCATTGCTATGGCTATAGTAGAGGCCTCAGCTGCAGCTCGGGTTCGACCACTAGACTGGGAACTTCCATATGCCACAGATGTGGCCCCCAAAAGAAAAAAAAATGGACCTACTGAGTCCATGTATAGCCTCAGCTAAGGAAATCAACTTATAAGCTGAGGGTCTGGGAATTTCTGGGTGAAAATTAATTTCCCTGAAACTTATACTGAACAAACCAAAAGAATTTCATCCCCATCTTCAAGTGCCAACTGTACAGCCACCCACCGTTTAAAATTCTTGCATTCCTCACTCCCCCCCACTCCCATCCCACAAGATTGGGACTACAGAACAATCCTCCTTCGGGGCTTCCTTTTTCTGTCAAAGAGAAACTCAAGTGGCATGAGGGGGAGAATAGATGTCTTACACAGGGTATAAATAAAGAAATTATTTTAAGATGACTATCACGTTAAATTAAAATTCTCTCAGCATTAAAAACACAAACACTAACAGTTAAATGTTGGCACAGACATCTCTGCCTTTCAAAGTTCTGGCAGACAAATGTTATAAGCAGACCAAACTATGATGGTTCTGTGTTGGAGCAGTATTCATTGCTACAGCAAGTGCAATAGAAGATTGCAAATTCTTTTTAGGAAATCATCTGGAACTGAATATAGAATCACTGGAATAGTTTGTAGGCCAAATTTACATTATACATGGGATAGCCTCCCCTTGTTTTAATTCACACTCAAAAATCTGGCACAGAGATGGTTCAAGTCACTGTCAGTAATAGAGTTTTAGATGCGAGGAACGAAACAGAGAAAGAACACAAAATTAATGTTATCCATTAAGCCTGTGAGTACCTTTGCTTCTATATTTTTTAGGTGTCGTCAATTTTTAAGACACTTGGCTATGTTTTGAGGAAATAAGAGAAAAAAAATATCTGTGTTAGAATATTCAGAGTAAGGTTTTGCATGCAACAGAGAAGACTAAGGTAGTAACACTGCAGATACCAGCAACAATTCAAGCGTGGTCTCAAGGGGAGTATATTTCCCCTTCTTTTTGCCCACATTTCAATGACTAGGCAATGAACACAGAAGTGTCAGCCACTCCCCAAGCTAAAACAGAGCAGTGAGTACTGGTTAGTGAGAATCTTATTATCAAATAAAGTCAGCTCATGACTGGGACAGAGTTTAGGTATTTATTCACCCAGCTGGTATCTGAGCCATAAGTACAGTCCAAGCTCTTCAAACGAAATGCAGTCCTAGCTCCACAGCGTGACATAAATGGGCTAACCACTGTTTATCATCCAAACCAGGACACATTTAGGGTGAAAGTGGGCACTAATTAATAATGACTCCAGGACAACAGGCATAAAACAAGGACTACCCTGGGCAAGCCAGAATGGATAGGCACCCTACCTAGAAGTATAGCTAGCTATCAGATGAATGTTCAGTATCATATTGAGAAGTAATGACTATGTCCCTCTGAGAGACCAAGGTACAATGGAGAAATACCTATCAATTTTAGAAATTCTCTTTTCATTAATACTTTATTGCCTGAGGAGTTCCCGTCATGGCTCAGTGGTTAACGAATCCAACTAGGAACCATGAGGTTGTGGGTTCGACCCCTGGCCTTGCTCAGTGGGTTAACGATCTGGCATTGCTGTAAGTAACTAAATTTTGTTACATAATTCACTAAATTAT
The DNA here is from genome assembly GCA_004024745.2 of Catagonus wagneri. Classification (NCBI taxonomy): domain Eukaryota; kingdom Metazoa; phylum Chordata; class Mammalia; order Artiodactyla; family Tayassuidae; genus Catagonus; species Catagonus wagneri. The sequence continues at coordinate 8,126,148 of PVHT021183619.1, read as the reverse complement.
GTTACATAATTCACTAAATTGTCTTTATTTGGCATCCAATTCTAACAAGTCTTAGGAAAAATAGGAATTACACAAGAAGATATTTTGTTAGTAAATTTCATACCTTGGAAGAGTGACCTATGATCATCAGTTTCCTGCAAATGGTGTAAATGTAAACGGTACCTAGATGGAGAAAAAAATTAACACGTTTTGCAGTCAGATGATGGAATTTTACATTCCAATTTCTATAGTTTACGTTGGTATTTCCCAAAACAAGTGATCACCTGAAAAAATCTGATAATGACTGGAGAGTTTTAATCATTATAAATTTTTTGTAGCTTGTAGCCAAATCACTGGCAGTTTAAGTTTTAAAATATACTGAACAAAAGTATATCTTAGTAACATAATTTATGCACCTTATGGTTTTATTAATTCATACAAAACAATATTGGTTCCCATGGTTCCCTCACAGTTGTAAAACTGAAGATTTATCTCCCAATAAGATTAGAATACATATTTAATCAGATGGCATAATGCTCAATAAGGAAACTCATAATTTAAAAATCATAATGCATAATAGGTTGCATTATATTCATTCACTGTCTCATATAATATTTATCCCATCATTAAAGTATGTCCTTTAAGCACTCTAATGAAAACACCATTTTCAATTCCTATTTAAGATCATTTAAGTGTGATTTTTTTTAATCAGACCTCTAATTAAATGAGGATAGAAGACTCATTTGACGATAGCATTTGGAGGATGAGTGAGGAATGACAGTACCATTCACTTCTATATATACAAAGGACATCATTGGCCTATAAACATAACCTAAAAAACAGTATTCTATGCTTCAAAAAGGCATGTAACTATAAGGATAAGAAATCTAAATATTTTCTATGAAATATCTGATCTAAAATTCATAACCACCAATAATGAATCTGACTAGGAACCATGAGGTTGCAGGTTCGATCCCTGGCCTTGCTAAGTGGGTTAACGATCCGGCGTTGCCGTAAGCTGTGGTGTAGGTTGCAGACACGGCTCGGATCCCGCGTTGCTGTGGCTGTGGCGCAGGCCGGCGGCTACAGCTCCGATTAGACCCCCAGCCTGGGAACCTCCACATGCCATGGGTGCGGCCCCAAAATGACAAAAGACAAAGAAAATAAATAAATAAAAATAAAATAGAATTCATAACCACCAAAATTCAACAACTTGAAATCATATCTCCATGTTAAAATTTTAAAAGCTTCTGAGAAAACAGCATCTGCTCCAAAACACACACCCCTTGATTAAAATACACCTTCAGGAGTTCCCATTGTGGCGCTGTGGAAATGAATCTGACTAGTAGCCATGAGGATGCGGGTTCGATCCCTGGCCTTGCTCAGTGGGTTAAGGATCCGGTGTTGCTGTGAGCTGTGGTGTAGGTCACAGAGGTGGCTCAGATCCCACGTTGTTGTGGCTTGCAGCTGTGGCTCAGATTCAACCACTAGCATGGGAACTTCCATATGCCACAGGTGCAGCCTTAAAAAGACCAAAAAAAAAAAAAAAATACACCTGCAAGCACAGTAAACATTACAAAAATCAGTGATCAAAAAAAGCATATTGAATAAAATCTTAAACACTTCTAGCACCATAAACTTCACAGAGAAAGCAACAAGTTCTTAGCATTCAGAAACAGCATTCTCAGCATGCCTGCTCCCGTGACATAGTTATTTATCTCAGGTAAGATCCACACGGAGGAAAAAAAAACACTCTACTAGTAAGAGCACACGCTCAGCATTCTTATCACAACTTGACTTTGTTGACCCAACTGTTCAACTGTATTTCTTAGGAGAGAAAAAAAATGTCACCAAGTAAGGATATGCATAGGAAACACATGACTCTCCACAAAACACATAATACAGGCATAAGCCAGGAGCCCAGACAAACATTCAGCAAAGGGAATGAGGAAATTTCAGAAGGCCCCAGGAGACAACCCTCAAGAATAACAAGGGCCTTCTGTATTTCAAAGATGTGCCTTTAACCTTTGTGCTTTTAACATCTGACTATAACTGAACCCTTCTCTGGTGGCTCAGGATCTTGGCATGGCTCACAGATCCACTGCAGAAGCCCAATAGAGTAAATGGCTCAAAACGGAGCACAGACTGAATTTTTACAACCTCAGGATACCTTTGGAAGTTTGATTTTTGACCATATCCCTAATATGAGTTTACCTCTTTGCCATATGACTCCTTTTCATCAAAGATGGCTACCACTAAAATAATCTGACTATTTGAGGGTTAAAAGTTCAGGTTAGTTGAGAAGTCAGGTGTTATCCAATATTCATTTATCCAATTAGATTTTGTGAAAGAACCAAGATTAGTCAAAATATCTTAAGAAACCAAGGCTGTGTATGTATAATAGTCAGTTTTAAAGCAAAGAGTATAAATGTCTACCTGGAAAGGTCAAATGTATTTTGAGAACTGACTGCAGGTCAACTTATTTTTCATGATTAAATTCCAAAGTTTTAAAACTACAAGGTCTTTGCACTTGCTAATCTCCCAGGTGGAATGCCCTTTCCGCAAATATCCAGATGTCTCAGTCAGGTATTTACTTAAACGTCATCTCCGATGAGGCCTTCCCTGACCATTCTATTTTGAATTGCAGCCTGGCCCCAGCCTGGCCGCAGCCCAGCCTATGCTCTCCCTAACCCCTTCTCAGCTTTATTCTTCTTCATAGAACTCAGCACCATCTGATAAGCCATTTAATTTTTTGTTTGTTTTACAAATTTTTTAAAGTAGCTGATTTACAGTGTACTGTCAATTCCTGCTGCACAGCAAAGGGATCCATCAGAATTACCATCAGAAAGAATGTTATTTAACATTTTCACTTTACCGATTGAAAAACTAAAACTTAGAAAGACTTATCCAGGTTTTAAGAGCTTCTCGATACCAACATAAGTTAATACTTTCTTATGACTCTAAATCCAGTGCTTTTTGTTAACTAGTGAAGTAATTATTGTGTTATTACTGTTGCCATGAAGTAGGATGAGTAAACTGTGCACAAAAAAATATATAGGGGGCCTATTGCTATCCTTAAGACTTTACCAATTTGTTTTTTTTATAATGATTTTTATTTTTTCCATTATAGATGATTTACAGTGTTCTGTCAATTTTCTGCTGCACAGCAAGGCTACCCAGTCACACATACATGTATACATTCTTTTTTCTCACGTTACCATGCTCCATCACAAGTGACCAGACATAGTTCCCAGTGCTATACAGCAGGGTCCCATTGCTTATCCATTCCGAAGTGACATGCCATTTAGTTTTGATTTGTCATCTCTCTGAAATATTATGTAAGCATAAGAACAGGGCTTTTTGTCTATCATCTACTCCTCTGTCCCTAAGCATCTAGAACAATGCCTGGCATTTAATAAGCTTGAAATGAATTAATTAAAACAGGGACAGTAGTTAGTAAAACTAAGGATATGTATTTCCCACAGTCCAGCAATTTCACTCCTGGGCATAATTCCCAGAAAACTCTCACACAGGTCCATAAAAGGACTCACGTGAAGACATTCACTGCAGAATTATTTGTGCAATTAGAGAGGTATGGCAAAAGAGGTGCGCGACCCTATGTGTGTATGGGTATCTGGAATACAATTCAGCAGGCAGAGTTAAGGAACTAAATTTATAAATAGAAACATGGCTAGATTCTAAAACCACAGTACTGAGCAGAAAAATATTTAGGAACCAGAATAAAAAGCAGAACATGATGCCATATGTATTTAAAAAAAAAAGAAAAGCACATACCAGAAAAAGGATGTACTAGATACAGAAACTGTTCGATCTTTTTAAAAAAATAATAATAATAGTGGAAGGTTTTGTGTGTGATCTTAAGAGAATATCAGACAGTGAGTCATGCTGCATCCTTTCCACATCCCAAGCAAAGCCTGACCCAAGCGCCACAGGGCCCAGCCCCCAGGCCTATCACTCCTTCTTGAGCACAGATGCTCTGCTCCTGCTTATCCCTGCCAAGATGTGTGAGCAATTCAGGTGAAGAGATGGCTGTGGCGACTTTGAGGATGATATGCCACAAAAGCTTAACAATCACTGGACTGAAAGATTTTTTCCAAAGTCATCCTCATCTCTGGTAGCAAACGTAAGGTCTAATTACAATCAAAATGTCAAAAATATTACTTGGGGAGAGTGAAGAAGGAAAAGGCAACATACTGTCAACTGCCACAGAGGAGAAAGGATCCAGTATGTTTTCTTTCAAGTTATTTTGTCCCAGTCTTATGCACACGGAACACACTATCATTATTTTTCTTTTAAAAATATGTTATCCAGAGAATTATAACTTCAAGCTGTAATTTTAAAGAGAATTTGACTGAATTTAAATTGTAACTCTTAAAAGGGAAAAACAAACGCTACGTTTTGATAGATAAGATTCATTTCAAGGAGTTCCCGTCGTGGCTCAGTGGTTAATGAATTAGACTAGGCACCATGAGGTTGTGGGTTCGATCCCTAGCATTGCTCAGTGGGTTAAGGATCCGGTATTGCTGTGAGCTGTGGTGTAAGTTGCAGATGCAGCTCGGATCCTGTGTTGCTGTGGCTGTGGTGTCGGCCGTAGGCTATAGCTCCGATTAGACCCCTAGCCTGGGAACCTCCATGTGCTGCAGGTGCGGCCCTAAAGACAAAAAAAAAGATTCATTTCATAGGACATATATAATGCATATGTCTGTATATATTTGTATCTATATAATGTGTGAGTATCGGTATGTACATAAATTCACTATACACACACATATACATGGATGTTCTCAGGTCTCCTCACTCAACAGCAGGTAGGAGGAGAAGGTTTATATGTCAAAACACCCTAGTATGTAAGGAAAGGGCCAATAAATGGATGATGCTTAGAGAAACAATCTAACCTGCAGGAGTCTTTCCATTCTTTTCCACCTATACTTACTTACTAATTGTGGCCCCTATTTTGTACTTATGTGAAACTGATTATCCACGCAGTCTTTGACCCTTACTCGGGGCATAAAACCCAAAGACAAGCTCTCTAAGTCCCTGCTCATGAGGAAAAACTAAAATGTAATAAAAATGTTTTTAAAAGCCACAACTGTCTTATTATAACATGAACATGTTTTAAATCACAAGGTAATCAAGGCACTGTCAAACCTGTCATTTAAATAACTTTCCGAAGGACACGATGAAATATAAAATACAGTGATAAATACCATTGAAGATAATCCAGCAAAGGTGCTCCTGCGGCAAAGCCACCTGCATGATGAGTCTTAAGGAGGACAAGATATGCAGACACTGGATCACAGATTCTTTATTCTGCAGGTTCGTATCATTGTCACAGACTAGCTGGTAGCTGCAAATATTTTTGCCATTTAAAGCATGAAACTGAAAACACATGAGAAAAAAAATAGGAATATAAAAATAGGGTTTATGCAACTTAGGAGAGCACTTCTTAAAATGTAAAAAACTAAAATGGAAACAATTCTGCTTAATTCCATAGATTAGTATAATGCAACAGACGGAATGTCTCTGTCCTCCCCAAATCTATATGTTGAAACCTAATCCCCAGTATGATGGTATTTGGGAGGTGAGGTCTTTGGGAGGTGATTAGGTCACGAAGGTGGAGCCCTCATGAGTGGAATCAGTGCCTTTATAAAAGAGACCCCCAGAGAGTTGCCATATGAAGACACAGAGGGAAGCAGGCCCACACCAGACATGGAATCTTCTAGCACCTTGATCCTGAACTGCCCAGTCTCCAGAACTGTGAGCAAACAAATGTTAAGCCATCCAGTCTCTGGATTTTTTGTTATAGCAGCCTTAGTGGACCAACATATGGAAAGAAATAAGGTTAAATAGGGTTCTCTGAAGCATCCACTGAGTGAAGATCATCTTTCCTTAATCAAAAAAAAAATTTTTTTCAGAAGAAAAAAAAAAAGTACAAAATCCCATTTCCAAGAATAGAGAATTGAATCAAGTTTTTATAAATCCCCGATGGTATCTTAACATACTAATTCAGATGCAATTATTACCAGCTATACATTTCTTTCACCAAATGTTTGCTGAGGACCTCTGTTTGCCACATTTTGCTAAGCAAGAAGGATTGGAAGACAAGAAAGACATGCTCTTGATAGAGGGGAAAGCATCCCAGGAGCACACAATGTTAGGAATGCTTAAGGTGGTTGCTGTGGTCACTAAATTAAAGTCTTTTTCAAAGTTGGAATGAGAAGGTTTAAAATAAAGAAATTAGGCTGTAGAGGTGGTCCATGGTCAGAACATCGAGAGCATCCACACCTTTCTAAGGAATATGGATTATGGCCAAAGACAAAGCCAGGAGTTCCCGTCGTGGCTCAGTGGTTAACGAATCCGACTAAGAACCATTAGGTTGTGGGTTCGATCCCTGGCATCGCTCAGTGGGTTAAGGATCCGGGGTTGCCGTGAGTTGTGGTGTAGGTTGCAGACGTGGCTTGGAACCCGCGTTGCTGTGGCTGTGGCGAATGCTGGCAGCTACAGCTCCCGTTCGACCCCTAGCCTGGGAACCTCCATATGCCACGGGTGCAGCCCTAGATAAGGCAAAAAGACAAAAAAAAAGGGGGACAAAGCCAAAGGGTGACAGAGTGCAAGCACTGGATGCACACTTTAGAAATTAATGCTGACAAAAGTGTGGAAGGTGAAAAGCAAAGAGGGGACAAAAATACGTGCAGGAGGCTAGGAGAGATCAAAGGCCTCTGAGGTTACCCAGAGAGAAAGGGGGCCTGAAATGGGGCTCCGGGGGTGAGAATGAGGAGAAAAGGAGACACAGGTCTTGTTGGAATCAACGGGTTTAGTGACCAATTAAAGTGGGAGGTTAAAGAGAAGTTTGCAATGGTTTCCCGCTTGGGTGGAGCCAGTTATGAAAGAAAAAAGATGAGTTCAGTTTGGGACATGTCAAGACGAAGATTTTGGTTTGAGAATCTTCAGTCCTGCTAAAGCTGTAGGAGTGGACAGTCTTAATAAAAATGGGTCTTACTTCACCAGGCAGATTTCCGGCTTGGATACATGTATACTAATTCTAGCAACCACGTGGCTGGTTTCACAGAAGAAGATATTACTGAATGCATCTACATGTTGGAATAGTTCTTATCTTCAAAGTGCTCTCTCTTTTAGAAGTAAATAATGACACGTAATATTTTTTAAGTGTTAGGCCCTATTCTAAGTCTTTCATTATCTCAGCAATCCTAAAACAAACAACAACAAAACAATGAAGTAGGTATTAGTATTACTTCTGCTCCACAGATGATGCGGGGACAAAGAAATTACACAAATTCTCCCAAGATCCCACAGTTAGGAATTGGTACAACAGCTCTTTGAACCCAGGCAGACTGGCCCTAGAGACCAAACTTTTAGAAATTCTGCCTCCCTATACTACATATAAGGGGGATCATTAAATAACATGATTGATTACATAGGCATACAAAACTTGGCTGTTAATATCACGACAGTAAATTCTTCATAGTTACCTCTTTAACTATGACCAACATGCATGTTTATTCCAAAATCTATTTCTCAAGATCTCTAGTTCTGCATTGTCAAGTTCATCCTGGACTATTTTTTAATCCATTCATTCTCTTACACATTCGTTTTATATATATATTCATTGAGAATTGTGGTGTGCCAGTGTTGTGCCAGAACCTAAAACTTGGCATGTGAAAAATCAAAGTTTTCCTATTTTTTTACACCCAGCCCTGCTGGCATACTCATGCTTTGTTGCCTTTTGCCTCTAATCTTTTTCTTTCTAGTCTACTTTGCCTACTGCTTCTGGATTAATAATTCTACTTTTTTTCTTTTCAGGCATACGGAAGTTCCCAGGCTAGGGGTTGAATCAGAACTACAGCCACGGCAATGTGGGATCTGAGCCATGTCTGTGACCTACACCACAGCTCACAGCACTGCTGAGCCATAACGGAACTCCTGGATTAATAATTCTGACTATACTACTTAATTTATTCATTCATTTAACACATCCATGCCAGGCACTATTGGAGGCACTAGAGATTGGATATTAGAGCAGTCCCTGTTCTCCTGAAGCTCACAGTCTGAAAGTGCGGACAGATGATAAAAATAAATAAAAACTTCTCAGGTGATCTTAAGTGATATAAAGAAAAATAAAGCAGGGAGGACAAGAGACCCAAAAGAAGTGAGGGGTGACCCATGCAGATATCTAGGATAGAAGAATTCCATACAGTGGAGCCCACCAGTGCACTGATGCTAAGCTAGGAAGGCTGAGTAGAAGATAATGCAACAGTATGTGTAAGAAAGAGCTATGGAAGCCTGGACCAGGATGATATAGGAGGGGCCTTAAAAATTCAAACTTTTCATTCAGTACTCTTCCCAGTGGGGCACTGAAATATTACAATTTATAAGAAATATATATTTGGTCATTCAGATGGCCAAAATATATTTCTCATACATATCTGGTCCTCATCCACAGTTCCTAGCTCACAACTCCCAAAACCCTAGGAATTTTCTAAGTGCTGAAAGGGACAAAGACACCTTATGTTATTATGCTATGTTAATACGGTGACTTTTGGAAAGTGCCTAAGGATAGAGATTAGCTGCCAATGGAGCCAACCTTGATTAGAGGTTTAGAACTTTTAGCCCCATCCCCTGACTTCCAGGGAAGGGGAGAAGGGCTGGAAGTTGAATCTGTCACCAATGTCCAATGATTCAATTAATCGTGATTACGTAACGAAGCCTCCATAAAATCCCAAAAGGATGGGGTTTGGGACGCTTGCAGGATGATGAACTCGTGAGGATGCTCGGAAGGTGGTGCTTCTGCAGAAGACATAAAAGCCTTTCCCCAGGCTTTGCTCTATGTATCTCTTCCCCCTGGCTGTTCCTGAATTATATCCTTTTATAATAAATCTGTAATTTAGTACATAAACTGTTTCCATGAGTTCTGTGAACTACTGCAAGAAATTCTCGAACCCAAGGAGGGGGGTGTGGGACCTTCTGATATATAGCCAGGCAGTGAGAAGTAGAGATAACAACATGAGCTTGCAACTGGCATCTGAAGTGTGCAGGGGGTCTGGTGGGGTAGGATGGGGAACGGTCTTGTAAGACTGAACCCTTAACTGGTGGAATCTGACACTGACTCCGGACAGACAGTCAGAATTGGGTTGAACTGTAGGACACTCAATTGGTGTCCCAAGAACTGCTTGTTGGTGTCAGGACTCAATTTAGGCACCAACTTACATTGCCCAGTCATGAACCTATGTTACAGGCAAATTGAACTGCTCGATGTGCCTTCAACATGCTTGATATTTTCTGCTTATTAAACCACGTATTGTTTTCAAGACCTAGAATAATCATTTAGTTTGGAAAAACATAGCTTTGGAGTCAGACTGATTAGAGTTCAAACGTCAATTCTGTCCACTGCTTGAAGTGGACTAGGTTTCTTACTCTCTAATAAACCTCAGTTTCTTCATCTGTAAAAGAGGCATATACCACCAATCTCTTAGGACTGCAAGGGGGCTGCAAGATAACAATTCATGTACTGCATTTAGAAGACTACCTAGCATATGATAACTGCTCAACCAGTGAATCACTGGTAGCAATTAACATAGTAACACTAGGAAAAAAGCATAAATTTTTTTTGTAACAAAAAATCTATGTTTCCTCTCCAGAGCCACTAGCTGTTATACTCTGTGATTAGCCTTCTTTTTTCTCTCTTGTAAAATAGAGATAATAATAGTATCTAACTCATTGAGTTATTGTGAGGATCCAGTATGTTTTCTAAAGCACTCTGTGAACTAAAAGTATTAGACCAATATGTAATTATAATAATAATAACTGTCTACTGGATGAATAAGTGATTATAATGACACAATTTCCAAAGCATCTTTATAAAATTTAGTAAGTACACTTTCTCATCCAGCACAGAAAATATTTATTAAGCAACTTATAGCACACAGGTAAATGCCATGCTAAACAAAGGAAAGACATTTAGAAGCTGTCAACTAAAGGATATACTATTGTACAACTAATCATAAATGGTACATTCTAGCTACTGTGTTCATCTTACTGTATGTGCAGCAGTTCTGTCTCCAGGGCCTTTGGGGAAAAATACAGCTTTGAATTCGTTCACGTCTGCTTTATGCTCATCAATGTTGATGCTGAACTGCTGAAGGTATCTCCCATAGCACTGTAAAAGGGCCAATTTATATTCCTGAAATAAAAAGGATTGGTAAAAGTTTCAAAATATCATTCTGCTTAACATTGTGAAAATTAGGGAGTAGTCATAAAAATAATAGCGTCAATGTTGATTATTACTGTTATTACTATTAATACCACCATGACATTATTACTACCATTATCATTACCATTTCCAAACACTAGGTGACAGACTGCAATTCACATGCATTATTTCACTTAATTCTCCTCACAAGCCTATTGTGAGATGAGACCATCACAACCTCAGAGAGGGGGAATATGCACCAAGGCACTGTGTGTGGTAATACCTGGACTCAAAATCCAAAAGATTCAACTTCAATAGATCGTGGTAACTCACTTACCCAGTGAGAGAGGTATATGAGCTATATAACCAGCCTTGCTTCTGATACCTCCTAAGCTCCAAAAAAGAAAGTGTGGGGGAGGGTAGTGAGGGAGGAAGAAAAAGTGGAAGGAGAAAGAAAAGGAAAGAGAGAGAAAAAAAGGAAGGAAAGAAAGGAGGAAGAAGAGAAAAATGCAGGTGATGAGTTGGCTTTCTCCATCTGTCGAAAGTCTCTGACATTACATCAGGGCAAATCAAAAAAGTATGAGCTGTTGTTAGCTATGATTCTTGTTAGTTCTAATCCATGCTTATGTTCCCATTACAAAGTCAGATGCCTCATTTTGAAGCCCACAGGGCACAGTCGACCTGAAGAGTTGCAGGGCAGTTGGATGTGAGCAGGGCTCTTCATATGAGTCAGCTGCAACCCTTCCTGGCTTCCTCCCCTGCAACCATGTTTCCAGGAAAAGCAACTGCCCTGGCTGTGAACTGCCTATTGGGTTACCTCGCCCCTTAGGAGGCATGGCAGTCAAACACTCTTTTGTTTCTATTTCTGTTGACTTGTTACTTGCTCACTAATTAATTCGGAATCTTTTCCATTCTAACTTGATTCATATAATAAATTCAAATCTCAGTTCAAAACAAGAATAGTCCAACAACATGTTCCTTACTGTGACTAAAATAAAAATAAAGAGATTCTAGAAACCAAAGTAACCACTCAAGTTTGTTTTCCAGGATTATAAATACCTTTATTGGCCCACTTTCCCATCAGTGAAAAGTAGCTAAAACCTTTTTTGTTCTTTTAAGTAAAAGTTTAAATATCCTATCTGAAATATTCTGAATCCTTAGCACTATCTATCACCAACTTGCTCTATCAACTTCTAATATTCATCTTCTTTCTACTTCCACCCACCTGGGTACCCAAAAACCCCAAACTGTGCTGTGTACCAGCAACTTCTTATGTTAAGGAAAAGCGTTAAACTATAGAGGAGGCACTCTTTTAATTCTCGTCAAAACAATTATTCCACTTCACATGAATATAGCTTACAAGTTGGACCGCATCTGAATTTTTGTCCTGTAATTTTCCAGACTCTGTATGTTCAAGTTTCTGAGGACCATGGTCCAATTAAATGGAGCTAAAGTAATTCTCTAATTTTTGCGGCAGAAAATAGACCGTACTGCTTCATTAGCAAAGTTCTTCCACCTCAGCCTCTGTCTGGTAAATTTTCCTCCCATACCAAAAGTATTCAGGTCCATAAAACAGAAATGGAGCAGGAAAAGGAAGCTGAGAAACTATTTTGAGAAACCGTGCTCTATACAGAGTTAACGGAAGCTGATAGCAAATAGATCTCCGGGAGTTTGACTTACAGAACAACAGATACGGGAACAACTTATAAAAACAAACAAACAAACCCTCTGCTTCTAAACTACTTTCACTAATTACACTCACTTAGTTTTGTTTCGTTTTGCTTTTTCCTCTCTTTACTTGCATACCTTCCCAGCCTCACGCAGTGTACTTGCCCTGCAGGAAGGTGGACGCTGCTCTTACCCAGTGCGAAGCAGCTGGGGCTGGTTGAGAGCACCCACTCTAAAACTGGGCCTGCGCAGGTGTTCAGGCCTGGCCTCCTGACGTCAGAGGCTGGAAATCTCCGCCCTCCCATCGTGCTCAGCGCCTCCATTTTGAACGCACGGAAAGGCCAAACCCAGATGCACCTGCGCAGAACGCAGAATGCCGACTACCTCACATTTTCCCCGCCTTCAATCACTGGCCCCAAGCCTGGAACAACTGTGCTTGTATCTCTTAAGTATCCCAACTCCGTCGGTTCCGGGAGGCGGTCCGAGATTTGTTCCTCGCTTGACTGCGTTGTGAATAAACTTTCTCTGCAGCAAATCTGGGCTTCTTGGGCTTGGCTTTGCTTGTGCGTCAGAAAAAGGGACCTGGCTGGGTAACAGGCTGAATACTGCCCACTGTCTGGCCTAAAATCATTCTGAATAATATGACTCTTGATCCAAGGATCCTCCATGTGCCAAACACTCTTTTAACTTGGAATAATTTGGGCCTGTGCTAGAGTTTTTGGGGAAAACTTACACTTTCATTAACTGAAAACGCAGCCATGGTGTGGTCTTATCAAACCAAGTGCATGAAGCCACAGCAAACCAGGAGCTGGGCGTTGAGATGGAACTGGAAAGGGGGCACGGACCCAGTCAGAATACAACCCTGAGCAAGAAACAGAGCACAGTACTACAGAATGCCTGCTGTAATTACATACAGGAAAGTGTTAAGAAGGAGCTGAAAGTCATTAAAACAAGGCACGGAGAACCAACCAACACAGCCGCAAGGCCAGGAGCTATGAGAGCGATCTGCTGGGCAAGGCCAGCCATGTGAAAAACAACAGGAAGTGGTGTCTGGGCTCCTTTGTATAAGGTAGGAACATGATGACTCAGCATTTCCTGTAGGGCGCCTACCACACCCTCTGTTAACTGGGGGCCCCTGTTCCTGCCATCCCCAGCCAAATGCCTTTCTATTCAGGAATCTCTCGCCTCTGGAGAATCCCAACAGCAAAATTTTAAAATTAACACTTTGTGGATTACATTAAAATTTGTATACCCTTATGTTTTTCTAAGAAAAAAATCAAATCACGTAAAATAGGAATGTTTCAAACCAAAAATAATAATTAGCCAAATAAGTTTCACGTGAGCTCCTGTTACTCTGGAGGCACTTACTTTCATTTCGCAAAGGCTATCTCCAACCTTCAGAAGCTTTTCGTTGTAATAGGCAGCTGGCAGCCGGGGGGCATATTTGGTCCAGATATTAAACAGGGAGGTGGCACTGTAAAAAAAAATCATGAAATAAAATGATATCTTCAAAGGCAGCAAGGAAATCTAAATTGATTAGCAAACAATTCTTAAAAACTTATCTTGTGCTAAGTCTTTTTAATGTGTCTTATGAGTTAATGTCTAATTATTAAAAATGTAATTATGGTTAAGAGTATTTCTTCCTGGAGTTCCCGTGGTGGCTCAGTGATTAACGAATCCGACTAGGAACCGTGAGCTTGAGGGTTCGATCCCTGGCATCGCTCAGTGGGTTAAGGATCTGCCCTTGCCGTGAGCTGTGATGTAGGTCGCAGACGCGGCTCAGATCCCGAGTAGCTGTGGCAGGGTCCTAGGCCGGTTGCTACAGCTCCGTTTAAACCCCTAGCCGGGGAACCTCCATATGCAATGGGCGCGGCCCCAGAAAAGCCACAAAAAAAAAAAAAAAGTATTTCTTCCTTCGTACCAAACACTGATGGAAGCTTTTTATATGCATTTCTAATGGTTTTACTTTTTTTTTTTTTTTTTTTGCCTTTTGCCGTTCTAGGGCTGCACCTGTGGCATGTGGAGGTTCCCAGGCTAGGGGTCTAATCGGAGCTGTAGCCGCTGGCCCAAGCCAGAGCCACAGCAATGTGGGATCCAAGCCGCGCCTGTGACCTACACCGGATCCTTAACCCAATGAGCAAGGCCAGGGATCAAACTTGCAACCTCATGGTTCCTAGTCGGATTCCTTAACCGCTACGCCACGACGGGAACTCCTGATTTTACTTTTTTTTTTTTTTTCTTTTTGCCTTTTTATGTAGAGCCGCACCCGCGGCATATGGAGGTTCCCAGGCTAGGGGTTGAATCAGAACTGCATCTGCCGGCCTACGCCACAGCCACAGCAACGTGGGATCCGAGCCGCGTCTGCGACCTACATCACAGCTCACGGCAACGCCGGCTCCTTAACCCACAGAGCAAGGCCAGGGATCGAACCCGCAACCTCAAGGTTCTTAGTCGGATTCGTTAACCACTGAGCCACGAAGGGAACTCCCTGATTTTACTTTTTTAATTTTATATTTTTTGTTGAGGTATCGTTGATTTATAATATTACATAAGTTTCAGATATACAACGTAGTGACTCAATTTTTAAAGGTTATATTCCATTTATAGTTAGTATAAAATATTTACTACATTCCCTGTGCTGCACAATATATTCTTGTAGCTTATTTATGTTATGTATAGTGGTTTATACCTCTTAAAATCACCTAGTCCCATCTATCCCCTCCCCGCTTCCCTCTCCTCACTGGTAACCACGAGTTTCTCCTCTGTCTCTGTGAGCTTGTTTTTCGTTGTATTCGCTAGTTTGCTGTATTTTTTAGATTCTATTTTTAAGTAAGACCATATAGTATTTATCTTTTTCTCTCTCACTTATTTCACTTAGCATAATACCTGCTAGGTCCACCTGTGTTGTTGCAAATGGCAAAATTTTATTCTTTTTTATAGCTGAGTAGTATTCCATTGTGTGTGTGTACCATATGTTATTTTATTTTTACATTGTTTAAAATTATAGTTGATTACAATGTTGCACCAATTTCTGTTGTACAGCAAAGTGACCCAGCCTTACATATATATACATCCCTTTTCTTATATTATCTTCCATCACATATATTCTTTTTATTTTATTTTTAATGGCTGCACCTGCAGCATATGGCATTACCAGCCAGGGATTGAATCTGAGCCACACCTGTGACCTATGCTGTAGCAGCAGCAATGCCCACTGCGCCAGGCCAGAGATGGAACCCTGGCCTCGGCAGCAACCTGAGCTGCTGCAGTTGGATTCGTAACCCACTGTGCCACAGCAGGAACTCCATTACGTATATTCTTTATCTGTTCATCTGTTGATAGATGCTCAGGTTGCTTCTGTATCTTAGCTATTCTAAATAGTGCTGCTGTGAACATTGGAACTATATTCTTTGTATGTATTTTTTAAAACATTTTATTTTTTAGAGTAGTTCTAGGTTCACAGAAGAATTGAGTGAAAAGTATAGAGTCCCCATGAACTCCTTTCCCCAGCACATACACTGCCTCCCCTATTATCAACTTCCCCAACAGAGTGGTACATTTATTACAACTAATGGGCCCACATCGACACATAAGTATCACCCAGTGTCCATAGTGTACATTAGGGTTTATTCTTGGTGTTGTCCATTCTATGGGTTTGGACAAATGACACACGTCCACACCATTTTATCCTATAGAGTAGTTTCACTGCCCTAAAAATCCTCTGTGCTCTGCCTATTTATCACTCCCTCTCTACTAACCTCAGGCAACCCCTGAACTGTTTAGTCTCTCCCCAGTTTTGCCTTTTTCAAAATGTATTATACTTAACAATCATATAGTAAGTTGCATTTTCAGATTGGCTTCATTCTCTTAGTAATATGCGTTTAAGATTCAGCCATGTTTTTTTCCATGGCTTGGTAGCTCATTTCCTTTTAGCACTGAATAATATTCCATTGTCAGCATATACTACAGTTTATCAGTTTACTTACTGAGAGATCTTGTTTGCTTCCAAGTTTTAGCAATTTGAATAAAGCTGTTACAAACATCCATGTGCAGATTTTCATATGGATAGAAGTTATCAACTCCTTTGGGTAAATACCAAGGAGCATAATTGCTGGATTATATGATAAGAGTGTGTTAAGTTTTGTAAGAAAACATCAAACTGTTTCAAAGGCGGCTGTACTACTTTGCATTCCCACCTGCAGTGAACGAGAGTACCTGTTGCACACATCCTTGACAGTGACTGGACCATTCTAATAGGTGTGTAGTGGTATATCATTGTTGCCTTAATTTGCATCTTCCTAATGATGTATGATGTGGAACACCTTTTCTATATATATATATTTTTTTTTAATTTTTATTTTTATGGCCGCACCTGCAGCATATGGAAGTTCCCAGGCTAAGGGTCAAATCGGAGCTACAGCTGCCGGCCTACACCACAGCTACAACAATGCAGGATCTGAGCCGTGTCTTAGACCTATGCCACAGCTCACAGCAACACTGGATCCCCAACCCACTGAGCAAGGCCAAGGATCGAACCCACATCCTCATGAATACTAGTTGGGTTCATAACCTACTGAGCCACAGCAGGAACTCCATCTTTTCATATATTTATTTGCTGCTTGTATTTTTTCCTTAGGTAAGTGTTTGTTAAGGTTATTTGGTCCATTTTTAATATCAGGTTGTTTGTTTTCCTATTGCTGAGTTTTTAGAGTTCTGGGTATATTTTGGATGAGTCCTTTATCAGATACGTCCTTTGCAAATATTTTCTCCATGCCTGTGACTTGGCTTTCATTCTCTTGACGGTGTCATTCACAGGGCAGAAAACTTTAATTTTAATGAAGTCCAGCTTATCAATTCTTTCTTTCATGGATCGTGCCTTTGTTTAAATCTAAAAAGCCATTGCCAAACCAAAGGTCATCTAGATTTCTCCTGTTATCTTCTAGGGCTTTTAAATAGCATTGCATTTTACAGTTAGGTTTGTGGTCCATTCTGAGTTAATTTTTGGAAAGGGTATAAGGTCTGTGTCTAGATTCAATTTTTTACATGTGGATATCCCATTGTTTCAGCACCCTTTGTTAAAAAAACTGTCTTTGTTCCGTGGTATTGCTGTTACTCCTTTGTGAGAGATCACTTGACTCTATTTATGTGGGTCTGTTTCTGGGCTCTCTGTTCTGTTCCTTTGATCTATTTGTCCATTCCTCTGCCACACCACACTGTCTTG
This sequence comes from Catagonus wagneri, assembly GCA_004024745.2. Classification (NCBI taxonomy): domain Eukaryota; kingdom Metazoa; phylum Chordata; class Mammalia; order Artiodactyla; family Tayassuidae; genus Catagonus; species Catagonus wagneri. The sequence goes on along the minus strand of PVHT021183619.1, from coordinate 8,109,052 downwards.
ACTGGGGTAGCTTTATAACAAGTCTTGAAATCAGGTAGTATCTGTCCTCCAGCTTTGTTCTCCTTCAATATTGTATTGGCTATTCTGGGTCTTTTGCTAGCATGGATATTTTTCACTTCATTTTCATATACAGGTGATGAAACTGAGGCCCAGTGCATCCATGCTTTTGGCCAATATATGACTGTACCTTCCATTATTCTGGAATAGAAACTCCCTAAGGGCAAGGACCTCATCTGTATTAATCATTGCCCAGCCCCAAAAGTAGTGAATATTTAGTATATGTCAGTACTCCGTAAAAATGTGTTGAAAGAATGAATAAATAAACAATAAATGACTAGGGAAAAGAACTCCTTGTTCTTATTTCATGCTTTTCTATAAAAAGAGTTCAGCTTTCAAATATCCAGTCAGTCCTTTCGGGTTAGGCTTCCTATATGGTTTTTAATCAGAGTTCAGAGGGTAGCAGATCGTTACTTATTTTGTTCATTCATTTAGTTAATACATACACCTTCCTTCTCTCTTGGAAATTGCCTCTAGGAAAAGCCCAGATTTCTCTTAACAGTTATCCAATCCTAGCTCATAAATTTCTAGATAAGGATGGGGTTTTTGACTGAATGTGTGTGCCCCTCAAAATTCATATGTTGAAACCCTAATCCCCAGTGTGGCTGTATTTGGAGAAGGAGACTTTTAAGGAAGTAATTAGGGTTAAATGAGGTCACGAGGGTGGGGTCTGCTGGGATTAATCCATTCTAAGAAGAGACACTACATAGTTTGTGCTCTCTCTCTGCTTGCACAGAGGAAAGGCTGTATGAGAACCAAGTGGACGTCTGCAAGCCAGAAAGAGAGCTCTCACCAGAAACTGACCCTGCCAGACCTTGATCTGGGACTTCCAATCTCCAGAACTGTGAGAAAATAATTTTCTCTTGTTTTAGACACCTAGCCTACAGTATTTTGTTATGACAGCCCGTCTGACTAATTAGTAACTAGTAATAAGTACCCCAAGCTGACTAATACAGACAGGAAGCTAAACTTAAGGACTGAAGTACTTATCATGAACAATGTTGGAGTATTAATGGAACAACGTCAACAAAAACCTATCAATTAACTCATTCGGGTAATTAAGTGATAATGACTGAGTGAAAAGGGAGGAGGGGGATCCAGGGTATTCTTGCAGTCATGGACTGATTAATATTTAGGGGTAAAAAAATATATACACATACCAAGTAGTAAATAACTATGCCAAATAGAGTGGCAAATATAGACAATGGAAGTTTAAAAATGTAAATGTTTTTGGCTTGTTTTACCTTTTTCACTTTCATTTGCTGCTTCATAAAATGCAATCATATTAGAATAAATAAAGTGAATCCAAGAAATTCACCAAGTCTTGGTAGAATTCTTAAATTATGTAGATGAAAGAGTTAACTCTTCCAAACCTTACCGATGAGATAATGATGAGTAGGTTCGTTACTCATAAAAGAAAAATACCAGCTTTGTTAAATCAATCAAGGTTATATAATGACAGTTTTCTTTTTTTTAAAGTGAACCATAAGTTCAGGTTAAGACTACTCATTGGAAATGGCTTATATAATGATTAAGTAAGGAAAATACATACTATGTAATGTACATCATTTAAGAAAAATGTTAACATACTCTGGATTGCTATTTAATTATAGTTGCTGCTGGGTATTTTTAATTTTCTAAAATAGAAAATCATAACTATATAAACAGAATATCAAAATTTTATTTGCTTATAACAAAAGCATACCTTTAAAATATATCACACTCTAAGGGCATTGCTGGTATGATCAAAATCTATATTTTAGATACTGGGAATGTTTATGTCTATAGAAGTTCCTATAGTTATAAAAAGCAACAAATTTTTTATTTAGAAAAATAATCATCCATCAAATATGTTATAAAAGCAACATACCTCCTACCTCTGTACTCCTAACTGGTCTCCACATTGCCATCCTTGCTCCATTTGGACAGTCACCAAGATATTTTAAAACCAAAATCACATAAGGTTAATTCTTTGCCAAAGACTAAGCAATGGTTTCCCACTGCATTTGGAATAAATGCAAATGCTATAAACGCCCTCTAAAACCTTCCAAAGCCCTGCCTACTCCTCTAATCTCATCTCATACCACTGCACCCACACACTCTACACTGTGCCGAACAGGCTTCTGTCCATTCCTTAAGGGCCGCGGACTCTTTCCTGCCAAGAACTTCCCACACACTTGTTCCCTCTGTTTATCCTCTCTCCTTGTTGGTGGACTGCCAGGCATCCTTCTAATCTCAGCTTAATGTTATCTCCCTCTCCATTCATTTGAAGGCAGTTCTCCACTGTGTTCCTATTAAGTCTGTGCTCCAGTGTCACCGCCAACCACCTTACTGAAATTTGCAACCCGATTCCCACTCCACAACCCTTTCTTTTTCTCCCTAGCATTTATCACTTTCTAGGTCACCATAAAATGTACTTATTTAATCTGTTTGTTATCTACTTCCCCCCTCTAGAATAAAAGTACCAAGAGGACAGGGATCTTTGTCTGGTTCATTGCTATATCCTCAGTGCTTAGAGCAATGCCTGGCACATGTTAAGTTCTCAGTAGCATCTTCCTTCATGGCACTGTTTGCGTGTTGACTTGGTAATTCATCAAAAACTAATCTCCCTCTCTAAACTATAAGCTTCAGATTCCCATGTCTATTTCGTTCATCACTGTATAACCCCTGCTAGTGCAGGCCCTGCCACATAGTAGACACTCAATTAAAAGTTATTGTGTAAATAAATACCTAAATACACGAGAGGTTAGATGTTAAGGTCCATGTCAATCCTTAATGTTTGTGATTCTCTGACTAAAGATGGGGCAGATACTGTACTTACTAATTGACCCAGGTCTACATCCCCATATCAAACATTTACAATTATTGAGAACGCAAGGGTAATTCTTGAATTCTTTCAATGCCAAATATTGAATTTTCACTATGTCCCAACCCTCAGGCTAGGTGTTAGAGATAGAGCAATGAAAAGAGGCTCATTGTCCAAAATCATCAGGTTGCCTACAGTCTAATGTGAGAGATGGAAAAGATACAAGAAAAGAAATAAAAGTATAAATTGATGAGTGAATCTGCATAGATACGAAAGTCCCCTCTAAGGAGGTAACTGCTGAGCTAAGATCTGAAAGAAGAGAAGCAGTCAGCTATTTGAATAGTTAAAGAAAGAATATTTCAGATAAAGGAAATAGTAAATATAAAGTCCCTGGGGTGAGAAACAGAGGATTTGTTTCCCTGAGAAAGAAGTCAGATGAGCTGAGATGAGAGAAGCAGGCAAGATGAGAGCCTCAGACCCTGGAGGACAGCAGAAGGAGTCTTAGTTTTATTCTAAAAGCAATGGGAAACAATAAAATGTCTTTGGATAGGGAAGTGGGTGATTTATTTATAAAGGTCACCCTGACAGCTATATGAAGGATAGTTTTTTGTTTTTGTCTTTTTGCCTTTTTTTATGTAGGTAGAGCCGCACCTGCGGCATATGGAGGTTCCCAGGCCAGGGGTCTAACAGGAGCTGTAGCTGCTGGCCTTCGTCACAGCCACAGCAACGCGGGATCAATCTGAGCCGCATCTGCAACCTTCACCACAGCTCACGGCAACGCCAGATCCTTAACCCACTGAGCAAGGCCAGGGATCGAACCCGCAACGTCATCGTTCTTAGTCGGATTCGTTAACCACTGAGCCACGAAGGGAACTCCATGAAGGATAGTTTCGAGACTCACGTGGCTGCAGGGAAAATTTGAGATGGCAATGGTTTGAAATGGAATGTTGGTAGTGAAGATGGGAAGATAAACTGCTATCTAAGGCACAGAAACATTTTAAATATTAATGTATGTAGTTTAGCTATGTAAAATGCCTTCCCTGGTCAGTTCTTGGTTCTCATCTTAACTTGGCCCATTAGCAATAAGTTGACTGATCATTCCTTCCTTTTAAAAACACTTTCTCTACCTGGCTTCCAGCACACCGCACACTTACTGGTTTTCCTGCTACCTCTTTTGCCACTCCTTCTTGGTCTCTGCTAGTTTCTTCTTTTCTCCTCCCCTTGTCAGTGCTGGAGAATCCCAGGGTTCTGTCCTTAGATGTTCTTCTTCTCCATTTACACTCACACCCTTAGCTATTCCATCCAATGTCAGGATTTAAATATCATCAATATGCCCATACATCCCAAATGTATTTCTGCTCTGACTTCCAGACTCAAATGTCCAACTACCACCATAACTCTGCCTACATGACAAATTACATCCCTATCTATATCTAAAAACTAAGCTCTTCATCTCCCTAACTCCTGCCAGAAATCTATTCTTCCCACAGTTACAATCCCAAACTAGGACCTTCACATTTGCCACTCTCTCTGTGTGACCAACTTTTTCCCACAGAAATCTTCATCGCTTGCTACCATACTCCTTCTCATCTTTCTCAAAGGCCACTTTTCCTGACCATGCTCCCTGCCATCCCATTTTAAATTATAATACCCATCTGATACCCTCAAGCCCCTCCCTGCTCTAATTTTCTCCCTAGCACTTAATCTCCTTGTGAAATAATTTCTTTACATATTTGTTTAGTGGCTGTCCATAGTCACAAAAATACATGCCTTGTGAGGATATGAATTCATATATATTTTTAACTTGATGTTTTCCTAGTTTCTAGAATAGATTCTGATCTTTAGGAGATGCTCAATAAATATGTAGTTAAATGCATGGATGAATAATGTAAGTTAAAACTATTTCATCCTATTAAATAATGAATGAGAAATATAAAATGAGACTATTTACTATCCTGGTATTCTTTGCTACTTGTCTACATTTCTGGCTGTTCAATTTGCAATGTATTTTGACTGGGAAAGAAATATGGTAGCAAAAACAGGAGAGAATCTTAAAAACAGGTTGTTTGTAGTGCAAGATAATGACAAGGTAATAGAACCCAAAAAAAGGCAAACGTGAGAGGAGTCACAAAGTCAAAAAGTTATTGTGATCCTAGCAACAATATAAAGGAGTAACATACACATGTTCACAGAATGACATACTTCATGGCACCAAGAACTAACTTTTTCAAGACTCTAAGCTACATCAAAGTTATTCCTTTTTTTCCGTATACAAAATTGTACCCAAAACATGAAAAGTTGTGAAACATGAAGTGAGCCAAAAATGTATTGGCATGAATTAGCCATTATAAGACACTCAGAAACAGAGCAAATGGTGACTTATGAACTATTTCTTTGTTGATTTATATTCTGATCCCAGCAGGCAGCCAAGATACAACATTTATCAGGAATTAAGGATTGTAGTTAAGAGTGAATCTCCACTTCTTAAACTTTGTATCTCCAGGGCCCTTTGGCCAGGTTCTGCATCCACAACACTGACACAGTCCGGGGATCACCACCTGCATCCTCCGGGGTATCTCTCCTCAGTCTCTTGGAGGTGCCCTTCGGACAGCACCAGCCTCTGCTCCCTGCTTCTACTTACCAACGCCGGTGGAATTCATGCTTCTTTTCCTCCGTTGTAGCTAAAGCCTTCTTTCTCTTCATAAAGCCTAGCAACTCCTGGATCTCCTTCTCACAGGAGACCAGGAGTGGGTTTTTAGCATCCAGTGGCCCATAAAACACAGCGAGAGGCAGCAAATCCTCATGGAAGGTCGAGCGAGGCACTGGGCTCAGAGAGCTCGCCTTCGACTCCAGGGGTGACTTTGAGATTGCAGTCGAGGTCGGGGGTGGTGTTGGTGGCGGTCCTGGTGGCAACACCGACGTGGGAGACACGTTGGATGGAGAGAGCAAACAGGTGCCATGAGCCGCCATATTGACAAGACCCTGGTCGGACCTGGAGTGTGTGTACACGCGGGTGCCTGGCAACGGTCTCCTGGCAACCAGGCATCCCGCCTGCTTTCAGGGAAACACAGCGGCCCCTAGAGGGCAAAGAAAGAAAGAACCGGCTCCAGAAAACAATGTTGCTCCTGAGGTGTTTTTGTCCTCCTGCTCACCTCTGAGGATAAGAACAGAGAGAGGGTTCTGGGCATAGAGCCAGAAATTTAGGATTCCCAAGCCCAAACTATACTTTTTCCATTTCGACCACTTAATAATGATAATGATGGTCATTAATACATTGCCAGGCATTGTTCTAAGCGTTTGAAACGTTAATCTCATTAACCTCATTTAATCATCATTATAGCTTTATACAACTTAGGATATTATTAGTATCTGTTTCACAGTTTAAGAAACAAAAGTTTAAGGATGTTAAGTCATTTGAGCAAGGTCAGAATAAACTGCGGATCAGGGACCAAGTCTCAGACTCTGACTCCAAAGCCTTTGCTCAAAATGAACAAGCTATATTGCCCAGCCCCCCAAAACCTAGCTTATCAACTGAATTGAAATTAGGAAAATATCTGACAGTAGTTTATGAATCAAGTACATGCATCTGATCCATTATAGTCTCTCTCTTTTTGTACCTTGAGTTCTGTAATTGTGAATGATGTTGGTGCCTAGTAGTTAGGATTACTCTATGGTTATTCACTTGTATTTCAGTCTTATCCTAATTATCACTGTATTCTAAATTTATGAGCATTTTTCTCAGCCTTAATCGTTAGGCATTAATGTGTACTAATGCTTGAAGTGTTGATTCTCAAAAGACTTTTGCATTTTAAGCAGATATTTTAGGAAACTTTGTTTCTGATATGGAAGCTGTGGCCTCAAAGGAACTATTGGGGGGCAAGGGAAGTTCTTCGCCTGAACGATGGGTAATAATTAAGTTTATTTATATCTTTAAAGTGTGAGTTTCCAACTAGTACAGAACTTTCTTTTTTATAAATTATGCAGAGCCAAAAATTATTTAAGGGAAGGATCAGAAATATTTGATGGCTTAAGAAAATAGGCCTTTAACACTGAAAACCATTACTGGTTCTGTCACACTTGAAAATAAAGACAGTAACTTAACACTCTGTGAGCCTAATTTCCCACTTAAGATTAAGAAGCTGATAATTAAGATTATTGGACCACAGCCTGATTTCTTTCAGGTCTGACCTAATTTCTTGCAGACTCTGTGGACTTGTGCTAATTTGTGAGACTGGCCTAATATGTCCTGTGTACTGTACTCTAATATTCTTTGAAGGAAAATGATGATGATTTTGCTCTACAAGACAGGTAATTATGGCCGAGAACCTTCTTGGCAAGCAGCAAGGTGCTCTGAGACCCCACTGTAAGGAATTCAGTTCTCCAGTCAGGATGTAGAAATCATTCTTTGATCAAGGTTTTATCTTGTCTCTAGGTGAGCAATAAAAATGTTAAGACTTTAAAGAATTTAGACCTAAAGAAATAACTTATCCTTGAGGCATTTACAGAAGGTACGAATAGACCTTTTTAAAAAAATCAGCTTGGTAAATTCCTTTCTTATCTTCTTATTCTTACCTAACAGACGTGTCCACTTCAGATCAAAAACGGGTATAATTTGTCACTGCATACTATCTTTTATATTGATGAAAGTGAAACTGCAGGATAAATTTTAAAGTGACCAGAGAGGAGGAAAGAAAAAGAAAACAGTTAAAGTGGGTCCGTTGTCCGCCACCCCACCCCCCCAATCTGGCTGCTCTCAAATACAACCTTTCAGGAGCACCTATTGTGGAGCAGCGGAAACGAATCTGACTAGTATCCATGAGGATGCAGGTTCAATCCCTGGCCTCGCTCAGTGAGTTAAGGATCCGGTGTTGCCATGAGCTGTGGTGTAGGTCTCAGACGTGACTCAGATCCCGCCACTGCTTAGGCCAGCATCTGTAGCTCCGATTCAACCCTTAGCCTGGGAACTTCCATATACCATGGGTGCGGCCCTTAAAAGCAAACAAACAAAACCCAAAAAACAAACCAAAAAAAAAACCCCACAGCTTTCATAGTGCAGACATATTTCAAAGTCACTGGTAAGAGAAAATGTGACTAATTGAATTCAAATACTTGAATTATGAAACATTGCATCTTAGTTATTTTCCTTCTTCCACACATTAAAGTTAACGGTGTATAACTTTCAGTAGTTTTTGAAAGCTTGTCTGAATATTTAAATGGATGCTATATTCTGAATCATCATTGTGGCAAGATGCATGTTTCCATTTTCTTTAGTTTAAATTATATTTGAATCATTTTTTAAAACGTTTTCCAGATACCTTTCTTGTAATGAGATGCAGCTATTAGAATATCTTTTCTATTTCCTTGTCACTTTGCTTTATTCTTTTCACTGTCGTGAAAGAATAGAGCTCTGCAACTGTCTGACAGAGCTAAATAATGTAAATAGCTTCCTTATAAATAATGTAAATTGCTGTTTCCTTATAATTAGTGTCTTTGCAGGCTGCAGGGATCCCCTTTGTTCATTCGAGAGTCTTTATCATTTAATGTTACTGTTAGAGAAAGAATAAATAAGGTTCATATTCTTTCTATTCCCAATTTGTTGTTAAATATTTGCACTGTCCCAAATATGGACGTGCATGTGTTTTTTTTTTTTAAAAGCACAAAGACCTCCATTTCTTACCTCACTACCTAATATTTAGACTTTTTAAAAATTTCATGCTTTTATTTAGTGAAATATAACCCTTTCTTTAGTGTATCATAAATGTATAAACCTCCTATTTTTGACAAGAAGCAGATGACATGTACACAGCTAACCCTAAAGAAGGCATGCTATGAAATATGCTGTGATAGATTTTTAAAATACTACAGGAACCCCAAAATGAAGCTTGGGACTGATGAGAGAACAGAGGATTCCAGAGGAGGTGATGTTTTAGCCTTGACCTCTAATTGCCCTTCATTAATAAAGCCTCACAATAGGGGTTTGCCTGTTTACCTAGCACTGAAGCCTGACTGCTGGCACAGAGCATGTAAATCTTTGTGAGAGTGAGTGAATGGGAAAAAAAAAGATGAAGAACATTTAGAAAGATATCCCTGACTGAGAGAAAAGACTAAGATACAAAGTCATAAACATAAACAGCAAGTTAAATGAAAAAATTACCTAGTGTGGTGAGCCATAGACTGCAGAAGATGAGACAGGAAGAAGAAGCTTGATCAAATAAAGTGAGTAGTTAGAAATGTGCTAAAAATTTTGACTTAGCACTATATTCAGTGGGGAACCTAAGTCAGAAAAACAGTGTAACATAGAGGTTAAAAATCCAAATTCTGGATTTTTGTGGCACAGTGGAAACGAACCCAACTAGAAACCATGAGGTTGTGGGTTTGATCCCTGGCCTCGCTCAGTGGGTTAAGGATCCAGCGTTGCCCTGAGCTGTGGTGTAGGTCGCAGACGCAGCTCAGATCTGGTGTTTCTGTGGCGTAGGCCAGCAGCTGTAGCTCCAATTCGACCCCTAGCCTGTGAACCTCCATATCCCACGGGTGCAACCCTAAAAAAAAAAAAAAAATCCAAATTCTGGGGCCAGAAAACATGGTTTGAATACCCAGTTCTTCCAAGTTACTTAAGCTCACTGTGCCTTGATTGCTTCATCTGTGAAAAGGGGTGGAATAATAATACTACATACCTCATAATTTTGTCTTGTTTGTAATTAAATGAGTTAATATATGTAAAACCCATAAAAAAGCTATAGACACATAGTAATTTCTATATAAATATTTGTTAGTACAGATATTCACTTAGGAACCATCGAACGTTTTTAAGCAGATGAGAACATGAACCAGTCTATATTTTACATATTTTAGAAGGAAAACTACTTTGGTAGAATTAAAGTTGCATTGGCATGAAAGAGGTTACATCTGATGTCAGTTCTATAGATCATCACAACAATTATATACAGTCAACAATGAGACAGAAGCAGTCAAACTAAAACCATTGATAGACACTAAGATGGAATCAGTAAGAAACCAAATTCTGATCAATAAAGTGAAAGAGTCATGCAGTAATATGTAACATATAACAATGATATTAAATATAATTAATATGTATTATATACTTTATGTTATATAAAGTATAATTTTGTTTTATATATGTAATACATATACACAGATAGAGTTGTTGTAAAAGTAGTAGAAGAAACTCTAATAGAATTATACTTACTCTCTTGCAGTAAAGACTTTCCTAAAAACTACAAAAGTAAAAGACAAAAAGAAAAATACTGGTCAACTTGAATACATTAAGACAAGCTTTTGGAAGGATGAAAGATACCACAACAAAAATGGAAAAACAAACCATACACTGGAAAAAGATATTTTTAATGTAAAACCTACTGCGCGACTATTGAATTGCTCAATAGCAATAGCAGGTTCAGACTAATAGACTCGATAAAGAGACTACTTGGGTAAATTAAACAGGTTAACTTATTACAAGCTACCAGCGGAAGTCAGTGTAGTCAGGTTATACAACAGACAGACAACCGGCATTGTCCAGGACAGATGGGAATACAAATTTTTCTAAAATCTAAAATCTTCATCAGTGGTACCCAATTCTGGATGGTAATATTCCTGCATCTTTTAAGTTTCTGATGCTTGAACAAAAGTCTGCAGTTCCTCTGGAGTTCAGTATTGCTGTAAACTTAATATTTTCGTGTGTGGACATTTTCTGATACCTCCATTTGGCTCTTCCACCCATAACAGTTCAAATGCTACAGATTAGGGATCCCGTGTTAGGGTTCTACTAAATACTAAGTTGCCCCTTCAGTTGAAGGTTCTGGGTTTGTGAACTAACAGAGATCTGGAAACTAGATGAGGAACCACCATTGCAGTTTTCCACTGCAGCAACTAACATAAGACTTCTGCTCACCATTTCTTGACTTTTCTGATTACACGCATCGAGCAACACCTTTGTGCCTGCTCATCCATTGGTCTTGACCCTGTAACACTGGTCCATTAGCCAACACCACATATCCCTATAGGCAAAGGCACCTTGGTGTCACTCTGGCCTGGCCGTCCATTATGGTAATTAAATCTCTTGCCAGCCTTAGTTAATTGCTGCCATGTGGCCTTTGCCATTCTGGAATCACATCATCCCCACTAATATTATGAAGCTAAATTTCATGGCAGAATTCACTGTCAACTCTGGCCCACAGGAGAAGGAAAGCTATAAGCTTCTCTAAAGATGCTGTGCTCACCTGATTGCTATACTCCTTATATCCTCATGGAAGTAATATCCTCTGGCCATTTCAGGGCACATAGGCAGTAGGTTTTTAGGATGTATATAATAAAACATTCCTATCTCTTTGGGCTTTCTGACCCTTTCTTCAAAATCATACTGCATCTTCATTTCATGTAGAGCATTATCAGATCTCCACATCCTTATGTTACTAGGAATACTGAATCATGGCTGAATAACCCCATATTAATTAATTCTCTCCTCTCCAGCCTGTATTCTGTCCTCCTCGTCTCACGTACTCAAGATACACTCCTATACATGTTCCCCCCAGTTTCAGCTAATACCTGTTAGCCAGATCCTGCAATTCCTTTGGCATATGGGCTGCTTCTTCCCAGAGCAGAGCTTGTACTTTCCTGTTTAGGCTGTGCTGAAATGTGTTTGGTTTTTAGCCAGGAGGTAATGAAGGGTGTTGGGAGCATAGCTGGAGGAAAACAAGAATCATCTTGAAAGGTACCTGCTTCAGATTAGGTCATTGTACGTTCCTCCAGGCAAAAGGAGACTGTTTTTCTCTGGTAGGTGGTTAGAGGCTGTTTCTGCTAGCCTAGAAGCTTTAGAGGAATTTAAGAGCTCAAAATTCTTAGCTTGTCTACCTAACTATCTCCATTTCAGATCTCTGGGTCCCATTCTTTTCTTGGAATCTCTGTACATAATCAGGTTGTAGGCCTGATTTTCAACAAAGTCTACCCAGCTATTACCCTGAGCTGCAGTAAAGGCAATCTGACTCTCAGAGAATGTTTGCGGAACTTTCAATACCTTCGAAGGAAGCTACACCACAATCCCTTTAATTAATATTGCCCCACACTGACTAAGCACAATAGCTATTTGATCTCACCATACCTTGCTGTCTACCTGTACCTCATCACAATTAAACCATGGGTGAAATCACTGCACAACTAGTGTTGTTTTCAGACAGTGGGTGATCAACTCTAAAATCCTATCCCGGGTGTCCCCCTTTTATAGCTCACTCCTACTGTGTTAACCTGAGTTCTCAAGAAAACAGAGTTTGAGGCAAAAGCTTAAGTGCTAGTGCTTGTTTCCTGGTGTAAGTCCCCTGAAGTAAGACGGAGGAAAAAGCAAGTGAGACTGGAACTGTGATGGTTAATTTCATGTGTCCACTTGACTGGACTAAGGAAAGCCCAGCTGGCTGATAAAACATTTTTTCTGGGTGTGTCTGTGACGGTCTTTCTGGAAAATATTAACATTAGAATCAGTAGACTGACTAAAGAAGATCAACCTTACCAGTGCTGGTGGGCATCAACCAGTGCATTAAGTGCCTGAACACACCAAAAAGGCAGAGGAAAGGTGAATCTGTTCTCTCTGCTTGAGCTGGGAAATCTCTTTTTTCCTGCTTTGGACATCAGCACTCCAGGTTCTCAGGTCTTTGGACCTGGATTGAATTACACCTCTGGCCTTCCTCATTCTCCAGTTTATAGATGGCAGATCACGGATTTCCATCATCACAAGAGTCAATTCCTTGGTGTGTGTGTGTGTGTGTGTGTGTGTGTGAGTGTGTGTGAGTGTGTGTGTGTGTGTATCCTATCGTGTTTCTCTGGAGAAGCCTAATGCAGATGTTGGTACTGAGACATGTTACTGCTGTATAAATACCTTAGACTGTGGCAGTAGCTTTGGAACTGGGTAATGAATAGAGGCTGTAAGAATTTCAACATGCATGCCAGAAAAAGCCTCCATTGCCATGAATGAATGTTAAGAGAAATTCTGGTGAGGACTCAGAAAGAAAAGAGGAGAGGCTGTAGAGAAAGCCCAAATTCTCTTAGAGAATAACTAATCCTGAACAGGATTTTGATAGAAATGTGGATGCTAAAGTCCATTTTGATGAGGTCTCAGTCAGATGGAAATAGAGGAAAGACTATTCTTCTTGTTAATGAAAGTGGCAAAGAACTTGGCTGCACTATGTTTTCATCATAGGGTTTTGAGGAAAGTAAAACTTGGGAACGATGAAATGACTATTTAGCTGAAGCAATCTCTCTAAGCAAATTGCCGAAGGTACAGTGTGACTCCTCCTGGCTGCATATAGTACAACATGAAAAGAGTGACACAACCAAGAAAAAGGTAGCTTAAAAATCTGGAAAATTCAGAGTTCCCATCGTGGCTCAGTAGTAACCAACCTGACTAGTATCCATGAGGATGCGATTTGATCCCTGGCCTCACTCAGTGGGTTAAGGATCCAGCATTGCCCTGAGCTTTGGTAGAGGTGGCAGATGTGGCTTGCATCCCACAGCGTTACTATGGCTACGGTGTAAGCCAGCAGCTGCAGCTCTGATTGGACCCCTAGCCTGGGAACTTCCATGTGCCATAGGCGCAGCCCTATAAAGCAAAAAATAAATAAATAAATAAAAGAAAAAGATTTGGAAAATTCTCAGCCTGCTCTTTTTGTAAAAAATGAGAAAGGATCTTTGTAAAAACACTAAAAATGTGGCCAAAAAATCATTTATTTGATAAAGAGATTTTCATGGATCAGACATCTCTGCAGAAGTGAGAAGCTGCTGTTCAAGACAATGGAAAAATCACCACAAGGGCAATTCAGAGATCATTGGGGCTGGCACTCCCATCACAAACCCAGAATGCAAGGATCAGGGGACAGAGCACTTTCACAGGAGGGCACATGATACCCAGCTCTGCCTTACAGCTCAGGCTCCTTAATTGCCCTAGATGCAGCTTCACTGGGCACTTAAGCCTGCTCAGAACACTTACATTAGCCTATAGTTGGGTAGAATCACCTAACACAAAGTCTGTTTTATAATAAAGTGTTGAGTATCTCGTGCAATATATTGGATACTGCACTGAAAGTGAAAATAGAATGGTTGCAAGTGTATCAGTTGTTTACCCGCCTTATCGTGCGGCTGACTGGGAGCTGAGGCTCGCTGCCATTGCCTAGCATCATTTAAATGTCTTTGGTTTTATCTGTTGCCAGACTAGGATTAAGAACTCAACCCGGCAAAGTTCCAGTGTTTTTGTGCTGTTTCACTCTTCTTGCTTGAAAGCCAGCCATTTCTGTCCTGAGCTCATATCCTTCTCGTGGTACCTTGGCAACTACAACCAATAGCAACCAATACTTGCTTTTTGTTTCCCTTCACCTAAAGCCCCAAGTTTATTCAGCATATTTTATGCTACCAAGATATCACAAATAACAGTTTTACCAAATGTTTCATCACTAAATAGCATGAGCCGTCCTCTTTCTAGGCTCCAAGAACAGTTTCCTTGCTGCCCACTCTATGGCTCTGTAGCCAGTGCTGTCTATACCTTTTAAGTTTTTGTTGCAGCAGCACCCTAATTCCGACACAAAACATTATGTCAGTTTCAGACTAAATTATACTAGAGTAACAAATAATCCCATAACTCTCTTGCTTACAAAATCAAAATTTCTATCCTTTGTTCACATTTGTGAATATGTGGCTCAGCTGAGTCTCTGCTACACACACCCTCTTCATTTTGGGACTAAAGCTGAAAGAGCAAGACGTATCTGGGATGCTATAAAAGTCAGAGCGGAGGAGGGAAATGATGGAGGAACCATTCGATGGCTCTTAAAGCTTCTGTTCCAAATTAACACCCATCACTTTTGCTTACATTTAGTTTTCAAAGGCAACTCAAATTGCCAAGGCCATTCTCAGTGGGACCAGGAATTACAATCCTCCTATAAGGAGGAATAGATGATATTTTGAATAATTCAAGCTATCGGAGTACCTTAACCTTAACATATCCAAACTAAACATACATCTTCCTCCCAATCTACTCCTCTCCTGCTTTCTCTCATTCATTAGTGGAGGCTCCAGAATTTTCATACTAGAAGAGATTTGGTGTGGCAATTACGTTAGAAGAAAGAACTAGGAGACTAGTTTAAAGCTGCGTCTTCTAAACAAAACACAGTTTTTATTTAGATTGTATGGTCATTTGAGTTGGCTTGATGGAATTTATTGAAATTATGAATTGGCTAAAGTCACCTCAATTCACTGTCTTGCTCCTTCCATTGGATACCACAACTGCAGTTACTCAAACAAGAAACAAAGATATCTTTGAGTCTCTGTATCCTACCCAGTCTCTATTTCTATGTGCGTGCTGTCCAATATGGCAGCCATTCACTACATGTGGCTGTTGAACATTTGATATGCAACTAGCCTGAACTGAAATGTACTATAAATGTAAAACACAAAACAGATTTCAAAGACTTTAATTTAAAAATTGCCTATGTGTGTCATTTTTGTATTGATAACATTTTGAAATGAAAATATTTTGGCTATATTGGGTTAACTAAAATATATTATTTAAATTAATTCCAGGGGAGTTCCCATCATGGCTCAGCGGAAACAACTCTGACTAGAGTCCATGAGGATGCAGGTTCGATCCCTGGCCTTGCTCAAGGGGTTAAGGATCCAGTGTTGCCATAAGCTGTGGTATAGATCGCAGATGCGGCTTGGATCTAGCGTTGCTGTGGTTGTAGCACAGGCCAACGGCTACAGCTCCAATTTAGCCCCTAGCCTGGGAACCTCCATATGCTGCAAGTATGGACCTAAAAAAAAAAGACAAAAAAATTAATTCCTTTTGTTTCTCTTTATCTTTTCGATATGTCTTCTAGACAATTTAAAAATTACATCTATGTCCCTCATTTGTGACTTGTATTATATTTCTATTGCACTACTCTAGGCTGTCTTCTCATCTCCATTGTCCCAGCCTTAGGTCAGGTCTTCATATATTTTCAGTCATGTTTCTGTAAAACCCTCCAAACTAATCTTTCTCCCTCCATTCTGGCCTTTCTACAACCCATTCTTCAGAGTGGCCTGAGTGATCTTTTAAACTTCAAATTTAGTCATGCTAACTCAAATAGTTTGATATTGTTCCATGGGTCACCATTGCCTTAATTCCATAGTTCCATATAAAAGCCTTTCCTGATGATCCAGACCCGTGATTTTCACCCTGGGGTCCTTCTAGCCCCTGGAATACACCAAGACTTTACAAGGGTCTGGGCATATCTGTTTTTAAGTGAGTCAATTTCCAGATCCTTCTCCTTCATATTTTTTCATATGTTTATGTGCCTTTAGAGACACCTGCAGTCAAAATTCTCTTCCCTCTTCTCCTTTGACACTTGGGCTATTTTTCTTGACAAAGCAAAGTTGTCTAGAATCTTATCAGGCACTGATGGAACAATTAAACAATTCCTTTAAGCAAGGTGCCATTACTGCCTCCCCACTCATTTTAAGATGTATTGCCAATACAATATTCAAACATGCTATAAATTCATTTTAAAATATATAAGAAGGAGTTCCCTGGTAGCCTCACAGTTAAGGATCTGGCATTTTCACTGCTGTTGTTCAGGTCCCTGCCATCACTGCAATGGTGCAGGTTCGATCCCTGGCCTGGGAACTTCCACATGCCACAGGTGCAGCCAAGAAAAAAAAAAAAAAAGGTAAGAAAATGTAGAATTTTTGTCAATTCTCTTAGAGAGTAAACAAAAATGTTCAAAGATGGCTATCATCTCTCATGACGTCCTACCCACATCCCCACCAGCACAAACATACCTTCTCAGCTCTCACTTTACTCAAGAGCTCAGCCTATCCAGCTTATCAGCCTAGGCTCCTCAGGATATTCTCCGTCACCTTCTTCCCCAGTTAATCACTGCTGCACTTCCTTCTTATTTGATAGCCTCATCAGACAAGGTTACTTTTCAGTTTTGCTATCAGGGGCTTTACCAATTTTCTTCTGTTGAGCTTTGACTTTCACTACATTTTAGGAGATGATCTTGAAGGAAGAGGCAAGCAATTTCCATCCACTGAATTTTCATTATCACTGTAGTACTCTTTACCAAGATTTCTCTCCTTTCAGTAGAGGAAAAAGTTCTTTTCCTCCCAAATTTGCATGATTATTTTAAGTGTTGCTGAAAGAATAGTTTCAAACTGTTATTACTGAGGTGCCTTTTTTTTTTGACAAACACGTCAGGATTTAATTATTGAACTCATAATAACTAAACATGTATGTATAATGTACAATGTTTAGATTGACAGCTGTCCCTTATTATTGGTCCCTTCATTGTAGTTGTCATATTGCTGTCATCAAATGTCACGGTCATTGTGGGAATGGACATAGGGAGTATAGGAGAGTGGTTCAGTACACGGCTCTAGAGTCAAGACTGCCTGGCTCAACTTCCTGTTAATTGTGTGACCTCAGAAAATTCATTTAACTTCCCTGTGCATCAGTTTCCTCATCTGTAAGAAGGAAATTACAAAAATAGTAACTCCTGGGACTTCCTGCTGTGGCACAGTGCATTAAAAAACCAGCTGCAGGGGAGTTCCTGTTGTGGTGCAGCGGAAGAGAATCCAGCTAGGAACCATGAGGTTGCAGGGTAGATCTCTGGCCTCACTCAGTTGATTAAGGATCTGGCATTGCCCTGAGCTGTGGTGTAGGTCACAGATGCGACTCGGATCTAGCATTGCTGTGGCTGTGGTATAGGCTGGTGACAGCAGCTCCAATTCGACGCCTAGCCTGGGAGCCTCCACATGCTATAGCTGTGGCCCCCCCAAAAAAGAGGATCTAGTGTTGCTACAAGCTTCAGGCCACAGATGTAGCTCAGATCCAGCATAGCTGTGGCTGTGGTGTGGGCCTGCAACTGCAGCTCCAGTTCAACCCTTAGCCTGGGAACTTCCAGATGCCACAGGTGTAGCTGTAAAAAGAAAAAAAAAAAAATAAATAAACAGAAACTATGTAAATTGTTAAGAATGTTTTCCCCAAAGTTTCAGGCCGTTTGATTCTCTGCTTCCACTTCTAAAGTTAATTATATATTGATTTCTAACTCCTTAATTATAATTCCATTAAACCATAAGAACCAGTTGTAATGGTCCTAAATCAGGGCTGTATTGATTGGACTGAAAAGCAAAGCCAGAAACTGTGAAGAATCTATAGAATTTATAGTGAGGCCAGGGATTATTGTGTATGTGTGTGTTAATTGCTGTATCCCCAAGTACTTAGAACAGTGCCTGACACTAAGTACTCAATCCACAAACATTTGCTTGTGTAAATGAATGAATGAGTTAACAAACAAATAGATAAGTATGGAAAGTAAAAGAAGATGCGGTAGTTCCTGTTGTGGCTCATTGGGTTAAGAACCCAACTAGTATCCATAAGGAGGTGGGTCCAATCCCTGGCCTTGCTCAGTGGGTTAAAGATCTGGTGTTGCTGTGAGATGTGGTGTAGTTTGTAGACGCAGCACAGATCCCACATTGCTGTGGCTGTGGCTATGGCTGGCAGCTGCAGCTCCAATTCGACCCCTAGCCTGGGAACTTACATGTGCTGCAGGTGCAGCCCTGAAAAACAAAAAAAAAAAAAAAAAAAAAGAGGAGGAAGAAGAAGAAGGGGGGGAAGAGGGGAGGAGGAGGGGGGGGGGAATGGGAGGGGGATGGGAGGGGGAGGAGGAGCAAAATGATGAATCCAAGTTTTCAAGCCAGAGCCATGGAAAGAATCCTGATGAAGTAAATATTCAAGATAAGGGCTGTAGGAGATGACTTGAGGAGCTTGCTATGTAATGATGGATAACCAATGCACATGAACCTACTTTAGTCCAAAAGCCATCCCCCAGGCACCCGACAATCTTATTTGTACTATGTGCTTTCACCACTGGGTCACAGAAGATTAAACCAGGGATGAACACTTCACCTAGCTAGACCAATCAGATTCTTTCTCCTGGGAATCTGAACCTGAGATTCTGTTGGGCGTAGTAAAACTGCCTGTAAAGGTGGTCAAGTCTACCGAGAGCATGGAGAAGCAGAGAAAGTTGGCTAGAAAGAGAGAAGCAAGATGTCTCAGAAAAGCAAAAACAGAAGGTGGAGAGAGAGGCTTACCAATGTTAATGAGGGTTTTCTTGTCCTGATTCTATTCCCTACCTGACACCCAGCTGCTTTTGTGACATTGTTTCTGGATATCCTTATAATAAATTCACCTTTTCAGAGAGAAAGGGAAGTAACCAGATTTATTTTCTGATGCTCTGAACCCAAAATTATTGATTAGATAGGGAGGTAGATGATTGCTTCATTTTTTGGATATGTTAAATCTGGGTTTCCTTTCCTTCTTCAGAAATAGTTTTGGGAGTTCCTGTCATGGCTCAGTGGAAATGAATCCGACTAGGAACCATGAGGTTGCGGGTTCGATCCCTGGTCTTGCTCAGTGGGTTAAGGATCCTGTATTGCCGTGAGCAGGTTGCAGACATGGCTCGGATTCCGCGTTGCTGTGGCTGTGGCGTAGGCCGGTGGCTACAGCTCCGATTGGACCCCTAGCCTGGGAACCTCCATATGCCACCACTAATGCAGCCCTAGAAAAGGCAAAAAGACAAAAAAAAAAAAAAAGACAAAAAAAGAAATAGTTTTTACCTCATTTGGCGAAAGCATTCCTACACTCTTCATTATGTCTTCAATAAATTATCAGGTCTTTTTCTTCCTGTCCTTTTAGGAGCTATCTTACAACATAGGTGCATTTTTACTACTTAACCTCAGAAGAGAAAATATCCTTGTGTTCCAAATTTCTGAGCACCTTATGAGGTCTATCCCTTTATAGCGGATAGTCCTGAAAGAAGGAAGACTTTCAAGAGGTGTGTGGTTAGCAGAGACAAACGCTATATACAGAGGAGTCTTCTCTTGTACATGGGTTTGGAAGGCATAATGTTATCCTCTTGGAATAAGAAAAAATGGGACGGAAGACATAGAGAGAGGAAATTTGAGCCACAGAATATTATACAAGCAGTGAAATGCATGTCATTTTCTGATCTCTTTGTGGCTTCAACACCTCCTCACAACACCTTGAAAAAAACTCTGCAAATTTGAAACCACCTCTTTGCAAATTGATTTCTTTATGTCACTGGGCTCCACGTACTCTCAGCCCACGCTCTTTCAGTTGCTGGGTGCACTGGATTGTCACAGTCTGTTCCAGAGGCTCCAGATTTCTCTCGAATGCGAAAGATTGTGCTTCTAATTAGAAGCAAAGTCCTTGTCTTTCAAATACAGTGTTCTCTAAAAACAAAGGAACAGTACCCCTTAGATTTCAAACAGTTCAAATTAAAAATGATTTCCCAAAGCGAGGGAAAGCTTATAAACTCTAAAATTCAGTAATACCATTTTACAACTTGGAACTCGAAGATGATTTTTTAAATTAGTTTTTCATTATTGGCTTCATTTCATTAGGAACAAAAATCATAGCATATCACTAGATATTTATTCATAACATGCATTGATAACTACTATTGAGATGTGTTGCAAGAGATTTTCAGTTTTCTAAATAATATAAACAAATTTTAGGCAAAAGTTTAAGAATATGATTTTGAAAAGGAGGAGAAAGTTATGGCAAGAAATAAGTAAGAACATTTAAATTTAATGGGTATATTGGAGTTCTCTTGTGGACGCAGCAGGTAAAGGATCTGGAGTTTTCACTTCAGCGGCTTGGGTCACTGCTGTGGCGTGGGTTCAATCCCTGACCCAGGAACTTCCATATGCTGCAGGTGTGGCCAAAAGAAATAAACAAATGTAATGGGTATGCATACATAAGCTTAATAAATATTTATTGAAGGAGAGCACAGTAACAAAGTAGGGGACCATTAAGACTAAAATTTAGTCCACAGATCTGAAGAGTTTGGACACTAACAGAAGAAGCTGATCATTCATTCGTTCAACAAGGTTTTTTTTAATCAAGTATTTTCCATAAACAAAATACTTCACTGGTAACTAAAATCTTTTTTTTTTTTTTTTTTTTTGTCTTTTGTCTTCTTAGGGCCACACCCGTGGCCTGTGGAAGTTCCCAGGCTAGGGGTCTAACCCGAGCTGCAGCCAACAGCCTACACCACAACCACAGCAACTCGGGATCTGAGCCATGCCTGAGACCTATACCACAGCTCACGGCAATGCTGGATTCTTAATCCATTGAGAAAGGCCAGGGATTGAACCTGTGTCCTCGTGGATAGTAGTTGGGTTCATTAATTGCTGAGCCACGATGGGAACTCCCTGGGTAATAAATCTTAATGATTACGTTGGAACAGTGGATCACTTCAACATATATCATCAAACTTTAACTTTTACTTTAAGATTTTCATTATGTTACAAGGAATACATGTGGTTGTTTGATTGTTTTTGAAAAAGCTCAAGCCATATGGAAATAAAAAGTGACCCTCCATAATTACCACCACTAGGTGGGGTAAACAATGTTACATTGTAGGGTATTTTTTCACATCTCTTAAAAGAATGCAAATGTACTCAAGTACTTTCTTTTTCTAAATGAAAATGGTATAGTGCCATAAAAAGAGCCAGTACAGCATATGCCTTGAGAACATGGGCTTTCAGCAAAACCACTTTGATTCCAATTCCAGTTCTACCATTTAGTTACATTTGCAGGTTACATATCAATGCCAAATTTTTCTAATCTTTAAAATGAGATTGATATTTGTACATACCTTATAGAATTGTTGTGACTATTAATACTCAACCACTTAAAGTATTCTCGTAACTCAATAAATGTTAGCTATTATTGTACAACGTGTGTTATTTTTACTCAGGACTATATTGTAGACCCCTTTCCTTCACCTCACTTTTTTTCAAAGACCAAACAGTACCATGGTATGGATTTATTGTAATTCATTTAATACATTCTCCTGCTATTATTCGTACAGATTGCCCTAATATATTCACAAAGAATGCTGCAAATAATATATTTGTGCCTATACTGGAATAGTTCTGAAGAGTAAATGCTTAGAAAAGAATAGATGGCTCAAACACAATATTTTAGTGTATTTCAGATACTTTTGAATTTCTCTCCTAAAATGTGTCAATTTATATCCCACTAAAAATATGAAAGTGACCTTTTCCCTGTGTGGTTTGTGTGTGTTATTGGTGGGCTGAAAAGTTATTATGAAAAAAATTCTCCTAGATTTACTTACAGTACTATTATTTTTTCATGTGTGTTTCATGTTTGCACTTTAAATAATCCAGAATTTTTTTTTTCTATATGCACCTGCAGCATATGGAAGTTCCCAGGCTACAGGTCAAATCGGAGCTACAGCAGCCACAGCTACAGCAATGCGGGATATGAGCAGTGTCTGCAGCCTACACCGCAACTCATGGCAATGCTGGATCTTTAACCCACTGAACAATGCCAGGGATCAAACCGTGTCCTCATGGATACTAGCTGGGTTCGTTAACCACTGAGCCGCAAAGGGAGTGCCCAGAATTTTTATGTAAGGTAGAAATCTAACTTTATTTTTGTCTAAATGGGTAGCCAGTTGTTCTATTA
This sequence comes from Catagonus wagneri, assembly GCA_004024745.2. Taxonomy (NCBI): domain Eukaryota; kingdom Metazoa; phylum Chordata; class Mammalia; order Artiodactyla; family Tayassuidae; genus Catagonus; species Catagonus wagneri. The sequence goes on along the minus strand of PVHT021183619.1, from coordinate 8,086,640 downwards.
CCATTTACTTAGCAGTGTATCTATTCCCAACTTATTTGAAGTGACACTCTTATTATCCACTTATTTCCATATCTTCATAGTTCAGTTTCTACTCCCTTTTTTCCTTAATTGATACACTTGTCTTTCTCTGACAGCACATTAGTTACTGTAATGTAGTATATTTTAATATGTGTTAACTTTGTACTCTTTTTAAAAATTTATTCCTATACTGTTACTGTTGCAGATTATGGCAGAGATAGCCAGCTGACCACCAAAAAACTCATGCTTCTCTTTCATAATGGTCAATGCTTTCGTGTCAAAGCATTGTTGCCAGAAAGAAGTTACCTAGCTGGGGACATTTCTTAGCCCCCCCTCCACCTAACAAAAGTCAGATGACTAGTTCTTGCCAGTGGAATGTAAGCAAATACATTCTGTGTCCTTTTCGGGTAAAAGTGATGGGAAAGCAAGGATGCCTTTTTCACTGTCATTGTCCCCATCTGAGTACTCCAAGAACCTAACAGGAGGCCAGAGTCACAGAATGGAAGACACTTGGCTTCCAGTCAGCCTAACCAGGAACCCTTCCCCTAACTCTGAATGAAAATTAAACCCTTCATTGTGTTAAGCCACTAAGGTTTAAAGATTTATCTGTTACACTGCTGGTATACAGATGGTCTATTGCAAATAGCATTTTTTAAAAATCCAATTAGTATTTTAATTGGGATCACATTTTATTTACAGATTAGATTAAGGAGAAGTGACACCTTAACAATCCTGTTTTTGTGTCTGGGAGAAATCACATCTTTACATTTATTCTGGTCTTCTTTTATAACCTTCAGTAAAGCTTTGTTTTCTTTACATAGATCCAGAGATCTCTTGCTAAGTTTATTCCTGTACATTTTCATACTTTTATTGTATTGTATCTGCAGCCCTTTCCCATTACATTTTCTATTTGATTATTGCTTGTAATAGATTATTTGCTTTCCTAAGTTTGTTTTTTAATCACCTTACAGAATCTTGTTTGTGCCATTGGCTCTTTTATTTCATTTTTTTGCATTATTTCTAGCAAATATAAAAGTTTTGCCTCTTACTTCCTCATATTAATACTCCTTAGTTCTTTTTTGTTACCGCATTAGCTAGAATCTTAAAAATAATATTGAAAAAGAGTAGTGATACCTTGCTTTCCCTGTTTATCCTTTTAAATAAAGTCTCTTTAGTGGTTAGCCATTAAATATAATGTCTCATAGTGATTTCTGTTAGACACCTTTTGTAAAGTTATGGAAATCTTTTATTACTACCTCAAAAAAGGTGTATTTTTTTTAAATCAAGCTAGATCTTGAATTTTATCCAAATGCCTTTTCTTTCTGTTTAGATAATTTATCTTTTTTCCTTTAATATAGCATACCATCTTCTATGTTTCCTAAGTATTGAAACATATTTGCATTTTAAGTAACACCTTCTTGGTCTTGGTATATGTCCTTAATGTATAGCATCATTCATCTAATTATTTATTTAATGTCTTTGTGCATATTTTCTGTCAGAGATTGGTTAGTAGGGATGTGTATGTATATGTATACAACCTTTGTCTAGTTTTCATACAAGGAATTTTCTACCCTGTAGAACACTCTTAAAACTTTTCACCTTTTTATGTGCTCTGTGAGTTAAATGTGATACCTCTTCCTTGGAGATTTGAAAAACTCACTTTTAAAATCCCCCAAGGAAAGTGTCTTTAGTGGAAAAAGGTATTTGCTCATTTTCCACTTCTTCTACAATTATTGAACTATTTAAGTTTCTTTACCTCTTCTTGAATTTTAAGTCATTTTTACTTTCCTAGAAAATAATGTATTTCATTTATTTTTCCAAAGCCTTCTTTTTAGAGTTTACGTCATATTGTCTTCTAATTTTTTAAAAGTTTATTTCACCTCTCTAACTAGGTGCCCTTTCACATTTTTAATACTGCTTATCTGAATCTTCTCCTCCCTCTCCATATTGGATAGGCAGAGTTTTTGTATATGAATTGGTTTTTATTTTATTTTTTATTTTTTTTTAATTTTTCTTTTTAGGGCCACACCTGTGGCATATGGAAGTTGTTGTTTTTTTATTTTTTGTTTTTTGTTTTAAATGAGTTCCCAGTGTGAGTCAGCAGTAACAAAGCTGACTAATATCCATGAAGATGTGGGTTCAATCCCTGGCCTCGCTTAGTGAATTAAGGATCTGGCATTGCTGTGAGCTGTGGTGTAGGTTGCAGATGCATCTAGGATCCTGTGTTACTGTGGCTGTGGCATAGACTGACCGCTGCAGCTCCAATTCAACCCCTAGCCTGGGAACTTCTCATATGCCATTGATATGGCCCTAAAAAGAAAAAAAAAATCAGCTTCCATTCCAAAATTCAAAAAAGTGTGGAAACGTAGGAAAAAATATTTTTTCTCTTTCAAATAAAAATGTTGATACATTGCTTTAAATTTAGTAATGTTTCAACTGAAAAGATTTCTGAAGGCTGAATAAAAATATATTGAACCAGTTCCCACTGTGGCTTAGTGGGCTAATGATCTGGCTTGTCTTTGTAGAGGCACTGGTTTGATTTGGTCCCCAGCCCAGTGCAGGGGTTAAGGATCCAGTGTTGCTGCAGCAGTGGTGTAAGTTGCAGCTCCCACTCAGATTTGATCCCTGTTCCCAGAACTTCCATATGCAGTAGGGGCAGCCAAAATAAATAAATAAATATATATATATATATATATATATATAAATTTATTTATATATAAATAAATATTTATGTATTTATATATAAATATATAAATAAATAAAAAAATATATAGAACACATTAGTTGAAGTTTATCCTGTGTGCAGAAGTTTATCCTAGGTGCCTGACTACTTAGGAAATCTATATATTCAAGCTTGTGGATTGTTTTATTCTAAACATTTACCTATTTTTAGTTTACTTTTCCTGTCAGGTTCTGAGAGATGTGTGTTTTAAAGTTTGCCACCATAATTATAGTTTTTTTTTTCAAATTCTCTTTGTCTTTCTATTAGTTTCTAATTTTGCCTATGTAAACTATATCATTGAGATGATACTGCACTCTTATTACTTTATCTTTTAATGGATTTAGTTTTGTCAATCCAAATTTTTTCTCTATTCCATGGAAACTTTTTGCATTGAGAGGTGCCATGTTAAAATATAACCCCAACACTGACCAGAAGATTGGTGCAGGGCAAGTACTTTACCAGCTAAGCCAATGATCTCCTCTAGAGAATCCTGGCCTGGGATTGTGAGACTCACAGTAACTGAAGCTCCAACGTATAAAACACAAGTGCTACAGGCCCTGCCATCAGCTGAGTAAAAGAAACTGAACTGCAGAGACTGAAGGAAGCAGATGCATAGAGAGAGACACAGTTATCAGATAGAGAGATGGTTTCTTGGATACAGTTTGATTCTGTAGTTCAACTATATTCCTTTCTTTAGGCGCTGTGAGATATAGTACTCAGCTCCTTATGATAAATTCTCCTTTGATTAAAACTAGTCCATTCATTCTACAGTTATTTTCGGAGTACTTAGTATGTGCCAAGTTCTAGCATAATCACTAAATTTACAGCAGAGAACAAAGAAAATTTGCCTTGGAGGAGTTTACATTCTAAGTGGGATATATAATAAGCCAGCAATAAGAAGATATAGGGGTATCCTATTTAGACAGGTGGCCAGGGAAGCACTGTCTGAAGAGGTGACATTTGTACGGAGGCCAGAATGAAGTGAGAGTGAGGCAGATGGTTATCTGGGGGGTGAACATTCCAGTAAGAAGAAAAGCAAGGGCCAAGGCCCCACAAAAGAAATGTTTAGCCTTTCAAGGAATGGCAAGAATACCAGTATGCCTGGAGCTACTAGGCATGTGAAGATGGAGGGCTCTTGGGGGCTAAGTCCTATAGGAGCTTGTAAGCCTTGATAAGGATCTTGGAATGGGAAGTTATTGGCGATTAAAGACATGTGAACTTATTACATGCTAAATGGGTTACTTCGGCTATTGAGGAGGGAATAATAGACTGTAGATGGGCCAGGGCAGGAGCAGGGATGCCAGCCAAGAGGGTCTCACAATAGCAAGACACATTAGGGGCTTAAGTGATGGAGGTTTGTAGTAGGTTAGAGGTTGGATGGGGGTAGTTGAGTTTTATTTTAAAGGTAGAACTCAGAGGGCCTGTTGATGGGAATGTGAGGTAGGAAAAAAGGGAAGAATTAGGGACTTCAAGGTATTTGACCTGGATAAAAATGATGACCAGTTTTCAGTATTCTTATGTTGCTGTATACCTTGCTATACTAGGTACTAAAATGCCATTATGTTTCTTTTTAAAATGACAGTGTTCAGCATTTTTTAAAAATCTGAATTGGAGTCCCCGTGGTGGCACAGTGGTAATGAACCTAACTAGTATCCATGAGGATGCGGGTTCAATCCCTGACCTCGCTCAGTGGGTTAAGGATCCAGCGTTGCCATGAGCTATGGTGTAGGTCGAAGACTCAGTTCAAATCCTGCATTGCTGTGGCTGTGGCTACAGCTCCAATTCAATCTCTAGACTGGGACCTTCCATATGCCTCGGGTGTGGCCCTAAAAAAAAAAATTCTGAATCGTTTATGGCTTTTGACATATCTATAATCAACAATATATATATTTTTCAACTTTTGAGCCACTCTGTTATTCAGCCTATCATTTGGCTTCTCAGTTGTTGCTATATTTTAGGGGTTCTGTGAGGGAGGAGAGAATTAATTGCCAGGCATCCCGTATTTACAGAACATGTCCTCTGTTTAATGGTTTCGTCCTATGTCCTGGATGTCAAGACATGTTACTTATTGTTTATTTGGGATTTTTCTCCCAATGAATTATAAACAATGGGCACTTGGAGCTATTTTTTTCAAGACAGTAATTGGTGCTTAAATAACTTAAAGGGTAGCATACCTCCACAGTGAAGATCTAAACAATCCCTGTGGTCTTTCCTGTGGGTTTGGCTGAAGGAAGACCAAAAAGGGGAGTGAGTATTAAAAGTACTTATTTCTTGGAGTTCCCATTGTGGCTCAGTGGGTTAAGAACCTGACTAGTATCCATGAAGATGCAGGTTCAATCCCTGGCCTCACTCAGTGGGTTAAGGATCCAATGTTGCTGCTAGCTGTGGCATAGGTTGCAGATGCAGCTTGGATTCCATATTGCTGTGGCATAGGCCTTCGAGTATAACTCCGATTTGACCCCTACCCTGAGAACTTCCATATACCATGGGTGCTGCCCTAAAAAGAAGAAAAATACTTATGTTTTCATATTCAGGATAGGATAAGACTATTCTTTGGCCAAAGATCCAAAATATGAACAAATAACTACCATTAATTATGGATAACTTCAGATCAGTGCAAATGCTCTGAAAATCAGCTAATAAACAACTATGTAATAATTGTAATAAACAACAGCCTCACTCTGTTTCTGAAAGCTGGCGAATTAGTGAAAGCACTTGGCTTCTGAAAACCAGCCAATTAGGGATAAAACCCACAGTCAGGAAAAGAATGACAGTTCCACCCTCCTAGACAATAGCCAATCAGCTAGTGCTTCAAAGTCAGCGGGTAAACAGCAGCCTGACTCCCATGACCACAGGAACGAATCTGAAAATCTGTCAATCCCTAAAACACTCTTGCTAATAAAAAGCCTACCAAACCCTGAATGCCAGGCTTCCCAAAACCTTACATAAGATCAGATTTGGCCTCATTTGGGATGATGACTTTATGAGCACAGCTCTTCTTTGCAGGCAAACCAGAAGTTCACTTTTTTTTGGCATTAAATAAGCCATTTGATTTATAGTTGATTCATTAATTCTCAACCTTTTCAACAGTTCAAACCCTGTTTATGTGAGTTGGACTTGTGAATGACAGACACACTGTGAGATAATCAAGTAGTCTTCTCAATTCTGTATATTCAAACTTTGAATGCCAAAACCCCAAGTGTAAATTTTGTACTGAGTTTTCTGAATAAGTAAAAAAGTCGTTTATTTAATAAGTAAAAAGTCATTTTGAAGCTCTTGGTATGCAATTATTAGCTCAATATCAAACATAGAAAGTCAGATATATATCAGCATATACCAACAGTTAAAGCATAGGAGATGTATCACTCAACTACTTTCACAGAAAGTGGTAAAATAACCATCTTTTATAAAGAAAAATTCAAAGAAGATAAAATAATTGCCATAGAAGCTGTAATAGCCTTTCACAGCATGTATCAGTATCAGCCTTGCCACTCAAATGTTCTAGCTGGGAGTTCCCTCTGTGGCACAACAGGATTAATGGCGTCTTGGGGATGCCGGGATGCAGGTTCAATCCCAGCCCAGCTCAGTGGGTTGAGGAATCCAGCGTTGTTGCAGCTGCAGCTTAGGTCGTGAGTGCAGCTCAGATCTGATCTCTGGCCTGGGAACTCCATACACTGGAGGGCAGCCAAAAATGAAAAAAAGAGAAATTACCTGGCTGAAGTACTCATTGCTTAAAAACAAACAAAAAAAGCCAAAACTTGTTGAAATAAAAAAAAAGAGTTCTCGTCGTGGCTCAGTGGTTAATGAATCTGACTAGGAATCATGAGGTTGCGGGTTCGATCCCTGGCATTGTTCAGTGGGTTAAGAATCCAGTGTTGCTGTGAGCTGTGGTGTAGATTGCAGACGTGGCTTGGATTCTGCATTGCTATGGCTGTGATGTAGGCCGACAGCTACAGCTCTGATTAGACCCCTAGCCTGGGAACCTCCATATGCTGCAAGTGCAGACCCAGAAAAGGCAAAAAGACAAAAAAAAAAATAATAGGTGAAATATTTATCCCTTTAATTGCAAACTGTTTGTAAATGGAATAGCATTTCTATGTACAGGAAAAGAAATTCCAACATGAAGTAGATAATTGTTATGGCCCTTGCCATGACAGTTTCATCCCTTGAATTCTGTTCTTTCACAGGGATCATACCAAATTCTCTTCCAGCATGTCAATAAGTGGAATCATGTGTAGTGTTGTAGAAACAGGAATAAAAATCGATGATTATACTCTTTTGTGTCAGTAGACAACATTTTTAAATGTTATTGATCAAAACGTCACAGCATAATCCTGAAGAATGGAAAGGCAAGTTGTTCCTGAAATATGGTACTGTGTACTTCAACAAATCAAATTTGAAGAGTAAGCCCTGAAATTGTTAACTTTCAGTACACTGGCTTTTAGTACTAATGCTGAGTATATTTTCTCAGTAATGAGTTTTCAATGGATAAAAGAATGAAACAATTTGACAACTATAGAAGCTATGTTGTATAAATGGAACACACACTGTAAGACATTTTATAAGCAAATTCTACATAACAAAGAATTATTAAGGATAGCCAAAGGAAATACAATTAAAGGAAGAAGTATGAAATTTAGATACTTAGCATTTATTTCAGATGAACAAGTAATTTTGCATAAGTATACCCCTTGCAATATTTTTTCTTTTGTTTAATGTACATAGGCATAGGTGATTGGACATAATTAAAATTTAACTGAGTGTCCTTTTTTAAATTTGCTCAATCTGGCAACCCCGAGGGAGGGACAGTTCTTTTTTTAATTTCCCAGAATTTAAGTTGCTTCCTTTAAAAATAAGATAAGGATAGCAACATATTCTTGTTTTATGAATATAATAAATTTGTATCGATCTCTCTGTTTCCTTCATTAATTCTGTTTCCTTATAGGAAATTTTTTGTTGTTGCTGTTTCTCCAGTATGGCATCACTCTTTCAGGCTGTTGATTTTCCTCAGATGTTCAGGAATTCTTGGCATCTAGTCACACTTGTAATCTCAGGTTTAGATTGACCTACTTAGGTAGCTGGAGTATTTGAACACATAATACCTTTGTTTTCTGGGCAATCTATGCAATTTGGGGGTAGAGGGGAGAGACTGGCCACGTGGGCTTTCTTTTTGGGATAAATATCCCTCTATCCCTTATAACCAAGGGAAATAATGTCCTGGTTTGCCTGGGACAGTCACAGGTTACATTTCTTCTCCTGGCATAATTACTAATAGTGCTTGCTTTCATTCAAAAGTGTCCCAGTTTAGATAACAAATTACATTTTCATCCTTCTTATGACAGATGGAAGTCGACTGGAATATTGTCCCCTTTCTCTCTTTGGCCCTGGCCCCCACCCTGGGAGTATCTGATGGCAAATATCCCAGTTAGAGAGCAGAACTCACGATTTTAACCTTAGGGCAAATGCTTCAGCAGCCACTTGTGGAATAAAAGGTTGATACAGCTATTCCACATCACTGTTATTAATTATCCGACTGGCTGCCCTCCTCTGCCCTTATTATTGAGCATCTTAGGTTTCTTTTTCAGGGGTCATCTGAACTGTTACCTTTCACCTAAAAAGGATTATAGGTTTTGTTTTTTAATCCCTGGTGGGTGTTATTATCCCTGACTAACCCCATCTGCTTTAACATCCAATGTTAAACCTATAATAATAATAATAATAATTATAGGTGATACGTGAAAACTTATGCATCAGGCAATGTTCAAAGCACTTTACTTGTATTAATCTTCAGAGGTAGGTACTTTCATTTTCTAGGTATGGAAACTGAGTCATAGGGAGGGAAAGTAATTTACCCAAGGGCTAGAAGACCCAAAGAAAGTAGCCAGCTTACCAAGAACCCAGTCCAGAGCTTTTTTTTTTTTTTGCTTTTTTAGGTCTGTACCCAAGGCATATGTAAGTTGCCAGGCTACGGGTTGAATCGGAGCTACAGCTGCGAGCCTACATCATGGCAACAGCAATGCCAGATCTGAGCCACGTCTGCGACCTACACCACAGCTCACGGCAATACTGGATCCTTAACCCGCTGAGCAAGGCCAGGGATCGAACCCACATCCTCATGGATCCTAGTCAGGTTCGTTAACCACTGAGCCACAAAGGGAACTTCCTTATTTTTAACACCACCTAAATCCCTCCTATTGTGCAATAGTACCCTCCCTGGCTTTCTAGAGCCGTTTGGGGTTTAGCACTTCTTATATGAGTTCTGTCATTTCTAGTTAACTATTTGAAGCAGAAGCTTATCAAACTTTTTTTTTTCCAAACTCAGGTATTTCGTCATTTTGAAGAAGGACTTCTGGTCTAGATGATTATTTTCTGTCATGCAGTCAGTCTAAACCTTAGCCAACCCTTGCAAAAATGCGCGAACATTTACACACTTCTTCCCACTGCTTTATCAGTCTAGAAAGCTGGGTAAAGATCTAGCATAAAAGCAGGAAATGTACAGTGGAAATTTCCACACAGCCCCTGGACACTCCATTGTAGGGTATGTTATGGGTCGCCTCAGGGCCATTATAGGGCTTCCCTTTGGGAATATAACCCCAAATCACATTATTTAAACCAAAAAGGGACAGTAACAACCCCGAGGCCAGTGCCATTACTTTGCAAAGAAGAAAACTAATTTCGTAGAGATTAAGTGATTCACCCATCATTTTACAGCTAATTCATGTAATTAGGGATAAGGCCAGAATTATCACTCGTATCCTAAATCCAGAGTTCTTTTCATTCTTTCTCACTGGCTCTCTGCTTGCTTTGGGAACAGAAAGAGAAAATCATTTAAATGATGTTATTGTCTACATTTTCATCTAGAAATTATTTTATGTAGGTTTAATATAAATCTGGACTCTAATGAAAATTACTATTTCGATTTTAAAGGAAACCTGAAAACTGAGTGTCATATCTGCCATAGTTCCCTGCAGTTTTTTTCAGGTTTTCCTGTGATATATATGCTCGTACAGTAAACCACGCTTCTTTTCACCCCCAGAATAGCATTGACTCATATCTGTTCAAATGTATTAACATTTTTATCTCAACTGATTCACTTACCAAGAGCAACAGGCTTCTGTGCCAGTTTCTAGGGTAATCCATGTCACCCCTCTGCTAATGAACTTTGAAAAGTGAAAGCTTTTCTTATTCTTGTTTTTCCTGATAGCAGTTGGCTTTCTGAGTTACAGATCTGTTCTAGAAACTGCACCATTTGAAAGGTTGAGGAAGGGGGCGTAAGGTAAAGGAAAAGGGGGAGGATTAAGAGGTATTTCATAATGTATCAAGAAATGAATATTTATTAATCTAAATGAAATAAAAATGACCTTCTTATATAGGACCAAAAGGAGATATTGTAGAAGGAAAAGGGGGGTGGGATAAAAATAAGCTTATAAATTTTTTATCATTTGTTAAGGAAGAAATAACTTCTGATATTCAATAATCTGTTTAGAAGAACGTGAAGAGCTAAATTCTTATGTCTTGCTTATAAACTATAAATTCAAGATGAAAGGCAGTAATTCTTGTCAACTAATGCTTGTACCTTGTCTCCTTGATTGTCTCCAGCTAGAACTAAAAAAAATCTGCTAACACTGTCTTTGAGAAATCCAAGTTACCCATAATTCCCTCAGAGGATGTACTTCTTTGCAATCAGCAAACCCCCTTATTCCACACTGCCCCTAATCAACTGGCAGGCCATTTGCCTCTTGACAGTGATGTCTTCCTTTGGAAGTACCAGACTAATAGCCTACCTACACTCCTGGTAATTCTGGCTAAAACAGCATCTTTTCCTGTTATATTTTCTTAATAGCTGTTTTCGCTCTCACAAATTATCTCACTTGTTTACATAATTGTCGTCTGTCAGCCCTTTTTAGAGATTTTCCCTATTTTACTCCACATGCAATTCCTCTTTCTAGAACAATGCCTGACAACTGGGAGGTGCTTGAAAATATTTGTTTAATGAATAATTTGTCTGGCTCCCTTCAAGCTTCAGAGCATCTTGTCCTTTAGAATACCAACGAGCAGCTATCAACTTCAATGCCCACTTCAGTCCTCACTTGAAAATGTCCCACATCTGAAATCTTAAACTGTATGGAAATTCACTCCAATTGCTAGTCCTGATTTCTCAGGTACGTTTTCTCCTGCTTTATCCCTAACAGTTCAGGACTCCCCATTTGTAACACAAATGCTCCACCAATTCTAATACTTTATTTCTCACTTCCTTCTGCTGCTGAGCCCGGTGAAGGCACAATTTATGCCCATCAGCTTGATTTCATCATCTCCCATTCTCGCTCAACCCAAGTGTTCTGGATTCTCTTCCCACCACCCTAACAAAACTGCCTTTGCCAAGGCCACTACTCCACAGTTCCATCAGACTGTAAAAACATTTTTTAAAAAGTCTGAAACCAAGTATTAAATGTTCATGGAAACGGAATTTCTTAGAGCTGGGCTAAAAAATTATTGCAACCATTTTGGAAAACAATTGGTAAAGTTGAAAACATAAACTACCAACAACATATTCCCCTAGAGAAACTCTCACAAGAGCGCAAGAAGATTTATATGTGAATATTTGTCACAGCACTTTTTTGTAATAGCAAAAATTTGAAAATCACCTAAATGTCCGTTGAGGTAGAGACTTGTATTTGGTCCCCCAAATTTACCTTCCTCTTCTTCATCGGTAATCAAGCAACCAAATTTTAGGTATATGGTCATTTGAAGATTCCTTCTCCCACTCTCTTTTACAGCTGTGACCACGAGATTGTTTTAGCTAATAGAATGTAAGTGAAATTGGAGAATGAAATGTCTTCTCTTTCATCTATGAGAGGAATGCAGATGTGTCCACTAGAGCTGGAGCTGCCCTCCTGAACTTGGAGGTGATCTGTATGTAAAGGTCCATGCAGAGTGGCATCACATTATAGAGGGAGCCTGGGTCCCTGAATCTGTAGCACTCCATACAATCTCTGGAAAACTACCTTTGGATTTACACACAAACGAGAACATGTTCTTAAGACCTTTTACTTTGTTTTCTCTTGGTCATCTTTAGCCAGATTTTTTTTTTTTTTTGGCTGTACTCACGTCATGTGGAAGTTCCCAAGACGGGGATCAAACCCAAGCCACAGTTGTGACCTGTGCCACAGGTGTGGCAACACCAGATCCTTAACCCAGGGCACCACAGGAGAACTCTGATCTTTAGCCAAACTTTATCCATCAGTCAAAACAGTGTATTCATTAAGTGGATGCCAGTACAGTAATAAACAAACAATCTGTCAACATAGATAAGTCTCGAAACATAGTATTGCAGAATAATATGTACAAAATTATACTGTTTCTTTAAAGTTAAAATGCAAAATAATGTATGTATTTTTATGAGTTTATACATATTTACATAAACATATAAAACATAAAAATGATTCACAACAACTTTAAGATAGTAGTATCCTTAGAGCAAGAACTTTTCTGATTCTCCGTTGATTAACCAGCTACGTTACAGATTACCTTATCAGCCAGGATGGTCAAAGCCAAACCAATTAAAAGCACCTAAGTTTGTCCTGTCAAGAGCTTTCAAGGCTGATCCTTCTGCCCTCCCTTTAAAAATCACTGCCATTGAAATAAAGCCCTGCTCTTCTCTGAGTCACTCCTGAATGTTGAGAGCTGAAAGAAGCTGTTTCTGGGATGTGAGTCTGTGGAGACTATCCTGCCAAGTGTCAATAGAATTACAGCAGGAGAAGTAGCCTTGGCTAACTGGCCACTGTGGGTTAACCAAAAAAATACTCATACTCACCAACTCTTTCTTGAGTATATATACTGAGTTAAAGTTAGGAATGTGGACCTTGGAAATTTGTGTAAGTAAAAAAAGAACTGGCTGCATTATTCTTTATAGGTGGAGGAAATTTGAACTTGAGATGAAGGGGAAAATCAACCAGTTAGGCATTTTCAAGTTTCTAATAATGGCGAGAATAATAACTATCACTTGTTGAGTAGTCGTCAACATATCAGATAAGACATATATATATATATATATAATTTGCTTATTTAAAATAATTTTCACAACAATCCTACATTAATTTTTTTACCTTTTTTAAAATTATAATTGATTTATAATGTGCCAATTTCTTCTGTTCAGCAAAGTGACCCAGTCATACATATATGTTTATGCATTCTTTTCTCACATCATCCTCCATCATGATCTGTCCCAAGAGACTGGATATAGTTTCCTGTGCTATACAGTAGGACCTCATTGCTTATCCATTCTAAATGTGATAGTTTGCATCTACTAACCCCAGTCTATCTCACTCCCTCCCCCCACCTCCTTGGCAACCACAAGCCTGTTCTCTATGTTTGTGAATCTCTTCCTATTTTGTAGATAGGTTCATTTGTGCTATATTTTAGATTCCACGTATGAGTGATATCATATGGTACTTGTCTTTCACTTTCTGATTTACTTCACTTAATATGATAATCTCTAGTTGCATCTATGTTGCTGCAAATGGCATTATTTTGCTCTTTTTATGGCTGAGTATTGTTCCATTGTATATATGTACTGCATTTTCTTAATCCATTCATCTGTCAGTGGACATTTAGGTTGTTTCCATGTCTGTCTTGGCTATTGTGAATAGTGCTTCTATATACATTATTAATTTTAAAACTAAGGATTAGAGATAGCTAATGATCACATATGTAAAAAGGAGCTGAACCTAGATTCTATGTAAAGAGCTGTCTGAATCTGAAGTCTATATTCTTGAATACTGTACTAGACCAAATGTCATCACCAACAGTATTTACTTTCATGGGCTAGTCATGTATACAGGTAAACTACATAGTTGATTACATTGTGCAGTTAAAATGGTGATTCCATGCTGCATTTAGAGGCCATCGAAGGGTTTGCCTGTCTCCAAACATCTTTTCCACATTTTGCAACGTTGCTATCATTTATGTTACTTTTTGAAAAATATCAGTAGAGTTTGTCCTCTGTGAGGGAGATATTACCATTAACTAATCCATAGATTAAATTAACAAATTAAACTACAACTTAATAACAATCTATTCAAACTGGATTCCCAAAGGAATGAGATATGCGTTACATATAGTTACATATACTTAAAATGGATGATGTAAAATCTTTAAGAATCAAGTATTCTTGGAGTTCCCATTGTGACTGGTAAAGAACCCAATATAGTGTCCTTGAGGATGCGGGTTCAATCCCTGGCCCCGCTCAGTACATTAAGGATCTGGCATTGCCATGGCTGTGGTGAATGCCTGCAAATGCAGCTCTGATTTGACCTAGCCTGGGAACTTCCATGTGCCACAGGTGTGGCCCTAAAAAAAAAAAAGGGAAAAGAAAAGAAAAAGGAAGAAGAATCAAGTATTCTTAGGAGGAAAGCTGTAATGGAGGACTGGACAGTGAAGGATAACAGAGGTACTCTGTGCTCTGTGGATTTGGTATCTCCACCTGAAATGGAGTGTTTGAATTTAACAAAAAAAATTTTGTTTTAATAAGGGCCTCACCCGTGGCATATGGAAGTTCCCAGGCTAGGAGTCCAATTGGAGCTACAACTGCTGCCCTAGGCCACAGCGTAGCAGTGCCGGATCCGAGCTGCTTCTGCTCTCTACACCACAGTTCATAAGCCTCTTAACGCCAACATCATTTCTCTGTCAAAAGTTGGGGAGAAAAATGTCAAAAGAAACTAATGAGGGGAGTTCCCGACATGGCTCAGTGGAAACAAATCTGACCAGTATCCGTGAGGACGCAGGTTCGATCCCTGGCCTTGCTCTGTGGGTTATAGATCCCGTGTTGTGATGAGCTGTGGTGTAGGTAGCAGATGCAGCTCAGATCCTGAGTTGCTGTGGCTGTGACATAGGCCAAAAGCTGTGGCTCCGATTAGACCCCTAGCCTGGGAGCCTCCACATGCCTTGGGTCCTGCCCTAAAAAAGACAAAAAAAAAAAAAAGAAAAAGAAAAAGAAAAAGAAAAAAGAAAGAAAGAAAAAAGAAAAAGAGACTAATGAGGACATAAGGGAATATTTGGCCAAGTTTATCATTTTAACCAGCACAAACCCATACACCCACCAGCTGCCTTTATCTGGTTTTGGATGTGAGGAAAGAAAAAGAGGAAGTAAAAAAGATGGCTAGGTGGGTGGGGCATTCTGCCTCTTGTTTGGGAAGGAGGCTGTTAAAATCATCAGAAAAGCTAGAGCTCTACTTTCTGGTTTCTCCTTCCTTCAAGTTCACAGCTGATCTGAGGAGGAAGGAGGGGAGGCTTTGATAACAAGTGGGCAGAGAGGCTGCTGTCATAGAACAAGAGGATTCATCTTATCCAATTTCCAGCTCAGTCTACCACACCCTAAACCCAACATTCCTATCGAAAGAAGGCCCAAACTCTAGTGAAAACAAGTCCTATAATCCCCTGGACCGGTCTCATCCTTGAGCCAAAGTCAAGTTTGCTGTTGTTCTCACCCACTGTTCCTAATAATGCCCCTTGTTGTTGTTGTTGTTGGGTTTTTTTTTTTTTTTTAATCTCTTTATGTACCTGTGGCATATGGAAGTTCTCAAGCTAGGGGTCAGATTGGAGCTTCAGCCGCTGGTCTACACCTCAACCACAGCAACGCAGGATCTGAGCATTGTCTGTGATCTACACCACAGTTCAAGGCAACGCAGTGGTCCTTAACCCACTGAGGCCAGGGATTGAACCCACGTCCTCATGGTCAGATTCGTTTCCGCTGAGCCACAATGGGAACTCCTTAATAATGCCCTTGGGATCCACTCAAACAGGTCATATCCCTCCTCTTCCTAACAATCTTTCCCGTATCTGATGAGTCAAGTAATAATAATAATAGCAAATACGTATCATACTATTTGTCAAGCACTAGTCAAAGTACTTAGAGCGATTTCTTGCCCTTTCACAACAACTCTAAATACTGTTTTCACTGACTCCATAGAAAACGAAGCACAGAGGGTTAGGAAACTTGCTGTCACAGTTAGTTCGTATTCAAGCTAGGATTTTTGAATCTATTCACTCAATCACTGAGTCACACTAACTTTTCTTTCCTTATTCTTGTTCTCACTTCAGCATGAATCTCCACCCTTTCCCTCTGTATTTTCCTCCTATCCACACACTGTCCAAGATTGAGTGTATTGAAAAGCAGGCTCTGAGACAGAGTTTATAGCTTGCAGGATATTTATCAATGAGCGCCCTTGATGTCAACACCTGAGGGAAGTGAGCAGGGTAGAGGTGGAAGCAGACCCAAGACATTTTCATAATTTTTGTGGGCCCATCAAAATATATATCGTAAAATACTCATTGGTAAAATGTAAATGGTGTTCAATTTACTGGTTATAAGATCTGCTGAAATTGTGACTATATGAAATTAATCATATGTCTTATTTTTGTCCTAAATTTTAGCTAGGCAAGTTTACCCAGAACCCACTACTAAAATGTTTCTGAGTGATGATAATGGAAACAATTTTACTGATTCAGTCTAATTAAGTAAAAACTTCTGGGTATAGCCACCTCCTCAGAGATATGATTTATCTTTAAAAATAAAAGATACGTTTTCTCCTAAGTGTTAAAAAAAAGTCTACAGATCCCCTGAAAACATTATTAGGCCCATTATTTGTGTGTAAGTCCTTTGGTTTGTTAATTTAATAATGCTACTGCTGGTTGATCAACCAAGTTGTTTTTAAGAGCACCACAGTTTTTTAGCAAGTCTGTAAATTAGTAGATAATTAGTCCCTAGGAAAAAAAAAAGAGTAGAATGCCACAGCCCCCACAAATCTGTTACTTGTCAGATGACTATTACAGAGGCTGTTCCAAATGCTATGAAATTTAAACTAATTCTTACGTTATTTATTTTACAGTCTGTTTATCAACTGTTCATAATTCAAAGATCCATACTTTTGTATTCTTGTTTTTATTACTTTATCAATTTTAGCAATCACAATTTATGCCTAGGCTAGAGGAATTTCCTAGCCTAGGCGTATGTTAAAAATCATGCAAACGTATAAAAGGGAAATTTACGAGAATATTATTTTAATAATAACAATGAATACAGAAGTGAGGGAAATTTTCAAAGGGAAATTAAAGGCAGGTAAATTAAAATAACAGGAAATTGAATGTGATGAGGAAGAATCATCCACCTGCTAAATTAATATGCTCTCATTCAGTGTGAACTCCAATACTACATTGTTCCTCCACGTTGCTTGCCAAGAAGATATTTTAAATGGTAATTTCCATTTTCAAGATGAATTACTTCTACAGAGTAGGCCAGTCACATTCTTCAGATAGCAGACTCTTCATTCTCAGCAGATCATAGTGTCTTCCTCTCATAGCCAGCAAAATTCAGGTTATCTTCTAGGACCCCAGATGTAACTTCTTGCTCTTTGGAGTAGTCCAGCCTTGTCTCTGTCACTAAACTAACTTAGTTCCTTTATTAATTTTGCATAAACTTTCTCCATGGAAACAGCTCCTTTTTAGTCATACTGAGAAAAGAGCAAAAGCGCATGGCTGCTGGGTATATCCATGAGAATTATCTGTATTTTGTTTAACCCCCTTGAACTGAGTTTGATAGAAGTCAAAGAACAAGAACTTTATCAAATAAACTGTTCTATGCAGGCCACTTTCCCATGAATGAACCCAAGATTTCCTACAAGAATTATATAATATGCGTTGTTCATTTTGCCGCAAGTCCTTATCTTGCCTATGATGTAAAGCTGAGTTTAGACGTGTACGAGAGACACGTCTGAAGAGAAGGGTCAGCTGCAGGCCCTGAACCAACTTCATAGCTGCAAAGGGAAATTGACTAATCTTAGAAATTTGCTTTTCCTTCCTTGTCGTAGGCTTGATCCAACTGGAGGAAATTCACTGGTGTTTCATGATTTTCCTTTACAATAAGCTGTGAGCAAGCTGCAGAGGAAACTAGCCAAGTCAGAGCAGAAAGGAAACTGCCTAGCACCTTCGTCAGTTTCCTGTTGCATCCAACTGATAGCAGAAAGGAGAGGATGTGATGTTACAGGTGCTGGCCTTAGATTCCTAGATTCTGCTGATAAACACTGCCACCTTCCATTCAGTGGCCAGTGATTCAGTTTTCTACTGATCTAATCTTAATTCAGACTTTAAAGACTGCCCCTTAACTACTCAGACCTTTAAAATGCTTATGCTAAGATATAGAAAGCCAACAGTTAAAATATTTACTTTACAAACCGTCCCTGCCCCCTCTCCCCTACCCCCATGATCTACAATGCTCCAGAAATAAAGTCTGTTTTTAGGGGAATTAATGCCTTCAAATTTTGGTCAGCTCACTACAGACATTTCCATGGTAGGGTGAGGGGACTGTCTTCTGATTTAGTCTGGGGTAGGGATGTGTTAGAGACATTACATTAGAAATTGTTTTCCAGGGAGTTCCCATTGTGGTACAGCGGAAATGAATCCAACTATCATCCATGAGGATGAGGGTTCTATCCCTGGCCTTGCTCAGTGGGTTAGGGATCCAATGTTGCTGTGAGCTGGGGTGTAGGTCACAGACGGAGCTCAGATCCTGCAGCAGCTGAAGCTCCAATTCTGCCCCTAGCCTGGAAACTTCCATATGCTGTGGGTACTGCCCTAAAAAGGCAAAAAAAAAACAAAAACTGAAAACCAGTCTACACATGGTGTCCCAAGCTTCAGAGCCTGGGCTTAGGCTAGGCCATCATACAAAGCGACCACGCTATTTATTTCTATTCTCCTAAGTCTTACTCATAATTCAAAACTGGTTCACGGAGTTCCCGTCATGGTTCAGTGGTTATCAAATCTAACTAATCTGACTGCTACCGTGAGAACGCAGGTTTGATCCCTGGCCTTGCTCAGTGGGTTAAGGATCCAGCATTGCGGTGAACTGTAATGTAGGTTGCAGATGCGGCTCGGATCCTGCATTGCTGTGGCTGTGACATAGGCTGGCAGATACAGCTTCAATTTCACCCCTAGCCTGGGAACCTTGATATGCCACAGGTGTGGCCCTAAAAAGCAAAAGGAAAAAAAAAGGAAAAACTGGTTCAACTTACTGTTTTTCTGCCAAGTCTTCCCAAACTACTCTAGGTACAAAGAAATATTGCATAAACCTTATAGTATTTATTGTATCTACTTCTCACTTGGCCATTAATCATTTTCCTGGTGGAACACATTTTGTGCTATTCTGCTGTGCAATTCTGAATCTTAATTCTTGAAATCCTATTTAAGTCTATATACTTTTGTAGTAACTTCAAGAGAAAGGCGATATGTTGTACTTCTTTATATGCCTGCACCCCACCCAGAATAATGTCTTCAATTCAGAAATACATATTGTAGATTAATTTATTGAAAGTGCATGGTATTAAGAAGGAACAGACACAGGCACGTATAAGCTTAAGTGGATTGGAATAATCTAGCACTACAATTAGATGATCATGTGTTTGGGGGATTTAAAAAGGTTAGGTTCTTAGCGACTCTGAGATTTATAGTTTAATAGGAAATTCCTTAACTATTTTAACCAGCCAACCCATTAGGCAAACAAAAGCAAATAAAACCTCTTCTGAATTTGGGTGATAGAGGTTCATCAATTATAACAAATATACAACTTCGGTATAGGATGTTAATGGTGGGGGAAGCTTTGAGTATGTGGGGGTTAGAGAGAATAGGGGAAATTTCTATACTTCCTGCTCAATTTTGCTGTGAATCTAAAACTGCTTTAAAAAATACAGTGTGTTAAAAAACAACAACGTTCTGAGCACCGACAGTATTGAGCCCACTATGTACCATATCGAATCATTTAACAGTATCTAGTACTCATTCCCACACCTCATTCACTTCACATGCTTCCACCATTACTGCAACAGAAAGAGGAGTCCCTGGGTACAGCGTCACCTGAAAAGGAGGGACTGCCATGCGTGTCCTTTGCCTGCTTTGGACCTGGAGCTCAGCCCTCACCAGAGGCTGCCTGGACTGGCTGGAAATGACAGAAGAGCAAAAGGAATCAGTGCCCTCATGGGGTAAACTTAAACCAGTGAGAGGCAGGGGACAGGGAGAACCCAACCAGTAAGTTGTCCTTCATCCCATGCATGGACTGTCCTGGTTTCCTGTGGTCTCTTAGGACACCAAGCAGCTCTGTTTGGTTGCAAAGCTGAGGCCAGCTCTGCCTTGTACACACTACCTTGCACAGTCGCTCTCCTGCTTTCTTTGTTTTTTTTTTTTGCCTTTTGTCATTTTATGGCCGCTCCTGCGGCATGTGGAGATTCCCAGGCTAGGGGTCTAATCGGAGCTGTGGCCACTGGCCTGCGCCGCAGCCACAGCAGCGCAGGATCCGAGCCGCGTCTGCAACCTACACCACAGCTCACGGCAACGCCGGATCGTTAACCCACTGAGCAAGGGCAGGGATCGAACCCGCAACCTCATGGTTCCTAGTCTGATTCGTTAACCACTGTGCCACGATGGGAACTCCTCCTGCTTTCTTTGGTTCTCTCCCGTTCTCTCTTCACTCTTACTTCCCTGGGATCACGCCCCTTTCTAAAATGATAGATATGTACGCTCTTACTTCAGGCTGTATTCTCTAGGGGATCTGAACATCTGTCAAAAGCCAAACCCTGTGTTACTGCTGGGGGAAAGACGTAGTCCTCTATAGTTATGAATGCTCTTTTTTGGTTTTGTTTTGTTAAAAAGTAATGTATTCACAAGATTCAAAGAAGTAAAGGCATAAGGTAAACAGTGAAGTCCTTCCTCCCACATATGTGTTGCCTAGTTAGGTCACACTTTCCATACCCCCTTCCCCTCTCAATCAGATATCGTGGAAGTTGTTTCAGTCAGTACACTGAAAATTCCATAGCATTTTTGTTTACTTACTCAGTCTGTTTTTTCTTTTTCTTTTTAGGGCTACACCTGTGGCATATGGAAGTTCCCAGTCTAGGGGTGGAATCAGAGTTGCAGCTGTTGGACTACACCACGGCCACAGCAATGCCAGGCCCAAGCTGCATCTATGACCTACATCACAGCTTGCGGCAACACCAGATCCTTAACCCACTGACTGAGGCCAGGGATCGAATCTGCATCCTCACAAACACTATGTTGGATTCTTTTTTTTTTTTTAAGGGCCGTACTTGTGGCATATGAGGTTCCCAGGCTAGGGGTCCAAGCGGAGCTACAGCTGCTGTCCTTCACCACAGCCGCAGCAACACAGGATCTGAGCCACATCTGTGACCTACACCACAACTCACAGCAGTGCCAGATCCTTAACCCACTGAGCAAGGCCAGGAATTGAACCCCTAACCTCGTGGTTCCTAGTCGGATTTGTTTCCACTGCGCCACAATAGGAACTCCCTATGTTGGCTTCTTAACCTGCTGAGCAACAACGGGAATTCCTACTCAGTTCATTATTGATGAAACAAACATTAGGCTGTTTCACTCTGATCCTATCAAAAATAATTCAGAAATAACATGTCTGCATATCTACAGGCTAAATTTCTGGAAATGATATTTGTAGGTCAGAGAGTATATGCATAAGCAGAAAAACACCTGTTATTTTGTGTCCTCAACAACACAGGTATTAACCAAGTTTTTTCTTTTTCTCTATTTGGTTAGTGAAAAAATGGTATCGGCATATATTTAAATTGTTCTCATTATGACTGAGGTTAAATATAATCTCAGATGTTCAAGAACCATTTGTTTTTCCTTTTCCGTGAACTGCTTGTATTTGAAGAGGTCTTCACCAAGGGAACAATCTTTGGAGCCTCTATTTTTAAAATCCTGCGTACCATGACTCAAATTAAATCGAGGACTTTAACAGGACTCTCACTATCACCGCTTAAGATACTGCAGTTTACATCATCTCTAAGTTGCAAAGTCTGGCCCCCACATTCAGTGAGTTCACAGTCTAGCAATACAGGAAGACAGTGGGGAGAAGAGAGTAAATCAGGCTAAAGAATATCCACCTGTTTCAGTGATAATGCCCAAAGAGCGGGATACATTTGGCTGATGAGTTGGTACCCAAAACTCAGCCTGATTTCTGGGTATGCTGCAGCTAGCATCTGTAAGCAATATCAGCACTAAGCGAGGGAAGGAGTATCTTGGTTCTAAGAACTGTCCAAGGGTGAAACCAGACTCCAGTCGGCAGTGGGCAAGACTGGGATGGGCCAGAACTGAGACATTCCAAGCATGAGAATAAGGCTACGTACAAACTGTTATGAAACTAGATAGAGAACAGGATGGAAGTGAGGTCTAGAAAGGCCTCATACTTTGATGAATAGAGTCAAGTGGAACAACCAGGCAGAGAGTTGTGGCCCTTCAAGGCAAAGGGAATATAATGAACAAAGGTATTCGGGGGGTCCAAGATCTTTTTTCTGTGAATGATGACTGTCAATGGTAACCAGGTAACGTGGAGTGACAACACTTGTGTGTACACAGGTAAGAGGTATGAAAGATGAGCAAATGAGATCGCCCTTTAACTGAAAGCTATTCTTCCTTAGAGGTCTTTATTGAGCTCAGATTTCCTTATACAGTTTAATTGGCGTAAGTGGAAAGCCCTAGCATAAATATGGCTTGGGATGAGGTATAGATAACCTATTTTAGGGAAAATGGAGAAGTTCACTAGGTGAGAGTTAGCCCCCACTGGTCACAAGGCTTCTTCTTCTCAAATCAAAAATAAATCCCAGGGCATGAAGGCTAACAGGGATATTTTAAGGACAAGGCAGCACAGCATCAGGAATGGAATAAAGCAAAAACTTCCTTTTAAAAAATAAGGAAATGTATACCCCTTTTATATTTATGGTTATTAGGACTGTTGAAATAAAGAACAATAAAAGGTAGATGCAAAGAGGAGTCAGTGGAGTGAAATTAGCTATATTACAGAACTCTAATGATACCCATTCCTAAACGCCCAATAGATTTTACTAATGAATACTCCAGAGCTGTAACCATTTAAAAAAATCTGCTTGGCTTTAAAAAAGAAAAAATACATGATAATTATTTTTTCAAAGAGACATTGCCAAGGTTTATCCATGCCAAAATGCTGAGGGAAATTTTAATGTTAAATGAACCACAGAAAAGAGATGATAATAAGAGAGAGGCTTACAAAAGCCCTGTCATCTGCAGACACATTGGCATCCTTGATACGTCTTTCAGCTCCTCCTCAAACTGTTCTCTAATCCTTGATGTATGTTTATATTATCCACCTCTTTAGAATTCAACAACTTGCAGACTCCAGGGACTAAAAACAAAAAAGCAATATTCTCAAGTCTTTACACAGGAGGTTAAAGTAGTAAGAGAAGTTGAGATGGCCTCCCTTGTATCCTAGAGCATCATTCAGCCTTGCCCTGAGGATCTAAGCAATGGCCAGTCCAGCCAGTTCTTCTTTTGTAGTGACCACTGTCTACATCTCGCTCGCTTAAGGACAAATCCATCCACGGACTTCCCATTGGAGCAGTAAGGGAAGCAGGGGATGGAGGTAGGGTTCAAGGGCTAGTTGAGAGGTGAATAATGGGGCAGATTGGGATAGGCAGGCTGAAGTTCTGTGTCTTAGTCCATGACAGGCACCTTGAGGTGCCTGACCAAATGCCATTCCCCTTGCAGCCTGAGCAAAGGCTGAACTTTGTTTATGGAAAAATGCCCAGCATACAGGATAAGCGAAGCCTGGTTTAAGTCAGTCAGTGAACCCATTCTCCTTTGCCAGTGATTGGTCTAGAAGTAGGCATGTGACCCCAATCTGACCTGTGCAGTGTAAGGAGAAGTTGATTGAGGGCTTGTAGGAAAGATTTTATTCCCTGATAAAGTAAAGAAGAAGAGAAAACCCTTTTGTCTCCCTTCCCTTGCTTCTAAAATGGTTGCAGCCTTCTGACAAACACAGGGGGAGACAGTGCTGACTCACTAAAAAGACAAGGTAGAATATGCTTGTTGATAACATTGTTGAATTATCAAACCAACTTGGAGTCACGCTTCTTGATAAGTCAGTCACAAACATCCTTATGGTCTTAGGACACAATTTAGGATGTCTGTTTCTTATAGCTGAGAAAACATCCTACGAGTAATAGAAACCAAATTAGTAACCAGGGGAGTGTAGTGTTGGGGTGAAGTCCAAAGGGTAAAGATGAGCAGTAGGTGGGAGAAAGGGCTGGGAGCATGTCAGAATGCAGTATGAGAAATAAGTCAGAAAGAAAATCAGAACTGGGAGTGTCTGGGGAGTTCCTGGAAGACTTCCTCAGTGTATTTCTGGCTACATGAAATATGGGTGTAATGGACAGCTTGGGGAATCAGTGCAGGGCTAGATATCTCTGAAACCCACCCATTCCTTTATTTTTCCAGATAGCACATGATAGCTCAGACTCTTGTTGCCTCCTGCTTGGAATCTTACATGTTTCCTGATCGTTCTCATATCTTTGATCTCTCCACCCTCCAATTCATCATGGATGTGGTGGCCAGATGGAGCACCAACCCTGTCACTGCCAGGTTCTGAAACCTTCAGTGGTGCCTCATTTTATTTATGTATTTCTTTCTTTATTATTTATTTATTTATTTATTTATTGTCTTTTTACCTTTTCTAGGGCCGCACTCGCGGCATATGGAGGTCTAATTGGAGCTGTAGCCTCTGGCCTACGCCACAGCCATAGCAGTGCGGGATCTGAGCCATGTCTGCAACCTACACCACAGCTCACGGCAACGCTGGATCCTTAACCCACTGAGCAAGTCCAGGGATCAAACCTGCAACGTCATGGTTCCTAGTCGGATTCGTTAACCACTGAGCAACGACGGGAACTCCTGGTGCCTCATTTTAAAAGTCCAACTTTTTCAGTCTTATATATTAAGCTCTTCACCATCTTGTTACCCACAGGTATCTCTAACTAGATTGTAACTGTCCCCTTCTCCTCTCTTCTCCCTCTGGCACCCCTATAATACAGATGTTGTTGCATTTAACATTATCCCAGAGTTCTCTGAGACTCTGCTCATTTCCTTTCAATCTTTTATCTCTTTTCTCGTCTGCATTAGTGATTTCCACTAATCTGTCCTCCACCTCACTGATTCGTTCTTCTGCCTCCTGTATTCTACTGTTGGCTGCTTCTAAGGAATTTTTTATTTCAGTTATTGTATTTTGCATCTCTTCTTG
>PVHT021183619.1:8049953-8060777 GCA_004024745.2 Catagonus wagneri | reverse complement strand
TCCCTCTGATGGATGGGGCTTTGTCTCTGGATGAGATTAGAGGCTGGCTGTGTGCCTGAGGGGTCTTTAGGCAGCCTGTTTACTGATGGGTGGGGCTGAGATCCCACCTGAATTGTTGTTTGGCCTGGGGCTTCTCAGCGCTGATGGGAGGGACCAGATTTTCCCAGAAATGGCCACCTCCAGAGAAAAGCAGGCTGCTGAATGTCCCCAAGAGCTTCACCTCCAATGCCCTTCCCCCACAACAAGGCACAGTCACCCCTGTTTTCCCTGGAGATCCTCCAGGAATTGCAATCAGGTTCCACCCGGATTCCTATGGAGACTGCTTTGCCCTGGGACCCAAGGCACGTGAAAGTCTGTGTGTGCCTTTGAGAATGGGGTCTCTGTTTCCCCCAGTCCTGTGGAGCTCCTGCACACAAGCCCTGCTGGCCTTCAATGCCAGATGCTCCAGGGGCTCTTTCTCCCTGTGCCCGATCCCCAGGCGTGGGGATTTTACATGAGGCTCAGAACTCTCAGTCCTGTAGCTGAGTCTCTGTGATGCAGTTACTTTCCACTCTGTGGGGCTTCCCACCCAGGAGGTATGGAGTTGCTTCTATCAGGTATTCGCCCCTCCTACCTCTTGATGTGGTCTCGTCTTTGTCTTCTGGAGCAGAATATCTTTTTTGGAAGGTTACAGTCCATTTGGTTGAAGGTGGCTCGCATTTGGTTGTAGTTTTGCTGTTTTTTGGGAGAGAAGTTGAGCTCCAGTCCTTCTATTCCGCCATCTTAATCCAATCTCCCTCTAACTAGATTGTAACTCCCTAAGGAAAGTTCTAAGTCATAACTTCTTGTCTCCCATAGTTTTTAGAACATCTTACATGCAGTAATTTTCTATAACTCTTTATTCATTAACTTTTTACCTTGTATCATATATTTTAGGAGAGACAGTATCGACTGGTGTCATATCAGTGTATATGACAATATCTACTGATTATATGTCTTTGTAAGCGTGAAATAAATAACTTGTTCTTTTAAATTATATCCACATTAACATTTTTTTTCTGCTAGTCAGTTGTTGTTTGTATAGTGTTTTGACTATATGGTGATAATTGTTAGGCTGGCGGGGACGGGTAGCGGCCCTCCAAATGGCAAAGAGACCCCTCATATCAAACACACCCCATGAGGAACGGACAAGCCTGCGTGGGAAGATAGGCCGCCAGCCCCACCCACGCCAAGGGACGATCGAAGCCACACCTACCAGGAAAGCCCCCAAATGCCTATCCCCAACCAATCACCTAGGGACACCGTGGTACCTTGCCTAATTTGGCAAAGGCACTACCTGGATCCAGACCCGGAACCAACAAGGCTTAAAAACCCCCGCGCTCCCCAACCCGGGCGCAACTTCCCTGACTCCATGCCCGAGAGTCACGGAACCTCGCCCGGGAGCCAAATTCTCCAATAAATCATGATCACTGCCTTTTGCATGTACCCCCTGCTCGTTTCTTTCTCCCCTCTTTCGGTGCTAAACCAATTTCTTACAATAATAAGCCCCATTAAAAATGGTCATCAGAAAATGTTCATTTGTGGGAGTTCCTGTTGTGGCTCAGCGGGTTACAAACCCTGCTATTATCCGTGAGCATGCAGGTTTGATCCCTGGCCTCACCTAGTGGATTAAGAATCCAGCGTTTCCGTGAGCTGTGGTGTAGGTCATGGACACAGCTTGGATATGGTATTGTTGTGACTGTGGCATAGGCTGGCAGGGGCAGCTCCGTTTTGACCCCTAGCCTGGGAACTTCCATGTGCCTCAGGTGTGAACCTAAAAAGAAAAAAAAGAGAGAGAGAGAGAAAATGTTCATTGGTGCTATAGATTTTAGTAAATTAACAAATTGGGATGACCTTGATATTTTAGGGTTGAGTTTCTGTTTGTTCTGATTAATTTTAAAAGAATAATTTTTAACTAGCTCCACCTTTATAATTTCACAACTAGATTTTTTTTTTTTTAGTTGCAAAAACAGAACTCTTTTTCCTGAAGAGCCTTATTTAGTTCCTCCAGCTTCCTGGTTCATAGCATTTTCATTTCATGCTTTGACCCTTGCAATAATTTCAGTTGGTATTTTGGTATCTTTTGTATGTTGCTGATTCCACAGCTTTATTCTTATCATTCTGTCTAGAATGCGCTCTTGCCTTCCCTTAACTTCATCTTAAATATTCTTCAAAGCTAAATTCAAGTTTCACGTGTTATGTGGGGCCTTTCCTAACTACCGTGATCCATGGTAGTTTCCTTTCCTTTGGAGTTCCCATAGCACTCAGAATCTGCATCACTCGTTTTGCATGTTTGCCTTGCACTGTTACTCTTCTTTTTAAATGTGCATGTCACTTAAATGTTTCCAAAACCTTAGCCTTCCCTTTAGTATCAAAGGGAATAAAGCAAGTTCCGAAGTTCCTGTTGTGGTGCAGAGGAAATGAGTCCAACTCGTATCCATGAGGATGCAGGTTCAATCCCTTGTCTCGCTCAGTGGGTCAGAGATCCGGCATTGCCATGAGGTGTGGTGTAGGTCACAGATGCGGCTCGGATCTGGTGTTGCTCTGGTGTAGGCCGGCAGCTGTAGCTCCAATCAGACCCCCAGCCTGGGTATTTACATATGCCAAGGGTGGGGCCCTAAAAGAAAGCAAAAAAAAAAAAGAATAAATCTAGTTCTAACTGCACATAGCTCTGCTCTCCTAGAAGAAATTTGAATTTACTGAGTCTCACCTCTTGCTCTAAACCTCTGCTTCCAGATAAATTACTGATCTTCTTTAACCATTTGACTCCTATATTTTCAGTCCTCTCTTAATACTCCTGTCCAAGAAGAGACACAAGCTTTTCTCTGTTCCTTAAAGCATCCCTCTCTGATGCAAGCTTGTTCCATTTAGTAGTGGGCTTTTACTAAACATTTGGGAATAATAGAAAATAATTGCCCTTAGAACAAAATGTGATTAAAATTCTATATAATATTCAAAACGATTAACAGTTATTGAACATTTAATATGTACCAGATACTGTGCCAAGCATTTTCCATGTATTATTTCATTTAATAGTCACAGCATCCTTACACCCACTATCATATAGCTGGTAAATTAGGGAGCCATTATTCAAATCCATGTCTTTTTGGCTCCCAAATCTGCCATAATCTGTACTCTTCCCAAAGTTCATGACCTTCAAAGAATATCTTGCTGTATGCAGTAAATTTTATTGATCATCTATTCAATGTTCACTTCATTTCTCTTTCCTTCTCGTAGAACTTTGAGTCCATTCAGGAAGCCATCCTCTTCAAGCCCCACCCTAAGATTTGCATCCCAATTCTTCTTAGAAATTTTGGTCAGCAGTGATTGGGCATGGGTATGTGATGAATTCTGGCCAATCAGACATGAAAGGAAATCTGGGATACTTAAAGGAAAAGTTCCCTCCTCCCAAGGGAGACACACAGAAAGAGGTAATCTCTTCTTCCGAACACTGTCCTGTTTACATACAATACATGGGACTGCTGTGGTCATCTTATAACCATGAGGGGGTTACCCTGAGGACAAAGACAATACAGCAGGAGTTCCCATCGTGGCGCAGCGGTTAATGAATCCGACTAGGAACCATGAGGTTGTGGGTTCGATCCCTGCCTTGCTCAGTGGATTAATGATCTGGCATTGCCGTGAGCTGTGGTATAGGTCACAGATGTGGCTCAGATCTCGCGTTGCTGTGGCTGTGGCGTAGGCTGGCGGTTACAGCTCCAATTCGACCCCTAGCCTGGGAACCTCCATATGCCACGGTGCGGCCCTTTAAAAAAAAAAAAAAAGACAACACAGCAAAAGATGCAAAAAAGGAAAGGTAGTAAAAATGTGGTCTTTATTTTGGCCCATTAAAATATTTAATCTTAAATATTCTTGACTTTGTTTTCTTGGAATAATAGTGTTATTAATTGTACCCATTTAGTTTTCTGTTCAGTTTTGGTTGTTTGTGATGCAAAATATCCCAGTGGACACTGGCTTCTCTCTCCTAAGACTCTGGCCTTCTGCTATTGCAGAGATTCACTTTCCTAATATCTCTAGCCTTCTTTGAGTCCAGGCTCCCCAAATCACTCTCTAAATGTCAGAGAACAACTCCACAAATTCTGTTGCTTTACTCTGGAGAACAATTAGTTTCCCTCTTGTCTCAGCTTCTCCAGTATCCCTTCGTCACCATCACCAAAATGTTCGCTTAATGCATTTTTCTAAAGAATTCTTCCCCAGAGCTTAGATGCTGAAAACCAGGATTCATAGTACCTGAGTCTGAATCCCAGTTCCATTTCTTGCTAGGTGTGTCAACTTTGACAAGTTATTTTAATTTTTCTAAGGCTTGACTTCATCTGCCAAAAGAGAATAATAATTGTAGGGTTGTTGTAAGATCAAATGACATCATCCACACAATGCCTTTAGAATAGTGCCTGGCACTTGGAAGCATTCAAGATAAAGTGCTGATTAGAAGTAAGGGAAATTAGCTAAGGTAGGCCAAAAAGGAACTTTCCATTCTGTGCGTTAGCTTGATAACCAAGCTCAGAAAAGACAAGGACCAGGGCAACCTTTGGCATCCAGATGGCAAGTTTGGAAGTGATCTTTTTCAGTCTTTTCTTTTCTCCATGGAGATTCAAATTCTTGAGAGCAAAACATTTAATTGGCCTAGCCTGGGTCACGACTACCTCTTGTTTGGCTGAAAAAGTCCTTTGCTTAATAGTGTCACCCAACTATCTCCAGTAGTATTCAAAGCAAACTTAAAGTGCTGTCATCAGAAAAAGGAGTAAAGTAAAAAAACAACCTAACTGCATTGTTACTCTATATTTGATATATTTATAAGACAAGGATTATGTCTTATCCACCACATTGCTTAAACACTTAACCATTATCAATTAGCAAGATTTCTTGGTTGTTCTTATTTAACGTGACTGGTAACACTGATCATTTGTATTTTTAAGGCTTGATCCAAAAGAAAACACATTCCTTTCTTTGCCTTTTTTTTTTTTTTAGCTCAGGAAGCCAGTCAATGATAATTATCAAGTAGGGATATTACAAGGTGGTTTTTGAAGGACGGAAGAAGCAGAGTAAAAGTGAGGTTATTAACCAAAAGATATCACTATTAAAGAAAAGCAGTGGAGAGAAGCATAGACATTGAGGACGTCACTGTCAGCCTGTCTTCTTCATCCTTTTCTGAATTCTACATAGATTTCAGCCCTAAAGGATGAAGTAAAAAGGGGTAGGAAGAACTGGTAAGAAAACTGTTTCCATGATCTCATTGGGAATTTTTGTTTAATCTTCAGAGAGAGTGTTCTTTTGACCACAAGCATGAGAAAAAAAGGAAATTACATGTTGCTTCTATAAGCAAAAACCTTAGAGAAAGCATAACTTCTCTGTCACTTCTTTTATCCCACATTTTCAACTATCAATTTGTGTCCATTTTTCTTTCAAATGTATTCCTATCATCAAAGACAGCCTGGATACCAGTCACCCTGTGGCTGAGCTCCCAATAGCTTATTCTTGCTCCATTCTTTTCTATGAAGTCATAGCGCGAGTCAACTTCCTCAAACATTTGGCCTCACGCCTTTATAGTCATACTTAGACTCCTGATCCAGATGTGAGAGTAGTTTGGCTGTGACATCTGTTGCCTCTTTGTTTCTTAGCGTTGATGCTACTGATCTGATTGATGAGGCAGATGTCCCCCTTCCTCCCTCACTGTTCCCTGTGCACCCCTCACCCCACCCCCAGGCTGCACACGTGGAAAAACTGGCAAATAAACAGGAAGGGAAAACATGGTCTTGGGTGAGTTTGTTTAAAGAAAGAATAGAGGGGAAGGAGAGAGTGGGGCTTGGGACCACACTTTAGGAATGTCACAACTGAATGGCTGAGTGGTAGAGAGTGAGCCTGAAAAGAAGCAGAGAAATAGATGTCAAGGAGGTAGGCATAAAATCAGGAAAAATGGTTTTGGACACTGAGGGAAGAGAGGGCTTCATAAAGCAAAGAGAGATCATAAGCAAAATATGGGCTATGGCCATACAACGAAAGATTATACAGCCTTAAAAAGGAAGGTAATTTGGAGTTCTTGTTGTGGCTCAACGAGTTACGAACCTGACTATTATCCATGAGGACACAGGTTCAATCACTGGCCTCACTCAGTGGGTTAAGAATCCAGCGTTGCCATGAGCTGTGGTATAGGTCACAGTTAAAGCTCAGATCCCACATTGCTGTGGCTGTCATGTAGGCCAGTAGCTGTAACTCCAATTCCCAATTTGACCCCTAGCCTGGGAACTTCCATATGATGCAGATGTGGCCTTAAAAAAAAAAAGGGAAGGTAGTTTGAACACACACTACAACATGGATGAAACTTGAGAACATTATGCTAAATGAAATAAGCCAGTCACAAAAAGATAAATACTGTATGAGTTCACTCTTATGAAGCATCTAGAACTTCCATATGCTGCAGATGTGGCCTTTAAAAAAAAAAAGGAAGGTAATTTGAACACATACTACAACATGGGAACTTCCCATGCTGCAGATGTGGGAACTTCCATATACTGCAGATGTGGCCTTTAAAAAAAAAAAGGGGGAAGGTAATTTGAACACACACTACAACATGGATGAAACTTGACATTATGCTAAATGCAATAAACCAGTTGCAGAAAGATAAATACTGTATGAGTTCACTCTTATGAAGCATCTAGAGTAGTCAGACTCAAGACGGAAAACAGAATGGTGGTTGCCAGGGGCTGCGGAGAGAAGGGAACAGGGAGTTAGGGTTTAATGGGTGTAGAACTTCCCTTTACGAGATAAAAAGAGTACTGCAGATGGAAGTGGTGATGTAGCACAACATTATAAAAGTGCCTAATGCTACTGAGCTGCCCACTAAAATGTGGTGAGATGGTACATTTTGTGTTCTGTGTATTTTACTGCAATATTTAAAAGTCAGCTGCTGGAGCTCCTGCTGTGGTGCAACAGGATCTGCAGCATCTTGGGAGCACTGAGACGTGGGTTTGGTCCCCAGCCTAGCATAGTGGATTAAGGATCCAGCATTACTGCAGCTGTGGCTTAGTTGTGGCTTTGGCTCAGATTCGATCCCTGGCCTGGGAGCTCCATATGCCAAGGAGTGGCCAAGAAAAAAAAAAGATCAGATGTCAAAGGGTCAGATGTATGGAGGACTGAAATACCCCAGTGTTTAGTGTTGTAGACACTGCCCATAATGAGTGCAAGAGAGATCCTGCCAACCTTGTGGATGACTCCAATATCCACATGTAAACCTCCATGTAGATTTTCTGGCTAATGACTGACTTTCAGTAAAGTGAGTCATGCCAGGCTCAGGCCCTCTCTGGTCCCATGGCTCACCTTCTCCTCCCCTCCCTGCCCTCACTGAGTGCATTTCCTTCTCCCTGGCATATTCTTTGGCTCTCACACCTACTTTACCATTTGGGGCAGGAAGCTTAACAAGACTTATGTGTCCTATTTCCCAAGTCAATATTTATACCTCCTCTCTGTCAACCTGTATCTCTCCCCTACTTCCAAACAG
Organism: Catagonus wagneri; assembly: GCA_004024745.2. NCBI lineage: Eukaryota > Metazoa > Chordata > Mammalia > Artiodactyla > Tayassuidae > Catagonus > Catagonus wagneri. The sequence goes on along the minus strand of PVHT021183619.1, from coordinate 8,053,243 downwards.
TGGCTAAGCAACCGCTTCCCTCCTCCAAAGCTATCTCCTGGATGAACTCTGTTTGACTTCAAAAATTCATATTCACCATTGTCTTCATCTCCATTGTCTACATAATAATTTTTTTTGTATGAAGAATAGTTAGTTGCCATTTGTCATTTCCTTAACAATTCTTTGTTAACTTAACATTCCATCATTATTGATAGAGCCTCTCTACTCCATATCAAGTAGATCGAGTCTTTGGAGATAGAGTCTGTGCCCACAAACAGCTCCTAGTGCAGTGGAGGAGAAATTATGTCCTCCTGTGCCTCATGCAAAGCTTTTGTCTTGAGGTTAAGCCAAGGAAAAAAATACATCTTTATAAAAAGATTTATACTATTTTGGGAGACAATATAGTAAAACAATTTCAGTAGGAACTCCTTCCCATTGCTAAGAAATTAAGTGTGCTATAAATTCACCTTGCTGGCCTTCTTATATGCCTGTAGCATGACTTCTGCGGCAGAACGTTCCCAGCCCCCTACACATACTCTGGGTTCACAAACTGAATTGCTTTATTTTCCCATTTCTAAAATGTAACTGATGATTATAATACATACTATCAATTAAGTAACATTTTAGAGAAAAACGGATAGAACCATAGTACATTCAGATAGTGATTATAAGACAAATGCCACTTTCACCAATTTGTAAACATTAAAATGGAAGGGGGAAGCAGAAGAATGACATGCATCTTAAGTTCAAATGTGTAACATTATCTGTGGCTCTTAGAAAAGGCTTTGCTTTTCTTGAGCTCCCAACATTTGCTTATGCATTTCCTTCTGTTTGGACTATCTCTCTTCTCCCTAACCTTTGCCTACAACCTAGCCAGTTTCTGAGAATTTTTCCTTCTTCTCATGAAAACTGTCCTGATCCTACCAACCAAATGTGATCTTTTGTTGGATCACTGGCATTGAGTGCCTGCTAAGGGCCAGACACTGTTCTAAGCATCAAGGATTAAATGGCAGACAAGACAAGCAGACGTAGTCCTGCCTTCATGGATGTTGTATTCAATATGAGGAGACAGGAAAATATCAAGTAAATTAGAAAATACAAAGTAATTATAAATTGTAATGAATGCTGTGAAGAAAAACAATGAAAACAAACAAGGAGATGAGATAAAGAATTATAGAGGGAAGTTTCCTCTGTGATGGGCGGTCAGGGAGGGAAAAACTGAGACCTGAAGGGAGAGAAGGAGTGAGGAGAAGATTGTTGCAGACACTGAGAATAGCATGTGCAAAAGCCACAAGGCAGGGCTGAGTTTCATGTGTTTGAGGAACAGAACTTTTCTTCCTTTGAGCCTCCAGAGTGTTGTATTTTGTCTTATTTAATTTTTATTTTATTTGCCACACCTGCAGCATGTGGAAGTTTCCAGGTGAGGGATCAAACCTGTGCCACATCCATTGACCCGAGCCACTGCAGTGACAATGCCAGATCCTTACCCTGCTGCACCACAAGGGAGCTCCTCAAAGCATTTTGTATCTTCCTTCAGGGTTTATGCTAGTTTCCTTTGATCACAGTCCTTGTTATCATTTTCTTTTTTGTTGTTGTTCTTTTTTTTTTTTTAAGTGTTGCACCTGCGGCATATGAAGGTTCCCAGGCTAGGGGTCGAATCGGAGCTATAGCTGCCAGCCTATGCCACAGCCACAGCAACACCAGATCTGAGCTGTGTCTGCAACCTACACCACAGCCCTCAGCAATGCCGGATCCTTAACCCACTGAGGGAGGCCAGGGATCGAACCCGCAGTCTTATGGTTCCTAGTCGGATTCGTTTCTGCTGTGCCACAATGGGAACTCCTGTTATCATTTTCTTATCCTTCTTTCCATGCCTTACAATTAGTAAATTCTTGAGTGCAAGACTTGAGTTTATCTATGCTTTTCTTTACAGTGCCTAGGACAGTATCTTGCACAAATCAGATGCTCAGTAACTATATTTTGAATTCAGTAAAGCTACAAATTGAGGCCATATTTACTTGGCCCATAGACTGAATTTCACATTACTTAGTCTTTTACTGAGCTACACTTTAATTGAATATTTTGTGTTTTTACCAAAGGTTGTTATAACAGCCATATTAAATTCATTGCAGTATTTGCTCTTAAAGGGTATTAATATTCAATATATTATCCAGTGTACCCTCTATGAGTTCCTTGTGGAATTCCGTGTCAGCAAAAATTTTACTTTTTTTTATTTAAATGATTTTTATTTTTTCCATTATAGCTGGAGTGTTCTATCAGTTTTCTACTGTACAGCAAGTTGACCCAGTTACACATACATGTATACATTCTTTTTTCTCATGTTATCATCCTCCATCATAAATGACTAGACATAGTTCCCAGGGCTCTACAGCAGGATCTCATTGCTTATCCATTCCAAAGGCAATAGTTTGCATCTATTAACCCCAAATTCCCAATCCATCCCACTCCCTCCCCTTCCCCCTTGGCAATTACAAGTCTGTTCCCATGTCCATGATTTTCTTCTCTGTGGAAAGTTTCGTTTGTGCCATATATTAGATTCTAGCTATAAGTGATATCATATGGTATTTGTTTTTCTCTTTCTGATTTACTTCACTTAGTATGAGAGTTTCTAGTTCCATCCATGTTGCTGCAAATGGCATTATTTTGTTCTGCTTTATATCTGAGTAGTATTCCATCGCGTATATATATACCACATCTTAATCCAGTCATCTGTCAATGGACATTTAGGTTGTTTCCATGTCTTGGCTAATTGAATAGTGTTGCAATGAGCATGTTGTGTGTATGTGTCTTTTTCAAAGAAAGTTTTGTCCGGATATATACCCAGGAGTGGGATTGCTGGGTCGTGAGATAGTTCTATGTGTAGTTTTCATTTTTTTTTATGTGTAGTTTTCTAAAGTACCTCCATACTGTTTTCCATAGTGGTTATACCAACTTACATTCCCACCAGCAGTGCAGGAGGGTTCCCTTTTCTGTACACCCTCTCTAGGATTTGTTATTTGTGGACTTATTAATGATGGCCATTCTGACTGATGCAAGGTGGTACCTCACTGTACTTTTGATTTGCATTTCTCTAGTAATCACTGATGTTGAGCATTTTTTTTTTTTTTTGCCTTTTGTCATTTTATGGCCGCGGGTTTTTATGGCCGCACCCGCGGCATGTGGAGGTTCCCAGGCTAGGGGTCTAATCGGAGCTGTGGCCACTGGCCTGCGCCGCAGCCACAGCAACGCAGGATCCGAGCCGCGTCTGCAACCTACACCACAGCTCACGGCAACGCCGGATCATTAACCCA
>PVHT021183619.1:7839746-8049853 GCA_004024745.2 Catagonus wagneri | reverse complement strand
AATGTTGAGCATTTTTTGATGTGCCTATTGGCCATCTGAATGTCTTCTTTGGAGAAATGCCTAATCAGGTCTTTTGTGCATTTTTCAGTTGGGTTGTTGGCTTTTTTGCTGTTGAGTTGTTTGTATATTTTAGAGATTAAGCCCTTGTCTGTTGCATCGTTTGATACTATTTTCTCCCATTCTGTAGGTTGTCCTTTTGTTTTCTTTTTGGTTTCCTTTGCTGTGGAAAAGCTTGTCAGTTTGATTAGGTCTCATTGGTTTATTTTTGCTTTTATTTGTGTTGCTTTGGGAGACTGACATGAGAAAACATTTGTAAGGTTGATATCAGAGAATATTTTGTCTTTGTTCTCTTCTAGGAGTTTAATGGTGTCACGCCTTATATTTAAGTCTTTAATCCATTTTGAGTTTATTTTTGTGCATGGTGTGAGGGTGTGTTCTACTTTAATTGATTTACATGCAGCTGTCCAGGTTTCCCGGCAATAGTTACTGAAAAGACTGGCTTTTTTCCATGTTATATTCTTGCATTCTTTGTCGAAGAGTAATTGACCATAGGTGTCTGGGTTTGTTTCTGTGTTCTCTATTCTGTTCCATTGGTCTGTATGTCTATTTTGGTACCAGTACCACACTGTCTTGATTACTGTAGCTTTGTAATATTGCCCGAAGTCTGAGTTATGCCTCCTGCTTGGTTTTTGTTCCTGAAGGTCGCTTTGGCAATTCTGGGTCTTTTATGATTCCATATAAATTTTTGGATTGTTTGTACTAGTTCTGTGAAGAATGTCATGGGTAATTTGACAGGGATTGCATTGACTCTGTAAGTTGCTTTGGGTATGGCCATTTTTACAATATTAATTTTTCCAACCCAGGAGCATGGGCTATCTTTCTCTTTGAATCCTCTTAATTTCCTTGAGTAATATTTTATAGTTCTCAGCATATAAGTCTTTCACCTCCTTGGTCAGGTGTACTCCCAGGTGTTTGATTTTTTGGGGTGCAATTTTAAAAGGTATTGTATTTTTGTATTCCTTTTCTAATATTTCGTTGTTAATATACAGAAATGTGACTAACTTCTGAATGTTAATCTTGTATCCTGCTACTTTGCTGAATTTGTTGATTAGTTCTAGTAGTTTTTGGGTTGAGTCCTTAGGGTTTTCTATATATATAGTATCATGTCATCTGCATACAGTGACAATTTTACCACTTCTCTTCCAATGTGGATACCTTTTACTTCTTTTGTTTGTCTGATTGCTGTGGCTAGGACTTCCAATACTGTGTTGAATAACAGTGGTGAGACTGGGCATCCTTTCCAGATTTTAGTGGGAAGGCTTTCAGCTTTTCTCCATTGAGTATTATATTTGCCATGGGTTTGTCATAAATGGCTTTTATTATGTTAATGTATGTTCCCTCTATACTCACTTTGGTAAGAGTTTTGATCGTGAATGGATGTTGGACTTTGTCAAATGCTTTTTCTGCATCTATTAAGATGATCATGTGGTTTTTGACTTTTCTTTTGTGAACATGGTGTATGACGTTGATTGATTTGCATGTGTTGAACCATCCTTGTGAACCTGGGATGAATCCCACTTGGTCATGGTGTATGATGTTTTTTATATGTTGTTGGATTCGACTGGCTAAAATTTTGTTAAGAATTTCAAAACTTTTACTCTTGAACTAATTTCCTTCTTCCTTTCTGAACCCAAGATTTATGTAATGGCCTATGCTTTACCTTACTATTGTAGGAGCTCAAAAACTAAAAAATCAATTTGACTATTTAATTTGATTAAAGCAACATGTTTATCTACATGGTTATAATATTTGTGCTTTTCCTTTTCCCAGATTCTGACTTTCTCCTGATAATGGTTAATATCAGTTTGCCAGCCTCTGTGCCATGTGCTTTGCATGCATTATCCCATTTAATCTTTATGCCAATCCGAGTTTTACGAATGAAAAAACTAAGGCTTAGAATAATGTCAAACAGATGAGAAGTATTAGAGCCTGGATGGAACCCAGGTAATCTGACTTCCCCAGTATGAGGAGCCTTTTTTTTTCTTTCTTTCTTTTTCAAGTACCTGTGGTATATGGAAGTTCCCCGACGAATCGGAGCTTCAGTTGCCAGCCTACATCACAGCCACAACAAAGCCAGATATGAGCCACATCTACCACCCACGCAGCTCACAGCAACACCGGATATTTAACCCATTGAGTGAGGCTAGAGATGGAACCCACATCCTCATACATACTAGTCGGAGTCTTAAACAGCTGCGCCACAATAAGAACTCTGATGTAAGGTATTTTAATGTTTTATCATGTGGGGTGTTATGTCTCTTAAAATAATCTCAAGAAAGAGAAGAAGAAAAATATATACATATGCTAACGTGTACATATATAAAGTTATTTGAATTGAGTTAAAAAATAAAATACAGCAGATGCTGATGACCTGTCTCACACACCATTATAGATGGTTGTGAGGAAATTGTATATCAAGAGTCCACTAAACCTTTAGTTATTTGATATAAATGAGTATGACCTGAATGACAGTATTTTTTTTTGCACAGTTTTAGAACACAATTAAATTTAAGTTATAAGAAATGTTATTTTTAAATTTCTTCAGCATATGAGTTTGGATAAAGAATCCCTCAAACTTTCAAGATCAAAATGTGGCCCAGCACGCTGCAGTCAGTTGCAAAGAGAGAGTTCCCAGCTGCACTGCAGTAAAATTCCTTAGATAATGTTTGCCATGTTTTAATATGATTCATTCCCAATAGGGAATTAGATCATGTGTTCCCCGTTCTTTCAGACATTCAGGTTGAATTCATCAGGAGAATTTCATATTGTGTAATACTTAAATAACTGCATTCTTTGTCAGCCAAGATTGCTTTTGCATTTTTATGGAAATAACTTACAGAGAGAACGGAATTACTGGCATTTTTTCCCAAGGCAAATGCTACTTTTCAGGGTGGTATTCAAGGCTTTTTTTTTTTTCCACCCATGACAGGAGCTTACACAAGTACTAGTAAAAAAGGGGGGGGGGTATTAATAATTAAGAACTGAAGAAATTGCCAGAAGAATTTATTTCCCTTCACCAAAGCTACAGAGGCGAGAAAGCTCAGTAGGAGAACCTGTTTCAGGAACAAACAAAGCCACAGAAGGAAATCCTCCCAGAGCATTCGGACTCATTTAGTGAGAGCAATAGCTTTTCTTTTGCAGGAAGAACAGGTGTTTCCCCGAGAAAAAAACCTGCAGAGTCACCTTGCCAAGCTAGTGATTGGAAAACAGCAAAAACTGCATTACTGAAGAATAATTTAGGAGGAAAGTAGAATATTTGCACTTCTATAGCATAATATGTTTTGCTTATCTGTCACTAAGATTACCTGATAATATGATTAGGGCCTTGGGGAGGGGCAAAGGATTGTATGCAACTGAGAAGAAAATTTGGCCCTTCTCTTTCATTTTGGAAGGAGTTAACAGAAAAAGCACAAATTAGATGTAGCAATTTATCAAAACAGGATTCAAATGAACAAATTTTATTATGGCCAAAGGAAGAAGAAAAAAAAATATTGTCTAAAGACAAGAAGATAATCGCATAAAATGGTTGCTAAAAGAATCAAGAGACAGAAGAGACTGGGGGATGTGCTTGAGTTAGCACCAATAAGATCTGCACAATTCAGGCATGCGCTTGCTGAAACAAAGGTCTGTCATGCAAAAATTGCGAGATGGGGAGTTCCGACTAGGAACCATGAAGTTATGTGTTCGATCCCTGACCTTGCTCAGTGGGTTAAGGATCAAGCATTGCTGTGCCTCCAGTGTAGGCCGGTGGCTATAGCTCCGATTCAACCCCTAGCCTGCTAACTTCCATATGCTGTGGGTGCAGCCCTAAACAAACAAACAAACAAACAAAGAATTGCAAGATGGTTCACTGTCACCTCTGTGTTGTTCATGGGAGGAGGTGGAGAGAGTTACCGACCAAGTATATCTAAATATTTCTTCCTTGGTACAATTTCAGCAAATTGCTGGGTATTAGAATCTGCCAAATTGGTGAGTTACAAAAACTCTTTCAGTATTTTATCAGTCAACTGACATTAACTGGGGTGCCCACTCCCACGCTACAGCCATTATGCCAGGGATTGAACCTGTGCCACAGCATTGACCCAAGCCACTGCACTGACAAGTCAGATCTGTGCCACTGTGCCACTGAACTCCCCTATTGGAAAATTTTAGGTGGATTGTGAATGGGGACTCTATTCCTGATAAATACCAATTGTGGAGACTAAGTCACAAGTCAGAAGACTCTGTGGGAGTATAAATTTAGGAGTCAAGGGAGCTGGATTTGTTTGTAAACGTGACCTTCTCCAAAGATAATTTTATTCATTTCTCTTTAGATTAGTCTCCCTCCTGTGAATATCCTGTATTTATTCTTCAGCTAAGAATTCTGCTTATATGTTTTTTTTCTTTTTTCTTTTTTTGTCTTTTTGTCTTTTTTTTTTTTTTTGGTCTTTTTAGGACCGCACCCATGGCATATGGAGGTTCCCAGTCTAGGGGCTGAATCAGAGCTGTAGCTGCTGGCCTACACCACAGCCACAGCAATGCAGGATCCGAGCCATGTCTGTGACCTACACCATAGCTAACAGCAATGCTGGATCCTTAACCAACTGAGCGAGGCCAGGGATCAAACCCACATCCTCATGGATCCTAGTTAGGTTTGTTAACCACTGAGCTGCCATGGGAACTCCATATGTATTTTCTCACTGCATCTCTGATTCCTTCACATTTGTGCAGTAATTAAGAGCACAGGCTCTGAAGTTAAAGGAACACACTTTCAAATTTTGTCTCAGTCACTATCTGTGTGTCATTGGGCAAGTTAATTATTCTTTCTGAGTTTCATAGTCTTCATCTGTAAAATGAGGACAATAAATGTACCTGTCTCACAGAATTATTGTAAAAATCAAATGAGATGATATATGAAAAACAGCTAGCCCAGTTAGTTACAGCTAATATACTCTGAAAGTATCTGCTCTCATATCTAAGTGGCAAATGATCTTTTTGACTTCTGCAAGTCTCATTTTTTTCCAACAGAACTATTTCTTTTCATTTCATTTATTTATTTTCAGCCATACCTGCAACATGCAGAAGTTCTGGGGCTGGGGGTCAAATCCCAGCCATAGCAGCAATCTGAGCCACAGCAGTGACAAGGTCAGATCCTTAACCTGCTGAGCCACCAGGGAACTCCTGTTTCATTTTAATGTAATTCACATTCTAAAAATAATATAATAGCATCTTGGAAAATTTGGAAAGTAGAAGGAAAGAAGCAATAACTCTTTGCCCTCCTAATCCAATCATTAAGCATTAAAATTATTCCTGACATTATATCGATGATTATCTGTTTATAGTGCATCCAGCTGAAATTGAAAAAAAAAAAGTGCTTCTCCAAAGTTGCCACTGTGGGAGAAAAGATTAGAAACGTACCTGGCATCCTTTGGTTTGATATGAATTGCTCTGTTATTATTTTTTGGCTGCACCCACAGCAGCCAAATACAGAAATCCGTGGCCAGGAATCAAACTCATGCCACAGCAGCAACCCAAGGTGCTGCAGTGACAACTCTAGATCCTTAACTCATTGAGCCACACAGGAACTCCACATTGCTTTATTATTAAGGGATGTGAAGGCCAGATTACTTACTGTGCACTGTGATTCTGGCTCATGGCAGCCAGTGGGTAAAGAGCTAAAGAAACACCTCTATATCTCTCTACCCTGAAAACACATGAGACAGTGAGGTAGTTTTGTTGTTATTTGGTTTTATTTTGAGAAGACTCAATTTGGAAAGGCTGGAATTTTCCAAAAGCCTGCATTTATCCCAATATTTCCTGTCTGAAGGGTTCTAATTGCAATGCTAGGCAAAAGAAGCCACACACAAACCTTGGGCTTTTAAATGGTCAAGTTAAATTATGGCTTGGAATAAAGGAATAATATAGAATCAGTGCCTTTGCCAATGACATACTCTGCCCTGGATTTACTGACATTTCATCTATTATTTCAGAGAAACTTGCAATTATGCCATTCTCTTCAGGAAAAATGTGCCAGTCATTTTTTAATGTCTGTCAAATATGCGTTGGAAAAAATGTTGAAGAACGTTATGAGCCCCATTTGGAAACCTTAAAGGCCTGAAATTACTTGAAATGGTAAAGAGTTACTTCTTCAAGTTAAAAACTCCTCTTGCAAACAAAATTTTGGAACTACCATGCCCATGCAGTATTTGGCAACACATGTGGTTTTTCTGCTTTGATGAAGAAAACACATCACCGTGAATCACAGCTTTCTACGTTACCTTCCATAGGCACCAAAGCCCTTGCCAATAGTCCTGAAGAAGTTTGCCTATTGCTACAGAAGTCATCAATTTCTCCAGACCCATGGATTTGACGTGTTGGGATTTAAAGGAATTTTTATCAAGAAATGGAAGCAGATTATTATTCTTTGGTATTCCCTCCTAAAATAATTCCACAGGGAAAAAGTCATTTATGGTTTTGATTTATTTGATCAAGTGAATAAGGTAAGGTTAGTTTTTCTTTCTTCTTTTTTTTCCCCCCAGTATAAGATCCTGAGGATACCATTTTGGAAGCTAACCAAAACATACACACACCAAAAAAAAAAAAAAAAATCCCACAAGCCCTTTTGGCCAAGTTGCCACTGTGGGAGAAGAGATTGGAAACAGACAAATACGAAAAACCTTTCCCATGCTGGAGGAGAGTCTCCTGGCTCCAATCTGGAGTGATGAAACTTGTCAATTTCTCACACGGCAGAAAATCTACAGGCACCTGGAAACGCTGCAGAGCTTCTCCAAAGGTTAGTTATACTCATTTGCCTTTAAAATTGAAATGTGGATTTTAATCATTTTCATGCTGACATCAACAGCAGGGATGATTCAGATTTTGCAAAGATGACCAAATTCATTGACCCGAGGAAAGAGGAAATGATGCAACAGTATCAGCATGAAGAGTCCTAGAGAAATCAATATATGTCTTAGCAAGCCTCTCCATTTGCTACAACCTACTTTGTTAATTGGGGCTTTCTTTCATTTGTTGCTATCAAAATTAAAAGCCATAATTGATAGAAGAGCACAAATGACAAACTTTGTGACATAAAGACTATTCCATAATTTTTCAACTCAAATGATTATAGCCTTCTCATTTAAATCTGCTTTGGGGAAGAATTTTAATTTTGTTATTTTGTATTTGCACACACTTTGGAGTTATTTCAAATTACTTCATTTATATGAATCAACAAGAAGAGAAGGAAAATTTTTGGTAACTTTTTTCCTTTGTGAAGGAAATCAATTTCTAATGTGATAAAATATTCGAGGGGATATTTCTGTGCATTTATATGAGACAATTACCCTTTCCTTTCATCAGCTCCAAAGACATGAATGACACCCTCTCCCCAAAATAGTTAAGAACCATGGGTCTAATACAGCCACTTCGTTTTACACTGAATAAGTGGAGATTCCAGAATGTTGAAATAATTGCCTGAGTGTTAGAACTGGAATTTGAGTCCAGCCCTCTTGTGTCAAAGGCCACCGAGCTATGTTGCCATTAAATTTCCTCAGTGAAACATCCCACAGTCACATAAGAAAGTTCTTTGGAAACAAAGCAAAACAGCCAACTAATCAACCAACAAAACTGTGAAGATGAAAGCTTTGTTCCAAATGTATTACTATCGGACTTTCCCAACTTTCATCTCCAACCTGTCTAGACCTGCACTGATTGCTGGCTGCTTGGGAAATCCATCTGCCACCTACCCCATCTTGTTCCTGCCTGTTTTTCTTCTTTAATGACAGATGTCCTCGTTTCAAGTCCACTAGCAGACTTAAGCATCTTAAATAACCAACACCAGGCTTTACCAGGGTGTGTTTCTATTCTCAAAACCCAAACACTAGTTTTTCCTGCTATGTCATTTTGCCATTGTTTGAATTCTCTGTGTAACACTGTCCTAGTCTGTTTGGGCTGCTCAGAGTACCATAAACAGGGTGACTTATAAACAACAGAAATTTATTTCTTGCAGTTCTGGTGGCTGGGAAGTCTAAGATCAAGGTGCTGGCAGATTTGGAGTCTCATGAGAGCCCACTTCTGTTTCGTAGACATCTGTCTTCTTACTGTGTCCTCACAAGGCAGAAAGGATAAGGGAGCTCTCTGGGGTTTCTTATACAAGGGCATTAATCCTACTCATAAGGTTTCTACTCTCATGACCTAAAGTGACTCTACTCTCACTTACCAAATCTCTCACTTCCTAATACCATTATACTGGGGGTTAGGATTTAACAACTGAATTTTAGGGGGACGTAAACATTCAGTCTATAGCCATTAGCTTACACGAGAGTTTAGTGAATTCTGTAATGAATATCTTGTAGCCCTATATGGAAATGGACCCTTTGCTTTAAAAAGAAAAATATGGAAAAGCTAATTTAAAGTTATTTCATGTTCAAGTATATGAAGTTACATAATTTTTTACATCTAATGTCTTCTTATTAAATGAAATGTTTTGAGTTTGAGAATTTTTTCTTAAATTGGAGTTCCTGGAGTTCCCATTGTGGCTTAGAGGTAACAAACCCGACTAGTATCCATGAAGACTCAGGTTCAATCCCTGGATTCGCTCATTGGGTTAAGGATTTAGCATTGCTGTGAGCTGTGGTGCAGGCAGGCAGCTTAGCTTCAACTTGACCCCTAGCCTGGGAACTTTCATATGCCACAGGTGTGGCCCTAAAAAGACAAAAAAAAAAAATGGAATTCCCACTGTGGCACAATGCGATGAACAGCATCTTTGGAGTGTTGGGATGCAGGTTCAGTTCCCCAGCTCTACCCAGTGGGCTAAAGATCCAGCATTGCTGCAGCTGCAGTGTAGGTCACAACTGAGGCTCAGATCTGATCCCTGGCCTGGGAGCTGGGCATGCAAAAAAAAAGAAAAAAAAAGTGCACCATTTAGAGGTAGTTCAGGAAAAATATGTGCCTATTTCTAGGGAACCCTAAGGGCATCTATTGCTAATTTCCCCTCTCCCTTAGGTTGGAGCAGCAGTGAATGAAATCAGGTGGGTGATTTGAGAGGCTAAACGAAAGTCAATGTTATCCAAGGAAAATGATGGCAGAGGAAACATCAGTTTTCGAAGACTCAGCTTGCTAGAAAACATGGTAGTGTATTAAATAAAACATGTGGCCACTGAACAGGTAGGAACACAAGTGAGGCACCTATTCCCTATAGCGACTCCCAAGCATATTTTGGAAAAAACTTTGCAGAGAGGTCAGGAGGGCCCACGAAATACAGGTTACAGAGTGGTAAGCAGCTAGTAAATAGAATAATCATAAAGACCACAGGAACCAGGATGAAGACCATGATACAACATTACCTGTACAGTATTAAAAGTATATCAGAGTTCCCATCGTGGCTCTGTGGTTAACGAATCCGACTAGGAACCATGAGGTTACGGGTTCGATCCCCGGCCTCGCTCAGTGGGTTAAGGATGCAGCGTTGCCGTGAACTGTGGTGACGGTTGCAGATGCGGCTCGGATCCTGCGTTGCTGTGGCTGTGGTGAAGGCCGGCGGCTACAGCTCCTGTTAGACCCCTAGCCTGGGAACCTCCATATGCCACGGGCGCAGCCCTAGAAAAGGCAAAAATAAATAAATAAATAAATAAATAAAAAGAAATATATGAATATGAAATAAAGACTAGAGAGATACTTCACAATGATCAGAGTTACTGTGTTAGAGTTGAAAAGTTCCAGGTGATTTTCTTTCATCTCTTTTCTGAACCTTTTGTAATATTATTATAGTTTGTAGAGCTTTTACCAAAAAGACAATGGGTAAAGATAACTTTTAATTAACATTTTTATATTCTATAAGAAAAAGAGAAAGTCCTTAAAAACCTTAATAATTTTTTCATCTGTCCTTCCTCTGTTATCTTTTCAAAGTCTGTCTTCAAGCTACTTTTCATTCCAATTTATTTCTTGTTCCAAATAAAACAGATTACTCCCCCTCAAGCTCAATTATGATATAGTTTGAACCTGTTGTGTATTGCTGGATTGGGTGTCACTGTGTGAGCCATGCAGACATGGCTAAATCTGAGTTGGAAGTATGTGACTTGCAAAAAAAAAAAGCTGAGACGTACAATTTGTATGACAGCAGAAGGCGTAAATCAGATGCAAAAGGACGAACACTGTTTCTCAGATGAAAAAAATTGAAAACTTTCATGACGGACTTGGGGAGCGAGGTTGTTTTGGATGGGAAAGGTGGAAACTTCGTTCTAGGGGAAGAAATAGATTTCTTCATATTTAATGGCCTTACAATGTAAATGAAAACAAAATTTCTGAAGATTATTTAAAATAAATTTGGAGGTTTATAGTATATATCTATCATGAAAGGAAATGCTTAATCTTTCCAGTACTCATCTTAATCTTGATATGCATAAACACTAGACAAAAGTTTTATATAACTCTACAGTCATAACTATACTATTCTCCAAAAACAAATGCCTAGGCAGAAACCAAAAAACTTTTTGTATTTGCTTTTTAGGGCTGCAGTCATAGCAACGCCAGATCCAAGCTGCATCTTTGACCTATACCACAGCTGAGGGCTACACCAGATTGCCAACCCACTGAGCGAGGCCAGGGATCAAACCTGCATTCTCATGGATACTAGTCAGTTTCATTTCCGCTGCACCAAGCGGGAACTCCTAACTAAAAATTTTAATTTTCAAAATACTGCCGTGCAGACAAGATTCCTAAAGAATGGCATGGCTCACCCACAATCATGGCAGAGGACTAGAGGCTATTTCAAAATGTTCTGATTTCTTTTTTCTTTTTTCCATCATCTGTTTATCAAACCACTGGTATAAAGAAAAAACACCTGCCTTTGTCTCCACACATCACAGATTTGCTGGTTTCTTTGAGATTGGGTTACTGCTAATAATTGAATAACTATTAGTAAGCAATGGCATTTAAAATAAATATATCAAAATTTATAGAAGGAGTAGTGATAGCCTGCCTACCTAGCAAATCCTGCGTGGTGCTAGGATATTCCATCAGACTCCATATTGTGCCAGGAATTATCATAAAGGTACTTCTGCATTCTCTGTAGCACTCAATGCAACACTCCTAATTAGTCACCAATAAGTGCTTGTTGACTTATCTTCTGTAAGAGTGTAAACTATCTTGATTTCTTACTCCTCCACTTCTCCCAGCTAGATATCCTCCTCTTCCCCCGAGGAACACTTTCAGTCTTTTGTCTTGTGCCCTTAGTTCTTTCTGCATTATGACCAGGCCTTTTTTCCCTCTGATGGACACTAAGCCCTTTGAGGACAAAGGCATTCCCTGTTATGTTTCTATTCCTCACAGTCCCTGGTACATTGTAGACACCAAACACATATTGGTTGGAGAAATACTTGAATTTACTTTTCAATGGAAAAGTAAATATGAGAATTGGAAGGCTTTTTCTAGTTCCCAACCCTAAAATTGCTAGGGTATCTCTGATAAAATATATTGAGTTTTATAACTGTACTTGCAAATACTAGGTATAAAAAGTAGAAAGATAAGAATCTATGTTCATGTGTTTTGTTCCCCTTACAGGAAAATCTTTACAGGTCACAAAGTACATGTATTTTATTCGTAATAACTATTACTGATCCTTCACATTCTGAATGTTAATACTTGTAATGAGGGAGTTCCCTTCATGGCACAGTGGAAACGAATCTAACTGGGAACCATAAGGTTGTAGGTTCGATCCCTGGCCTTGCTCGGTGGGTTAAAGATCCGGCATTGCCGTGAGCTGTGGTATAGGTCACAGACGCAGCTTGGATCCCACGTTGCTGTGGCTCTGGCGTAGGTCAGTGGCTACAGCTCCGACTGGACCCCTAGCCTGGGAACCTCCATATGCCACAAGTGTGGCCCCAAAATGACAAAAAAAAAAAAAAACTTGAAATGAAATTCATTAGGATATAAACATCTAATTCTTTCCTAAATTGAACTGCTCATCTTCCAGCAAAAAATGTTTATCTCCATTCCTTTTTTCTAAATATTTTGGATCCTCTTCTTAGAAGACAAATTATTTCTCTTGAGCATTATAAACTTAGATCTCTGCCTTCCTAGATGAGTCTTCATCAAAGCATTTTTTCCATGACTTTTATAGTCATGGTGTGCAGGAGTGAAAGGGGGAACGCTAACATTTATTCATTGCCTGTTAAGTGCCAAATATTGTGTTAGCACTTTTTATATTTGGCTTCTTGAATTCTCATGAAAGATCCCATGAGGTGTGCCCATTTTACATATGAAGAAACTGAAGCTCAGGAAGATTTTACTGTCTTACAACAAATAGTGGAGCTAAGATTTAAATCATTTCACTTTGAATCCTCTGGTCTTTCTATTGCTTCATGCTAAAATTCTTGTGAAAATTTATGCAAAATAAAGGAAGGCTAGAGAGTTCCTGTCACGGTTCAGTGGGTTAAGGACCCAACGCTGTCTCTGTGAGGATGCAGGTTCTATCCCTGCCCTTGCCTAGGGTTAAGAATCTAGCATTGCTACCAGCTGCAGTGTAGGCTGCAGATGTGGCTCGGATTCAGTGTTGCTGTGGCTGTGGCATAGGCCAGCAGCTGCAACTCAGATTCAACCCCTAGCCCAGGAACTTCCATAGGTCACAGGTATGGATGAAAAAAAAAGGGAGGGAGGCTGGAATATTTGACTCCATTTACTCCTCATAGTGGATAGAAGGCTGTGAAGGAATGAAACAGCCTTTGTAAAATGTCTTTGTGTTCCTACATGTGTAAGAGGTAATACTGAAATATTTAGTATTTTCAATGCCTTCCGATCAAACTAGAATTTGAAGATAGGCAACTGTTATGAGCTATGAAAAGCAGTTTTTACTGTAATCCACCTATGCCTTGAGTTTCAGGGTGTGCAAAGACATAGGCTGTCCTGCCCAATGGCAAGCTTCTTCCTGCCTTGAGGAAAATACCTTCAATTGCACAGATAATCTACATTTCAGGGCTATAAAAACAGGAAATACATATTTTGAAAACATGAAATAAACAATGTTTCAAAATTTGGGGATTATTTTCACATTGAAGAGGTGGAGGGAGAAGGTGAAGGGTGTTGACATTTACTGAATATGATAATCTACTTTAAGAGCATGTTCTAGAGAGTCTAGGGGTTCTCTTGTGGCACATTGGGTTAAGGATCCAGCAATTTTTGCGGCTATGGTGCAGGTTCCGTCCTTAGCGTGGGAACTTCCACATGCTGACAACCAAATAAATAAATAAGTAAACATTTACCAGGTCAATTTTTGTTTGTTTGTTTTGCTTTTAGGGCCACATCCACAACATCTGGAAGTTCACAGGTTAGGGGTGGAATCAGAGCTACAGCTGCTAGCCTATACCAGAGCCACAGCAACACCAGATCCAGGCCACGTCTGCAACCTACACCACAGCTCACGGCAACACTGGATCCTTAACCCACTGATCGAGGCCGGGGATCGAACCCACATCCTCATGGATACTAGTTGAATTTGTTTCCACTGCGCCACAACAGAAACTCTTCAGGTCAATATTTTATACAGGGTCAGGTAGGTTTATATTGCATGACTCACAGTTGCCCAGTGCTACACTGTCAGCATGGAGAAAAATATAATCTTATTTGTAGCGTTTATTAATCTTTTCATTGAACCTGAGGGTAGACACTACCAATGGGTTAAGTGGTGTGACTTCTGTACAGATATACTTACAGAAAGCTTGCATTTGTAACACTGTTGAAAAATTCAAACTTGTATAGGCAGGTGAGGTAACAGTTTCAAATGCTATTAAACAGGATAGTGTTTGGGAGCACATTTTCTCTCACTTTTTAAAGAGTATTATTTAGCAAGGAGCTCCAACTGTAATGCACGGGGAACTATATCTAATTACATGTGACAAATCCATATATGTACATGTAATCGGGTCACCACATGGTGCAGTTGGAAAACCTGACAGAAATCTGTAAACCAGCTATAATGCAAAAATAAAAAAAATAAAAATAAAAAATAAATAAAAAATAAAGAGTATTATTTAGTTATGATTAACATACAATAAATTGTACATATTTAAAGTGTCCAATTTAATGTTTTCACATAGGCATGAAACTCACCACAATACAGAAAAAAGGAAAAAAAAGAACACATCATTCTTATAAATGTCCTAATCCTTCACATCATTCTTATAAATGTTTAATCCTTTCCTCCCCCAGGCCAAGGCACTTATCTGCTTTTTATCACTGTAAATTAGTTTGCATTTCCTATAATTTTATAAAAAAGGAAATTTACAGTATGGGTACTCTTGTTTGATCTTTTTTTTAGGGCCGCACCTGTGGCATATGGAGGTTCCCAGCCTATGGGTCAAATCAGAGCTACAGCTGCTGGCCTGTGCCACAACAATGCTAGATCTGAGCCACATCTCACCGCAGATCACGGCAATGCCCAATCCTTAACCCACTGAGTGAGACCAGGGTTTGAACCTGAATCCTCATGGATACTAGTCGGATTCATTAACCACTGAGCCTATATGGGAACTCCCCTATCTGACTTCTTTCATTCAATATAATTATTGTGGGGTTCATCCATGTTGTTGCATATATAAGTAATTTATCCCTTTTTATTGCTGAGTAGTATCCTATGCTGAGTATAAATATAGCACAATTTGTTTATCCATGTATTCATTCATTCACTCAAAACTCTTGGTTTACCCTGCCTTCCACACCAAAATTGCTTTCTCTGATATGTAATTTCTGATTATACCCTTGGCATTTACCCAGGTATAGTGGACACCTGTGATTTTTGACTGTCCTGTATCACTTTTCTCTTACATCTGTTAACAGCACCCTCCTGTTCCTTGGACAACTACATCTCGCCCTTCCATGTGGTCTGGTAGGACTCTTCTGACTATAAAGGGGACACATACCACCCAGGCTGAACCAATTAGAGTTCTTCCTTGGAATTTTCTGAAAGAACCTCCTTTCCTTTAGATTAGAGAAAGCAATGAATTTGAAAAGAAGCATGAGAGAATGAGGTAGGAACAGAGAGTGAAGCCCAGATGAGAGATGGAGTGTCCTGAGGAGGACTTCCTGTATCCAGCTCAGGATAAAGCCTGCTCATCCCTGGCCTTTTGCATTTTAATTAAGTGGATACCCTGCATCCGCTACCCTACTTACAGTAAGAGTACCCCCATTTATTTTGGGCAGAGCCTCTCTTCCTGTATTCTCAGTGCATGGGATCCAGAGGAAGTAAACTCCACCCTGGCTTTAAGGATAGAGCATCTGTGACCAACCATTCAAAATTGCCTTGGCCACAGTGACATTTATTGATTCAAGCTGGGCTAATTAGAGCTAATATTTGTGCTCCTGGCGATGTTGCTCCCTCTTTCTGCAAGGCTTGAACCAGAAAGTTTAGAGCTACATGTATTTCAGCCATCTTCTGACCTTATGGGTGGATGAGCCAAGGCTGCCAAAGGCAGAACCAAAGGAAGGAGAGAAACCAGGTCTTGATGACATCATGTGGGCTTGCTGGATAAGATATCTCTGAAACCTGCACCACTCCTGGTCTCTGCAGTTATACAAACAACGAAATCTCTCTTTTGGATATGTTATTTGAGTTGCTATTTATGTCACAAAAGAAAAAGTTGTGATACAGGTGCTTTACATTCATTATCTCATTTAACCCCTACCACCTGGCTCCTAACTTTACAGATGAGGAAACTCTTAGTTAAGTAACCAGCCAAAATCTCACAGTGGCAAAGCTAGGACTCCCACTCAATCATTTGGTTGCAAAGCTCCGGTCCTTTGAAATACTGCTTCAGGGCTAGAACCCTGACCTGCTTAGCCCTGTGTTTTTCTAGTCTTTCTTCCTATTACATGAAGTTTGATACTAATTAACATTTGTGGCTTCCTTATTGCTGAAATAAAATTACATTAATAGACTTAATTCTTCTCCCGTTCCTCTGCCCCTGCTATTTACCTTTCTTGTCTTCTTCCTCTTCCTCATTTTTAATTTGTCCAATGTTAAATGCCGACCATTTGCTCTAGTCTCCTCTTCATAGGTCATACCAACTCTGAAATGATCCCAGGGTCCTTTTGGCTTGGCAAGGCAAAGTTAATGTACAGAAAAACTTGCCCTTCTTAACTAACAGCTAAATACTAGAAGGATCACAGCTACAAATCAGTCTGATAAACTTCCCTAAAAGCAGATCACTGGGCCAAATTTCAAAGATAACAAAATCAAAAGGCCATTGCTACTCCCTCTCTTCTCCCATTTTTTAAAAGAATGAAAAAAGGTCAATAATCATTCCAAAAGCCCTTGGGGAAAGTGGTTAATTGCTGCATCTTCCTTCCTAACATGCTTAAGAGGGAAAAACTTTTGCTGCCCTAGCACCCACTTTTCAACAAGTTTTTTTTTTTTTTAAGGGGGAGGAATTTGTTAAATCTTAAAGGTAGCTTCATGTTGTGCTTCATTTTTCAGGAAGCTCAGATAAGCTTTGAATGTATTTTATTTGATTAACAGACCACTTCTGCTTTTTTTTCCTATACCATCAATGTAATTAAGAACAGTTAATATCACAGAGAAAGAAAGAAAGAAAGAGAGGGAGAGGGAGGGAGGGAGGAAAGAAGAAGGGAGGAAAGAAAAAAGAAAAGAAAAAAGAAAAGAAAAAGGTGATTTAATCCCTTCTTAGTCTCTTAATAGAGCCTTGTGAAGCCTTATTGGAAGCTGGAGACTAACACTCTGGAGACCAAAAAAATTAAGCAATTTTGTCAACAACTAGAGAATGACTTGACTTTAAAACAAAATGTTTGAAAAGTATGTCTTCATTAACTGCCAAGACTGAGTTTGGTTTCTGGATTTATTTCCCTTGTGAGGACACCTGACATCACTCTCCTGAAAGCTTTTTATAATGTTGCCTGGATTGTACTAAATATCTTGGATGCTATCTATCAACCCTTTACAATTGAAAATTTAGATGTAGACAAGGAAGAAGTTTCCCTCCCCAAATCTGTTAACTTGTATGTCCATGGAGATATTCTAATAATGATTTTAAATAGACCTGACTCTCTAAACTAATTCTCTACAGTTAATTTTCAAAGTGATGGGCTACATCTGTGTCATTATTCAATGATACCAAGCTCTTTTGCAGATGTTGTAATGGTAAAAATATTTGTAAAAAATAAATGTTTGGGTGAGGCTAGTTCATTTGTTTTCAAAGCAGGTTCAAATAAGTACTTTGAAAGGACTTTCTTACCTATAATTTCACTTTTACCAAATGTAAAATTATTTTGCTCAAGTGACATAGGGGAAGATAGTTGATTACTGCCTTTAGCTTGATTTGCTCCACTCTTGCTGGAAAAAAATAGATCAACTCTTTGGTTCAGCCAAGCAAAATAAGGAAGAGAATGGACAAAAAGCTTTTCCTCAATTTGGTAAGTAATTTCTCTGAGATTTTTTTTTGCAGTTATTATTATTTTGGCCATGCCAATGGTATGCAAGGGCTAGGGATCAAACTGGTGCCACAGAAGTAACAATGCTGAATCCTTAACCCACCAGGGAACTCTACAATGATTAATAATTGGAAATGATCCAGAAACTCGTACAAGTGGAAAATTATGTTGTAAAGTTATGTGTTGATGTTGTGTACAGCAGTGGCTCTCAAACTTTCTCGTGCAGTGGAATCCCAGAAGGTTTGTTAAAACAGCTTTCTGGGCTCTATCCCACAGTTTCTGATTTCAGTGGTATAGGGTGGGGCCTGAGAACTTACATTTCTAAGAAATTCCTAGGTGATACTGCTGCTGCTGGTTTACAGGCACCACTGATACAGAGCAACTGAAAACTAGCTAAGTGTCTCTTTTCCGTATCTTATCTAGTTATGTTTCACATTTGCTCCCCAGGCTACGTCACTCTCAAAGTGTGAATCACAGAAAAGATTTTTCTGGCTCCAACCCCTTCTACTCTCTTTCCAAACTTCAGTGACCTTCAAATTCTTCCCTTTATGGGCCCCCTTTCCTGTGGCTGAAGAGAGAATGCTTCATGCTTCAAGAAAGCAGTTTCCCAAACTGAGTTCATGAGTAAACGTGTGTCTCATTACTTTCATATATGTCCTGTGATAAAGCTATGTCACAACATTTTGGAATACACCAGTTTCAATGGAGAAAAAATTACTTTTAGTCTCAGGACTTGTCAGAGTTTTTAATATGTGAGCATTGTGAATTTCCAAAAGAGATAAAGTAGTTGAATTGATCTTTAAATCCTTCTCAACAGTTCTGCTCCCACTAAGCTCTAGGGGATATCTATTAACCACACTTTTACTTAAATAAATGTTCTAAGTAACTTTATAATTCAACTTTATTTTACAAAGTTAAAAAAGTCTATGTTGCAACCTAGAAAAAAGGCTAACATGCCAAAAACATGATATGCGAATTTTAAATCAATTTTAAAAAGTAACTAAGTGGGGAGTTCCCATTGTGGCGTAGTGGAAGCGAATCCGACTAGGAACCCTGAGGTTGCAGGTTTGATCCCTGGCCTCGCTCAGTGGGTTAAGGATCCGGTGTTGCTGTGAGCTGTGGTGTAGGTTGCAGATGCACTCAAATCTGGCATTGCTGTGGCTGTAGTGTAGGCCGGCAGCCGGGGCTCTGATTGAACCCCAAGCCTGGGAATCTCCATATGCAGCACAGGTGCTGCTCTAAAAAGCAGGAAAAAAAAGAATACGATGTTGTGCCGGTTTCTGCCGTCCAGCAGAGTGCCCCAGTCATACGTACATATACATTCTTTTCTTATCTTCCATCATCATCTATCCCAAGAGACTGCATATAGTTCCCCGTCCTGTACAGTAGGACCTCATTGCCTGTCCATTCTAAATGTAATAGTTCATGTCTACTAACTCCAAACTCCCAGTTCTTCCCATTCCCTTCCCCCTCCCCCTTGGAAACCGCAAGTCTGTTCTCTTGAGTCTATTTCTGTTTTGCAGATAGGTTCATTTGTGCATATTTTAGATTCCACATATAAATGATGTCATATGGTATTTGTCTTTCTCTTCCTTACTTCATGTGAACTTTTCTTGATTGTTTACTGAGTGATGTAAAGAAAAAACCATGGCTTTCAGCCTCTACTGATGATCAAGCCTTTCCTAACCTCAGCACCTAGCTCCTGTCCCTTCCCTCAATTTCTTTTCCATTACTGTTTCATTTTCTTCTTTATATTTCTCACGATTATGAGTTATCTTATGAATTCCTTAAATAAGTTACATGTTTACTGCTTGTTTCTACCAGCCGCAAACAGTTCCATGAGGGCAGTACCTCTTTGGTTTTGTTCATTTCTGTATCTTCAGCGCCTAGAACAGTGCCTGGCACATTAGGAACAGTGAATATTTTTTGATGGAAAAAAATGGATACAGTCATCATTAAGTTCTAATTATTAAACATTTATTACGGTAATAAAATATGGAGGGAGAGGCAAAGGTACTCTTTAGTAACTTTATATGGGGCAATTAGAACAATCTTGATTTCCGATGGAATAAGGAATAATTCCAATAATGATAGGGGGAATTATTGATGGGAAACTCAGGATGCCATTTTTGTAAACTCACTTTTATCATGATTTTTCATATTACTAAGAGACCAAAAAAGACATGATTTTTTAAAAAATAAGACAGATATGTGAAAAATACTTGGCATATATTTTTTATAAATACCAACTTTTCTGCCTCTCCAACTTTAAGAGATCTCTGAATGATGCTACTTCTTGCCATGTTACAAAGTTCTTTGACTTGGATAAATCTAAAAGGCATCAACTAAAGTTTTTTTTTTTTAAGTCCATCTGTTCTTAAGGAAAGCTTGTATGATAAGCACGTGTTAAATATGTACAGAGCATAAATGCTGCTGATTTATGGACTCTGGTGATTTTAGAGGTATGGAGAAGTCTGATATAAATGTCTGATTGTGGGATATTACAGTAGATACACTCAACTTTGTCCACCGAAATAAGTCGTCAGACATTCTTTTTAGGGAGAAAGGATTCACCCGAGGCTCCAAGAAGAAAATTGTCAGAAGTCCTTAGGACATAATATGATTTGAAATTGCATTAAAAATTTATTAAGTCTATTTCTGGGTATTACAGTACAAAAATATTTATATCTCACTTCATCAGGCCTTTTATGCGGTTTTGATTTTTTTTTCTTGTTTAGGTTGTCTACATCGTCTCCATTCTTTTTCAGTCCTCTCATTATCTCCCCCTAAGGGTTTGTGTTTGTGTTTACTCTATGCTTTTATCCTTCTTAGTGGAAAAAAGTGGGTCAGTATTACTTCAGTTTGCCTTCACTTTCACTCTGCTGTTCATTCCTGAACTAGCTTTTAGCCTCTGGGAAAGAAGAAAGTAAAAACACGGAAACTGGGCCAACCTCTCCACTGCTCCCCTCCTCCAAGAAAACAAAACCTAACCAACTCTGCAACAGTACTTCCTTTCTGTTCTCCTATCACCTTCTATTTCCGTTCTCAAAGCTCAGATTTTTATAATTGTTTATGGAGTATCTTTCATCTCAGAGAGACTCTCCGTTCTTTGAGGACCTAGTACATTGTCAAGAATGTAATATAAAGAAGTTTGTAATTTAAATGAATAAATGCTGCTTGTGTGCGTGACTGCTGCCCTGGTACCCACCCACTCACCTGACCACAATAAAGGAGAAAAGTTGCAGCATTCAAGCTCAGGTGTGGGTCCTTTGACACCAGCTTTCTAGAGAA
This sequence comes from Catagonus wagneri, assembly GCA_004024745.2. Lineage (NCBI taxonomy): Eukaryota > Metazoa > Chordata > Mammalia > Artiodactyla > Tayassuidae > Catagonus > Catagonus wagneri. The sequence continues at coordinate 8,029,087 of PVHT021183619.1, read as the reverse complement.
CCAACAGAGAACTGTGGCAATGGTATCTAAATTACATAATTACTTGGATAATTTCAGCAGCAGTTTTTGTTTTGTTGGGGATGGAAGATGAAGGGGCTGAATTATTCAGATAGTTTCTTCCGCAGTCGCCGTGGACAGGCGCTGCCTAACCTTCTCACCTATGTGGGGTCTCCTTACCCCTCCCACTACCCTCCAGGGGCTCCAGAAGCCCAGTACTCAAGACCCAGGCCCCACCTTGGGGTGGGGGGTTTCCCGGGGATACCCCGCCCCGCCCTCTAGGCCCCGCCCCCTCCTCTTCAGCCGCCGGCAGGGGTCGCGCTGCCCGCGACAGGCGGCTTAGGCGGGGGTGGGGGAAGCTCCCGTGGCCGGTCGCCTTGCTCTGCCGCTGCTGGTTGGATCGTTTCAATAAAAGTCTTTTTTCTTGTTCGCTCGCTCCCCCCCACCCCCAGGGGACAGGCGGAGGCGTCAAGCCGCAGCCGCCGAGTGAGAAAGCGACGCACACGCAGCGAGCGAGAGCGGCCGCCCGCGGTCTTCTCAGCTCCTCACGGTCCGGCCCCGGAGAAGAAGGAGCCCGCGTCCGGCCGGGCAGCCTCAGCCGGGCGTCGGCGCCTCCCAGGCCGCCTCGCTCCGGCTTCGCTTCTCCAAGGGGATTAGTGGGCGGCCCCGCGCGGCCCGGCGGCTCGGGAGCCATGTTGTCCGGGGGGCTTGGCAACGCGTGAGAGACCCGCGCGGCCCCTCCAGGAGGCTCGGACCCTCGGCTTGAGCTGGAAGGCGGCAGCTGCGGCGGAGGCCTGCGCCTCGAAGGCGTCTCAGGTCTGCCGGCCGCTGGGACCCGGACCTGCATCCGGTCGCCGCGGGTGTCGGCGAAGCTGCTTTCCCTCTGCGCCTCGCCTCGCCTGGTCTCAGGACGCGGCCCCCGGACTTGCTGGTGAGTTGGCGGCCGGCGGTCGCGCGGGGCTTTCCCTGCTGACTCGTCGACCTGGGGCTGAGAGGGGTCGGCGGGTGCTTGAGACCCGGGCCTGGGCCGGCGGCTGGTTGGGACGAGGGGGGCTCAGGCCCGGCGGGAAGTTGAGAAAGGGCGATGGGTCGCAGGGGGCTCGCTTGTGCTTGTCGCCCCTCGCCCAGCTCGGACCCCGGTCGCCCGGGCGTTTCCGGGAGTGGGGTGAGGTGTGGGTGTCTGACTCTCGGGCTCGTCTGCGCGAGGCGCCTCTAGCCGCCGCCTCCGCCTCCGTTGCTTGTTGCCGCTTTGGTCTCCGGGGGAGGCCCGTCTCCCCGCGAGGCCCTGGAAGGGAAGAGGCAGAAAGTCCCCCGCGACATAAAGGTCCCCTCGGCGGGGGTGGAGCTGCGGGAGTGGGAGGCTCAGCCCGGAGGAGCAGGAAGGGGCTCAGGTCCGCGGGAGGTGGACGAGGAGGCGGCGGCGGCCGCGGCGTTTCCAGCTCCTTGGAGACGCCGGGGGTGTGCGCGGGTGGGGAGCGAGAGGAGGAGGAGCCCTCGCGTGGGGAACGGGCAGAGACAAAGATCAGCGCAGCCTCCCGCTGGCGTTGTCACACCCCTGAGTGTTGGTCAAGAGCAGAGGTGGAGGGAATGTCGGAAACCCAAAGAACCAGTGGGGAGGAGGAGATGGGTGGCTGCCAAGTATTGTCATCTCCGTCGCAGTTGCTTTTCTCAGGGTTTTTGTGCGGGATGATTTTGCTCCCCAACTCAGCTGGATAGCTCCACATTCTCTCCCTCGCATCACCTCCTCCCTGCCACATTGACTCGCCAGTGGTTTTCCCCTCGTTCTCCCCCTACTTTTCACCCACTCCTTTTTGAGTAAGCGGTATTTCGCCTTCAGCTGGGGGAACGTTTGCTAATGACAGGATGCCTGAGCTTGTTATGACCCTGAACTGCCTTGAACTCCTCTCTCTTCCTCCCACCCTTTCCTTTCTGGGATCTTATAATGTCACATGGCCATTAACAATTAGCTTTTCTTCTGAGAAAATGGCAAAAGCGTTTAGCTGAAATCCATGGCTCTTTTTATTAATGTGTCTTTTCTATTAATGTACCCAGCAAAGACACGTCAGTAATCATGGATTATCACCTCTTTACTTATTAGCCAAATGATTTTTTTTTAGATACAAAAATGGCAAATTTTGTTAGAGTTTTGGCTATTCCTAGGGTCAGCAGTGTGTATCCCTGGCAGCCGCTGGACCTGTCACTTATCAGGAAATACTGGACTTAGATAATTCTTTCCTCAAACTTTGGTGATTATTTCTTGAGTTTTTGTTAAAGGATTTCTTTTAAAAGGCACTTGTGTAAGAAGGTCAACAAAGTAACAATTCTGAGTCACTGTGTTTTAGACTTATTTGTTTATCATTGGACAGAAGAAAATGAATGGGATTTTAAGATTTTGATGCCTGGCAAGGAAAGCCTTCCTTGAAACTAGAAATAAAGTTCCACCCAATTTTAAGAAAAAAAAATTGCTAGCATTAATATTATTGGTTTGATTTTGTTCTTTTATGAGATTAAGTAGTTGATTTATTAAGTGTTGGGATGTTGCTTTGCTGATGAAGTCATTTCGGTCTTTGTATTCCTAACATCTGCATACTTCCAAAAACAATGGGCTAGAACAAAAGAAAAAACTGGCTCTTTTTAAGGAATATTCTTTTTTATATGAAAGAGATTATTGGAATGTAGAAGTGGTAACTTTATCTGGTAAACTATCTCATAGGCCAGAAACACTAATAGTTTCAATGGTAGGCTACAAAAGAAAGAAATTAGTCTTTGAATTTAAGCTGTTTTCAAATTACTCTGCAAATATAATTTATTGATTTTTTTAACAGCGTAAATAAAAATATTGAATGGAAAGAAACATAAAACCTGTTTGATGTAGGGATGTTAACCATTGATAGCATTTTAAGAATAGTCCTATCTTGCTGCATGTTGCCATTTAAATGTTGAAACTGTAAAAATTGTAAAAAGGATTTCAGTTTAGGGACAAGTCTCTGAATTGAGGGACTTCACTACCCCCCCTCACCACTTAATAGGTATTGTTTTAATCTCAGCAAAAGTAATAGATTATCATTAATAATCAATGTTTTATATAACATTTATCAAAAGGCCATATTGAGGATACACTGATTTTTTTCTTACATGTTTATGTTTAGTTAGATACTTGAAGTTTTATTCTTTTTAAAAAATTTTTTATTTTTTTGTAGTTTTATAGTTTGGAAGGGACTTTACCAAAAAATTAACAGAGATTTCTGGATGAATAAAAATATATTTTTGTATTTCTTAATATTCATATTACTTTTACAATCAGTATAAAAGTATGTGAAGAATTAAAGTCTTATTAATATCCTAATTTGCCTATTACTGAAAGATGCTTCTGTAAAATGTGTGATTTATTCTTATCCATGGATTCAGGCCCAAAAAGTCACTTTTAGTGTTAGATATTTGAAATAGTGCGCCCTACCAAATATACTCTGATTACCCAAAGGAAAAAAGAGAGAGATATAGTAAGGAAAGATGAAATTAAAATAATCGATTCAGTGTATGGTATTGATCCAATTAGTAGCTTTGTACACCAGTAATCTTGTTCTAAGTCATTGGTTTTACAAAAAAATGGAAAAATTTTATTTGCTTTGTAGCACAGAATAGTTGTGTATATATTAAGTTTTCAGATACTAGTTTAGTCCTATGATTATAGTGAAAAGAGATGGCATATAAAATAATTTACTATGTCAAAGCTTTTGTTTATTCCCTTATTTTCAGCAGTATTTTTCTCTTTTATTAATGCAGTAGTACTAATTAAACTGCAAATATTTTATTGCGAACAATGGAACTATAATGGCTGCTGAGGTAGATATTCAGAAATGAAGCTGATGATGTTCCTTAATAGTAAAAAATATTATCTATGAACTCAAAATTTTTGCCCTGGTATTTTCTTTGAACTTTTTAAGTTCTTTGAATTTTGAATGTGTAATTTTGCTTAAACTTTTTTAAATGGAAAAGTTATTTAAAATGCATTTTGTAAACTGATTATAGCATTTTGCATTTGAAATGATGAAGATAAACAGGTTTATGGCATTTTAAAATGTGTCTTACATAGTATTTGTGAGGTAAAAACCTGCCTTCAGTAGAAAATCTGGTAAAACTTAACTAGTTTTCAACCTACAGTGTTGCCAAGTTTCTTTGAACTGATGGGGAAAGGACCTATTACACTGGCTTTTTTTTTTTAATTTCTATGAGAAATTTACAATAAGCCAAGAATTCAAATTGTCATTATTAAATTCTTTGTCATTATTTTGCTCCTAGGTTTTTTGGTTGGCAGTTACTTTGGTATCTTCAAAGTATTGACATGAATAGGGGAATTGCCAAGGACCAGAAAGATATGTTGAACATATCTGAGCATAGCTTACTTTTTCTAGCCTGTTTTCGTCTTTCTCTTGGCTGGCTTGGAAAATCAGTGTCCATCTAGCAGTAGATCTAATAGATGAGGTGCCTACTATAAATAGCGTTAGTGCAGTCTACAGTAACATATGATATTGAATACTGTATTTAAGGAGGTAGATTTACAGATCCATGGCATATTGGGATAAGCAAAGATGATCTTGCTCCCCAAAATCTTTCTAAAATTATTTTTTGATATAAGCTTTGGAAAGAAATTAATCTTAATTACCTCTTTCACTAGATACTGTGCTGCTGTTACTTTGTTAAATCCTCTCAAAAAGCTCATCACTAAGGTGTTGTTCCTTTTTTTCAAATGAGGAAACAGAGGCCTTATGTTAAGTAATTGTCTCTGGTTCTCTGTAGTGAAGCTGAGATTCCAGTTTAGGCGTTTCAGACCGCTATGTTACACTGCCTCCATGGGGATGTGATGTTAAAAAGTCAGTGTTAAGCGTCTGCTGTAGAAAGATCTAAAAGATGGTAAATTAAAAAACTCATCAAAATTAGATTTAAATTCTGACTAATTAGTTTTGCTCTGTAAAAAATATTGAACTATACAAAATGTATATAAGGTAGAATATACAGCTCAAAAATGAATTAATAGTGCTAGAAAGACATTTAAATATTTGTAGTTTTATTTTTATTTTTAAATTTTTTATTGAACTATAGCTGATTTACAGTGTTTAATTTTTCCTGTACAGCAAAGTGATTCAGTTATTACATATATATACATTCTTTTCAAACAATTCTTTTCCATTATGGTTTATTATAGGATATTGAATGTGGTTCCCTGTGCTATACAATAAGATGTTGTTTATTCCATATGTAATAGTTTGCATCTGCTAATAACCCCAACCTCCCACAACATAGATTTATTTTTAATCATGAATTTATCAGTTCGAGTTCTTTGTCCTAAAGTAAAATGAATATGGATGCTGAAGAGCAAAAAAAAAAAAAAAATTATTCTTGTCCTTGTGATATAAGCATATTTATTCTCATTTTTACTTTTATGTTTACTTATTTTGAGTTTTCCTGTGTTAAAATTAGTTTGCATTATTTGAGCACATGTCAGGAAAGAGAAGACAGTCCCATATACCATGTGGATTGCTTCAATAATGGGTGAAAAATTTGCCGTAAGGAAGATAAATTTCATATCTGTATGTACACAGATGTAGTTACCTTTTCATTTGTTAATATATACTTTTAACAATTCTATAAAATAAATTTTTTGAAGTATAGTATGCTTCCAGGTTTTTGTATTTTAATTACTGATTCGTACTGCTATTTCTGGTGAGAGGAATCTTTCACTGATTTAAAAAAAAATTTTTGTATTATAGTCGATTTACTTTTCATTGATTTTTGAAGTAAGTTTTGGATTCCTTAAGCAGACTTTAGTCCCTTGAGCCCATCTTATTGAATTATTTTTAAGAAATGATCCTTTATCTATGGCTTTATTATGCTTAATAAATTTGATTTTTCAATTAATTCAGAGATATAATCAATAAGTGCTTTTAAAGCATTTGTTATGTCAACATTGTATTAGTCATTATACATGTTAGAAAAATATACTTTAATGTGGCAATATTGTAACATATGAAATAATAGCAAAATTCGTTGTCTGGAATGTTTTGTCTTAGGCCCTCTTCTCATGTTTTATCTGTTCTCTGTGCATTCTCATCCCTATTTAGTGCTTTGTTCTAATTAATCACTGATGTGCTGACGGTCTCCACATCTTTAATTTCTAATCCAGACCTTTTTTTCTGAGTTCTTTTCTAGCTCTCTCTCTGACATTATTGCCTTTAGTGCTTTCTTTCCAGAACTGAACTCTTATTATCCCCTACCTCCATTCCCAGGCACAGTGAATGCACCACCATCAGCCAAGTCACTTGAGCCAAAACCTTTGGCAGCTTCTTTTGCTTTTCTGTTAGGTCTTCCTCCCCCTAGTCCAACCAGTCACACCAAATCTTGTTAATTTTATTTCCTAAATATCTTTTATATTTATCTTTTTATGTTGCCACTTTCATATGTCAGGATTTTGGAATGCCTTATCTGAATTACTACTTTCAATTTTGCACTATTTTAATCTAACAATTATTCATTCTTGCTCTATATTTATATATGTGTTTGTCGTTCTATACACTGAAGTATAGTTGATTTACAATATTGTGTTAGTTTCAGGTGTGCAACAAAGTGATCCAATTAAATATATGTATTTTCAGCTTCTTTTCCATTATAGGTTATTGAGGGATATTATATATATATATATATATATATATATATATATATATATATGTATATATGTATATATTTATATACTTTCAACTTCTTTTCTGTTATAGGTTATTGAGGGACATTAAATATAGTTCCCTGTGCTTCACAATCCTTGTTATGTTTTATTCATAGTAGTATGTCTCTGTTAATCCGATATTCCTCATTTATCTACCCTTCTTTCATCTTTGGTAACCGTGAGTTTGTCTGTTTTATAAATAAATTTTGTATTGTTTTTTAGATTCCACATATAAGTGATAGCATATAATATTTGTCTTCCTCTTCTCTCAGTGTGATAATCCCTAGGTCCATCCATATTGCTGAAGATGGTAATATTTCATTCTTTTTTATGGCAGAGTAATATTCCATTCTTTATCCATTCATCTATTGATGCTTTTGTCTTTTTATCCCTCTGTTCATCTTTCCTTCCTTCCACCTATCTGTGCATCTGTGCATCCATGTATGAAGTGCTTGCTTACTCTGTTCTGTCACTATGGTCAGTGCTAGGGGTACAAAGATGAAGAAACTGGTGTGTTGATATTACAGTGCTTTGACACTTGGAGAGAAATTCTCATATTTGAGGACAAATGTCACTTCCTCGGAAGTCATCTTTGATCCATTCTGGCAGAGTTATGGTGATTCTGCTATGCATTTGATGTCTACTATATTACATTGTATATAATTATATATATATAAATCCTCTACCCTTTTGGCAGGCTTTGTGCTCCAGAGAGATCATGCTTTTTAAATTTTGGATTTCTACCATATTATGTATTGTTTAATTGAGTGAATGTAGTGATGGAATTAGGAGAAACAGTACTAAATTAGTAAATAACTACATTAGTCATGGCCTAGGAAGAGTTAAGAATTAATTTTGATGCAGTAGAAAATATAAATCCATCAAAAGTTTGAGTATTGGAGCTACAGGTAGGTGGTGTTTGCATGAGTAATCTGAAAGCAGTTGGTAGGCCTATTTGGAGGGGCAATAACTTGGCATTATTGGGCATTTTTAATTACATGTGAGTTCTAACGTGTTAGTGAAAATGGAGAGAAAAGGGAAGTAATTTAAAACGACTGTATTCTTTTAGGAAAATTAGAATATAAAATTACATATCTATAGGTAAGTAAAATGCCTATTTCTAAAGGTCTTAAAAACACTGATCAGTATCAAAAGTAGGATTTGCATAAAATTTCATTCTTTAATGAAAGCCAACTGTTTAGCTATATAGTATTAGACAAATTCATTTACTAAAGTATGGTGCAAATGGAGTTCCCATCATGGAGCAGTGGAAACAAATCTGACAAGGAACCATGAGGTTGCGGGTTCGATCCCTGGCTTCATTCAGTGGGTTAAAGATCCAGCGTTGCCGTGAGCTGTGGTGTAGGTCGCAGATGGGGCTGGGATCCTGCATTGCTGTGGCTGTGGTTTAGGCTGGCAGTTATAGCTCCAAGCAGACTCCTAGCGTGGGAACTTCCATATGCCACGGGTGCGGCCCCAAAAAGAAGAAGAAAAAAGTACAGTGCCTAGAACTCTGATAGAATAGCGCATTTAATGTCATTCCTGTTACCCTAATAGTTTATGTTTAAACAATTGACCACGAGATAAGTTTTCATTGGAATTACTGTAATGAAATAAAAACTGCTTTATGGTCTACTTTTAAAATTAAAGGCATTTTTGAGGTTTTTAAAATTGAGTTTTAACTTAAATCTCTGATACAGTGTGTTATAAGGACTAAATTTATTTTAGAAATCAGATTATAGCTTGATAACATCTTATTTGAGATGTGACATTTAAAAATGAGTTTTCACAATTTGTATGATTCAATGCTTTTTCATATTCTCTGTTATATGGTCATATAACACTAAAAATGTTTATATCCATTACATTTTCAAGATCATGGTTTCTTTGCCTATATTATCATTCTAGGAACAGAGGAGTCAGAATTGTATTTTTTAGATAATTTTTGCCCATAAATTTATAAGTGTGGATTTTTGCTGTTCTTCTTTTCCAAATGCTTTATTTACTTTTCTACTTTCCTCTGATCCCTTTTCTTTCCAAGAAGCTATAAAATGGTTGACATTTTTACCTTAGGTATAAATTTTTTTTGGAAAAAATTTGCAACTCTCATTTCTATTATATAAAATTTAGAATTGGTTATAGTTTTCATCTTTTTCCTCATAGATACTGCTCCAGCAATAACTGATAACTATGTGATCTTGAGCTAATTAATTTAAACTGCTAAACATCAGTTTCTTCTATAAAATTGGGAATGACAGAACCTAATTTATAAGGTTGTAGGAATTAAATGATATGTGTAAAGCACTTTGCAAAGTGCTTTGCACTGGTGAGCACTCAGCAATTACTTTTGTTATTACTCTGTAATATAGTGGGAAAAACTATTGATTATAGTACTGGAATTGTTTAGCAGATCCATTCCTTTAGGTTGATGACTCACAAGGACAATTTAAGCAAAATCACCCTGGCTTTATAAACTGTGCGTTCCACCTGGATTTTCTTTTTTTTTCTTTTTTAACTTTTAAAAATTTTACTCAGTGAATTTTATTACATTTATAGTTGTACAACTGCCTGGATTTTCTGATATGCTCGAATTTGAGAATCAGTGAGTTAGTGTTACTAATGGGTAAGTTGCATCTTTTACGTATATTGCCAGGAGAGGAATAGTATAGATTAGTGGACTGAATAAAGTATGATATTCATTGTTGTTTCATATGTAATGACTGTTAGGAATAAAACTGTCATAGTCTTCCTGATCAGCACATGATAAGGGCCAGTCAAATTTTTTTGTAACCATTCGCCCTTTCTTTTTTCCCTTTTTCAGGCCTGTGGTCTTTGACATCTTTTTTTTTTTTTGACCATTTGTTTGACATCTGAATAGTCAACACAATATTAGGTTTCCTCGTTAATGACTTTTGTGTGTCTCAGGCTTTCTGAAGTCAAAATAGAATAACAGGTAATACAACATCCATCAAAAGAAGAAACTGGCTTTGCATTTTTTCTTTGTCATAAAATTTGCTTCTTTGTTTACTATTTATTATTATGTTTTTCTTTGTTTTGTTAGGTTCTTCTAGTTCACTGGCCTTTTAACCTGGACTTTAGAAGCACTCTTATTGATTAAAAAAAAAGAAAAAACCTAGAAGGTTTTTTTTTAAAGATTCCAAGTAATTCTTTAGAGTTTAGAGTCCTGTTCTAGGATTTAGTACACTGTCAAGAGGAGGAACCACTCATGTAAATTAAACTTAAAAGCAAAGTAACTAAAACTTTCCATCACTCCATCTTATTTTTGCTCCCTTTTAATTCTCTTTTGGTTTTCTTAGTTTTGTCGTGTTTTGGGGGGAGATTTTCTTTCTTTTTAACTTTTTTAGAGATTTTTATTTTTTCTATTATATTTAACTTACAAATATTCTGACAGTTTCTTCTGTACAGGAAAGTGACCCAGATGTACATATACATATACGTGTATATATACATATATACACATAAGTATATGTACACATGTCTATACATATATACATATATATATGTATATATGTCTGGGTACATATACAAATATATATACACACATTCTTTTTTTCACATTATCCTCCATCATTTCCATCACAAGTGACTAGATATAGTTCCGTGTACTATACAGCAGGATCTCATTGCTTATCTACTCCAAATACAATAGATTGCATCTACTAACCCCAAACTCCCAGTCCATCCCACTCCCTCCCCCTCCCCCTCGGCAACCACAAGTCTGTTCTCCAAGCCCATGAGTTTGTTTCTTTTGTGTAGATAGGTTCATTTGTACCATATATTAGATTCCAGATATAAGTGGTATCATATGGTATTTGTCTTTCTCTTTCTGACTGACTTAGTATGAGACTCTATAGTTCCATACATGTTGCTGCAAATGGCATTTTTTTTTAAACTGCCAAGAAAAGAATTTGTTTTATTTACATTCTTGGAGGCTTTGCTTTTGGCTTTGTACTTTCTCTTCCAGTACATCATATCTAGCAGCAATTCCACGAAATCACTCAGTCCGTTAAAGGTTTCTTTCTGTTATAAGGAGCCAAGAATGCATTATTATATTTTTCTATGTGAAGTATGCTATTAAATTAATAGCTTGTACACTAATTAAAGCAGATGTAATTGTGAGAACACATTGATATACTTTTTTAATTTTTAATTTTTATTTTTGTCTTTTTAGGGCCACACCATGTCATATAGAGGTTCACAGGCTAGGGTAGAATCAGAATTGCAGCTGCCGGGCTGTGCCACAGCCACAGCAATGTGGAACCCTAGTCTCATCTGCAGTCTACACTAGAGTTCACGGCAGTGCCAGATCCTTAATACAATGAGCAAGGCCAAGGATCGAACCTGCATCCTCATGAATCCTAGTTGGGTTCATTAACCGCTGAGCCATGACTGGAACTCCTAATTTTTTATTTTTATATTTTTATTGGAGGATAGTTGACTTACAGTGTTGTATTAGTTTTAAGTGTACAGCAAAGTGAATCAGATATACATATACCTGTATCTATTATTTTTCCCATATAGGTCATTACAAATTATTTGTTTTTATAATGAATTTTATTATGTTTATAATTGTATAACGATCATCGCAACCCAGTTTTACAGCATTTCCATCCCAAATCCCCAGCGCATCCCCACGTCACTAACCAGTCTTATTTGGAAATTATACGTTTTTTGAAGTCTGTGAGTCAGTGTCTTTTCTGCAAAGTTCATTTTGTCCTTTTTTTAGATTCTACATGTAAGTGATAGTATATGATGTTGGTGTCTCACTCTGACTGACTTCACTTAGCATGATAATTTCTGGGTCCATCCATATTGCTGCAAATGCCATTATTTCTTTCCTTTCCTTTTAATGGCTAAGTAATATTCCATTGTGTATACTTACCACATCATCTTTATCCACTCCTCTGCCGATGGACATTTAGGTTGTTTCCATGCCTTGGCTGTTGTATAGAGTGCTGCAATGAACGTTGGAGTACATGTGTCTTTTTGAGTCATGGTTTTCTCTGGATAGATGCCCAGGAGTGGGACTGCTGGATCAAATGGTAATTCTGTTTTTAGATTTGTGAGGAATCTCCATACTGTTTTCCACAGTGGTTGCACCAATTTACATTCCCACCAACAGTGTAATGGGGTTCCTTTTTCTCCATGTCCTCTCCAGCACTTACTGTTTGTAGACTTTTTGATGATGGCCATTCTGGCTGGTGTAAGGTGGTATCTCATAGTGGTTTTGATTTGCATTTCTCTAATAATGAATGATATCGAACCTGTTTTCATGTGTTTTTTGGCCATCTGTTTGTCTTTGGAGAATTGTCTGTTTAGATCTTCTGCCCATTTTTTTGATGGGGTTGTTTGTTTTTTTGGCATTAAGCTGCAGGAGATGTTTGTAAATTTTGCAGATTAATCCCTTGTCAGTTGCTTCATTTGCAAATATTTTCTCCCATTCTGTGGGTTGTCTTTTCGTTTTGTTTAGGGTTTCCTTTGCTGTGCAGAAACTTTGAAGTTTAATTAAGTCCCATTTATTTATTTTTGTTTTTATTGTCATTACTTTAGGAGGTGGATCTAAGGAGATATTACTGTGGTTTATGTCAAAGAGTATTTGGCCTCTTTTCCTCGTAGAGTTTTATAGTATCCGGTCTTATATTTAGGTCTTTAATTCATTTTGAGTTTATTTTCGTGTATGGTGTTAGGAAGTGTTCTAATAAAGGCATTTGCAGCAACATTCGGAAATGTTCTGATTTCATTGTTTTACATGTGGCTGTCCAGTTTTCCCAGCACTACTTATTGAAGGGACTGTCTTTTCTCCATTGTATGTTCTTGCCTCCTTTGTCATAGATTAGTTGACTCTATTTGCGTGGATTTAATTCTGGGCTTTCTATCCTGTTCCACTAATCTGTATTTCTGTCTTTGTGCCAGTACCATATGGTTTTTATGACTGTAGCTTTGCAGTATAGTCTAAAGTCAGGAAGTTTGATTCCTCCAGCTCCATTTTTCTTTCTCAGGATGTCTTTGGCTATTCCGGGTCTTTGTGCTTCCAAACAAACTTTAAAATATTTTGTTCTAGTTCTGTGAAAAATATTCTTGGTAATTTGATAGGGATTACATTGAATCTGTAGATTGTCTTAGGTAGTATACTCATTTTGATAATATGGATTCTTCCAGTCCAAGAACATGGTATGTCTTTCCATCTGTTCATGTCAACCTTGATTTCTTTCATCAGTGTCTTATAGTTTTCAGAGTACAGGTTTTTTGTCTCTTTAGGTAGGTTTATTCCTAAGTATTTTATTCTTTTCAATGCAAATGTAAATGGGAGTTTCCCTAGTTTCTCTTTCTGATGTTTTGATGTTAGTATATAGAAATGCAGTCAATTCCTGTGTATTAATTTTGTATCCTGTGACTTTGCCAAATTCATTGATGAGCTCTAACAGTTTTCTGGTAGTGTTTTTAGGATTTTCTAGGTGTCGTATCATGTCATCTGTAAATAGTGATAGTTTCACTTCTTCCTTTCCAATTTGGATTCCTTTTATTTCTTTTTCTTCTCTGATTGCCATGGCTAGGACTTCCAAAACTGTGTTGAATAGTAGTGGCGAGAGTGGACATGCCTGTCTTGTTCCTGATCTCAGTGGGAATTCTTTCAGCTTTTCACCACTGAGAATGATGTGGGCTGTGGGTTTGTCATATATCGCCTTTATTGCGTTGAGGTAGGTTCCATTTATGCCCACTTTCTGAAGGGTTTTTATCAGAAATGGGTGTTGTATTTTGTCAGAGGCTTTTTCTGCATCTATGGAGAGGATCATATGGTTTTTATTCTTCAGTTTGTTAATGTGGCATATCACAGTGATTGATTTGCGGATATTGAAGAATCCTTGCATCCCTGGAATAAATCCCACTTGATCATGATGTATAATTCTTTTAAAGTATTGTTGGATTTAGTTTGCTTGTATTTTATTGAGGATTTTTGCATTTATGTTCATCAGTGAAATTGGCTTGTACTTTTCTTTTTTGTGGTATCTTTGTCTGGTTTTGGTGTCAGGGTGATGGGCCTTATCGAATGAGTTTGGGAGCGTTTCTTCCTCTGCAATTTTTTGGAATAGTTTCAGAAGGATAGACGTTGACTCTTCTCTAAATGTTTGATAGAATTCGCCTGTGAAACCATCTGGTCCTGGACTTTTGTTTGTTGGAAGTTTTTATTTTATTTATTTACTTATTTATTTATTTTGGGGGGTTTTTGTTTTTTTTAGGGCCACACCTGTGGCATATGGAGGTTCCCAGGCTAGGGGTCCATTTGGAGCTGTAGCCACTGGCCTACACCAGAGCCACAGCAACATGGGATTTGAGCTACATCTGTGACCTACACCACAGCTCATGGCAACGCCGGATCATTAACCCACTGAGTAGGTCAGGGATTGAATCCACGTCCTCATGGATGCTACTTGGGTTTGGTAACCAACTAAGCCATGACGGAAACTCCATATTGGAAGTTTTTAAATCACACTTTCAACTTCAGTACTTGTGATTGGTGCTCTCATCTTTTCAATTTCAACTTGGTTTAGTCTTGGAATATTGTACTTTTCTAAGAAGTCCATTCTGAGTTGTTCTATTGTATATAGATGCTTGTAGTTGTCACTTATGGTCCTTTGTATTTCTATGATTTCCATTGCAACTTATCCCTTTTCATTTTTAATTTTACGGATTTGAGTCCCCTCTTTTTCTTGATAAGTCTGGCTAAGGGTTTATCAATTTTGTTAATCTTTTCAAAGAACCAGCTTTTAGATTTATTTATCTTTTCCATGGTTTTCTTTGTTTCTATTTCATTTATTTCTTCTCTGATCTGTATGATATCTTTCCTTCTGCTAACTTTAGGTTTTGTCTGTTCTCTCTCTAGCTGCTTTAGCTGTAAAGTTAGGTTGTTTATTTGAGCTTTTTCTTATTTCCTGAAATAGGCTTGTGTTGCTATAAACCCGTCTTAGAACTGCTTTTGCTACATCCCATAGGTTTTGCGTTGTTTTTGTTGTCATTTGCTTCTAGGTATTTTTAAATTTGCCCTTTGATTTCTTTAGTGATCCATTGGTTGTTTAGTAGCATGTTGTTTAGTTTCACATGTTTGTGTTTTTTGCAGCTTTTTTCTTATTGTTGATTTCCAGTTGTATAGCACTGTGGCTAGAAAAGATGCTTGATATAATTGCAGTTTTGTTAAAGTTACCAGGACTTTGTGGCCCAGAATGTGATCAGTCCTTGAGAATGTTCCTTGTGCACTTGAGAAGAATGTGTATTCTGCTGGTTTTGGATGGAATGTCCTGTAAATATCTATTAAGTCCATCTGGTCTCATGTGTCATTTAGGGCCTGTGTTTCCTTGTTGATTTTCTGTCTGGATGATCTGTCCATTGCTGTAAGTGGGGTGTTAAAGTCCCCCACTATTATTGTGTTATTGTCAATTTCTCCTTTTAAGGTTGTTAGCAGATGCCTTATATATTGAGGTGATCCTATGTTGGGTGCATATGTATTTACTACTGGTATATTTTCTTCTTGGATTGATCCTTTGAGCATTATGTAATGTCCTTCTTTGTCTCTTATATATTCTTTATTTTAAGGTCTATCTTGTCTGATATGAGTATTGCTACTCCAGATTTTTTTTGATTACTGTTTGCATGGAATATTTTCTTCCATCCTCTCACTTTCAATTTGTATGCGTACCTAGAAGTGAAGTGGGTCTTTGAAGACAGCATATCTATGGATCTTGTTTTTGTAACCATTCAGCCAGTCTTTGTCTTTTGATTGGGACATTTAGTCCATTTACATTTAAGATAATTATTGATATGTATGTTCTTATTGCCATTTTATTAATTGTTTTGTATTTGTTTTTGTTGCTCTTTTTTTTTTCCTTCTTGTTCTCTCCGTTTGTGGTTTGATGTCTATCTTTAGTGTTGTATTTGAGTTGCTTTTTCTTATTTGTTTGTGTGTCTTTTGTAGATTTTTGGTTTACAGTTACCCTGAAGTTTTGATATAGGAGTATATATATATGGTTGTTTTAAGTTGTTGGTGTCTTAATTGCAAGTGCACCTCCACTGTCCTGCATTTGTACCTTCCTTTTCTCGTGATTTCTGATTTTGGTAGCATATTTGTGTGTGGATGATTTCCTACCTTTACTGTACAGATGCCTTTACTGGTGAGCCTTGTCTTTTGTGGTATTTTTGTTTCTAGTTGTGGCCTTTTCTGCCTAGAGAAGTTCCTTTAGTATTTGTTGTAAAGCTGGTTTAGTGTTGCTGAATTCTCTTAGCTTTTGTTTGTTTGTAAAACTTTGATTTCTCCTTTAAATCTGAATGAGGGCCTTGCTCTGTAAAGTAATCTTGGTTGGAGGTTTTTTCCTTTCATCCCTTTAAGTGTATCGTGCCACTCCCTTCTGACCTGCAGAGTTTCTGCTGAAAAATCTGCTGATAACCTTATTGGGGTTCCCTTGTATGTTACTTGTTTCTTTTCCCTAGCCGCTTTTAATATTTTCTCTGTCTTTAATTTTGGTCAGTTTGATTAATATGTCTCGGGGTGTTCCTCCTTGGATTTATTTTATGTGGTGCTCATTCTGCTTCCTGGTTTTGAGTGAGTGGTTCCTTTACCATGTTAGGGAAGTTTTCAGCTATTATGTCTTCGGATATTTTTTCTGTCCCTTTCTCTCTCTCTTCTCTTTCTGGCACCTGTATAATAAGGATGTTGGTGCATTTAACATTGTCCCAGAGTTCTTTGAGACTGTCTCCATTTCTTTTTGGTCTTTTTTCTCTTTTCTATTTCACATCAGTGATTTCCACTAGTCTTGTCGTCCACCTTGCTTATCTATTCTTCTGCCTCCTGTATTCTGCTGTTGGTTACTTCTAATGATTTTTTTTTAATTTCAGGTTTTATATTTTGCGTCTCTCCTTGCTTAAGTTTTAAATCTTGTATTTCTTCGTTCAGGGTTTGCTGTAAATTAGCAGTCTTGACCTCCAGTTTATTTCCAGTATCTTGCATAATCTTTACCATCCCTAGGCTAAAGTGTTTTTCCTGGAGGTTGATAATCTCCAGATCACTTAGCTGTTTTTCTGGGGTTTTTACTTGCTCCCTTAGAGTTTTAGTTCTCTGTCTTTTCATTTTTTATAGTTTTTTGGCATGGTCTCCTTTTTGCAGACAGTAGAGTTGTAGCCTCTCTCACTTCTGATGTCTGCCTCCCTTGTGGCTGAGGTTGGTACAGGGGTTTCCTGTAGGCTTCCTGGTGGGAGGGACTGGTGTCTGCCTGCTGGTAGGTTGGGTGGTTCTTATCCCTTTGGTATGTGGGGCTTTGTCTCTGGGTGAGATTAGAGGCAGCTATGTTCCTGGGGGGGTCTTTAGGCAGCCTGTTTACTGATGGGTGGGGCTGTGATTCCCACCTGGATTATTGTTTGGCCTGGGGCTTCTCAACGCCAATGGGTGGGGCCAGATTTCTGAAAATGGCCATCTCTAGAGGAACACACTCTGATGATTATTCCAGAGACCTTTTCCCCCAATTGTCATTCTCCCACAGTGAGCCACAGTCACCCCGTTTTCTCCAGAGTTCTTCCAAGAACTGCAGTCAGGTCCAACTCATATTCCTATGGAGTCTCTGCTTTGCCTGAGACCCAGTGCATATGAAAGCCTGTGTGTGCCTTTCAAGAATGGCGTTCCTGTTTCCCCCAGTCCCATGGAGCTCCTGTGTACAAGCCCCACTGGCCTTCAATGCCAGATGCTCCAGGGGCTCTTTCTCCCAATGCCAGATCCCCAGGCTTGGGAACTTGATGTGGAGCTCAGAACTCTTACTCCTGTAGGTGAGTCTCTGTGATACTGTTACTTTCTAGTCTGTGGGCTGCCCACCCAGTGGGTATGTGGTTGCTTATATTGCATAATCACCCTTCCTCCCATCTTGATGTGGCCTCCTCTTTGTCTTCTGGAGTAGGACATCTTTTTGAAAGTTTCCAGTCTATTTGCTTGAAGGTTGTTCAGCATTTGCTTGTAATTTTGTTGTTTTTATGAGAGAAGGTGATCTCTAGTCCTTCTATTCTGCCATCTTAATCCCTTCTCCCAAATGGCATTATTTTCCTCTTTTTTATGGCTGAGTAATATTCCATTGTGTACATATACCACATTTTCCTAATGCATTCATCCTGTTGATGGACATTTAGGTTGTTTCCATTGTCTTGGCTATTGTGCATAGTGCTGCATTGAACACAGGGGTGAATGTATCTTTTTCAGTGGAAGTTTTGTCTGGATATGTGCCCAGGAGTGGGATTGCTGGATCATATGGTAGTTCTATATTTAGTTTTTTGAGGTACATCCATACTGCTTTCCGTAGTGGTTGTATGAGATTCTTAAATTCATGTAAAAAAGTCTTCTGTTCCAAGTATTTTATTTACTTATCCCTTTAGTGAATGTTCTTGTCTTGCTTTTTTTAGTTTGTTTTGTTATAACAAACTGAGGCATGTTGAAATTTTTTTTTCCAACTTTATTTGAGCATACATTGATGTCAGATCAGACCAAGCCAAGGTGGTCAGGAGTACTCCACTAACAGGCACTGGGGTGTAGATTTTTATAGAGAAGACATGAAAGCAAAGCAATGATTTGATTTGCTATACTGTAAGACACTAGCTTATTAGAAAAGCCTAATTGATTGTTTATGACTGGTTGTTCTTAAGTTTCATTTTCTCAGATTCAAGTGTGTTGATGCTGTTTTTGGTTTTGGGTTGTTTACATAGTCTACCAAGGTATTAGAGCCACCTCAGTCTAATGCTTTCTTGTTTAATTACTCTAGTTTCTTATCAATGTCTTACTGTTTTCTGTCTTTATGACCTCAGTTATTATATTTTGAAAATTGTGTTTTAAATGTAAGAACATAAAATGATGTAGAAAATAGGCCGTAATCTAATTCTCTAACAGTGGTTATCTTCAGATACTCTTTCCTTTCTTTCTTCCTTTCTCCCTCTTCCTTCCCTTCCCTTCCCTTCCCTTCCCTACCCTACCCTACCCTACCCTTCCCTTCCCTTCCCTACCCTACCCTTCCCTACCCTTCCCTTCCCCTCCCTTCCTTCCTCCCTTCTTTCCTTCTTTCCTTCCCCTTCCTTCCTTCCTTCCTTCCTTCCTTGAAAGGGCCATAGCTGCGGCCTATAGCAGTTCCAAAGCTAGGGATCAAATTGGAAATTCAGCTGCCAGCGTCTGCCACAACAGTGCCAGGTCCCACCTGTGTCTGTGACCTACACTGCAGCTCGCAGCTATGCCAGATACTTAACCCACTGAGCGAGGCCAGGGTTCAATCCTGCATCCTCATGGATACTTATTGAGTTTGTTTCTGCCGAGCCACAATGGAAACTCTACTCTTTTTTTTATATAGTTAAATATTTTTAAGACCATTTTAAAATGTAACATAAGTTTTCTACAGTAATAATAATTCTTATGGCTGTAATTTTCCGTGGTTTCATTAGTCCATCAAAGGAAGTATAGACATTTCATAATGGTTGATATCTACTAAATTATCAGTTTTCAGTGTTTTAAATTGTGTAGGGACGTATTCTAGCACATAACATACATCCCCGTTTTACATTTCCTTAGGGTGGGTGGATATATAGAAGTGGAATTCCCCAATCAGAGCCTATGAACCTTTTGTACCAGTGCCACTAGTAATGTACCACATCTGTTTTTAGTGATACTAATATTTAAAATGTTTGCTTTTGATAATTTATAGAAAGATATTTTAATTTCTTTGATTGCTACTGTGTTGGTTTTTTTTTTTTTCTTCCCTCTGTATTGTCTCCTCAAATTGCTGAGTAGGAAACTATTACCATTCTCTGAAACTTTACAGCTTCTTTTTTCATTATTTTGTGATATTTTCTTTGTTTTGTATCAGATTGCTACATGTAAGTTTTGTTTTTGTTTTTTTGTCTTTTCTAGGGCATATATATGGAGGTTCCCAGGCTAGGGGTCCAATCAGAGCTGTAGCCGCCAGCCGACGCCACAGCCACAGCAACACAGGATCTGAGCCACGTCTGCAACCTACACCACAGCTTATGGCAACGCCAGATCCTTAACCCACTGAGCGAGGCCAGGGATCGAACCCACAACCTCATGGTTTCTAATCAGATTCACCAACTACTGAGCCACAACGGGAACTCCAAGGTTTTTTTTTTTAATTAGAGTTGATTTGTTTTGGTTATCTAGTTTTATACTATCCAGCTAGTTTAATTATCACTGCTTTATAATATATCTTACTACTTTGTTTTGGCAGGACACTGAAATTTTCTCCTAATAATTTTGACATTGTATTTGTATTTTTATTCTACTTTTGTAAATGACAGGCAAAAAAAGATAGGTATGTGTCTCCATTTTTTTTCTTCAAAGTTGGTCTCTCTACTGTAAAATTTTAACCTTAAGTATGTGCCTTTACAACTGATTTTGTAGTTCCTTAGACTTTACCTCTGTACTAATAATGAAGGTGATCATACAATATTCATTTGATAGTAATTTGGGTACGTTCTGAGACTATGCTAAGTTTAGCAGCTTTACTGCATTTCAGTACTTCCATTTTACTAAAGCTTATAGTGAATTTTTCGTACCTTATTGTCCTTAAGGGAGAGCTAGCTACCTTGTCTTACAGTGCTTAGTCTTCAGAAATGATTGTCTCCCTTCCCTACTCTTTCTTACTTATTTGAACTCTTCAAATCCTTCTAATTTTGTAGGCATTTTAAATTCTTTGTAAAAAATTAAACTTTTTTGTCTTTTTTTTTTTTGCCTTATCTAGAGCCTCACCTGTGGCATATGGAGGTTACCAGGCTAGGGGTCTAACAGGAGCTGTAGCTGCCAGCCTTCGCCACAGCAACGCAGGATCTGAGCCGCGCCTGCAACCTACACCACAGCTCACGGCAATCCCGGATCCTTAACTCACTGAGCAAGGCCAGGGATCGAACCCACAACCTCATGGTTCTTAGTTGGATTCATTAACCACTGAGCCACGATGGGAACTCCAAAATTAAACTTTTTTTTAAGTAATATGATTATAAACTCAGAAATATATATAGAGAGACAGAAATCTTGTTTCCTCTTTTGCATTCTCCTTCATGTTTTTCCTCTCACACCTTTTTATAGGTAAACATTTCTTTCAGTGTACTGTTTATCCTTCCAGTGTTTCTTTTTGCAAATGTAAATAAATGTATGTATGTTTTATTTTGGAGGTTTTTTCATTTCTAGATAAAGATCTTCTGTTCTTTTTAATAGTTGTAGTACTTCTGTGGATATGTGATCACTCAGGCCTGTGTGGATCCTTGAGTTGTTTCCTGTTCTTTTGCTATTACTTTGCCAAATGAATAACATACATATAACGTTTTGTGCTTGCATAAGCAAGTATGTGATTCAGATTGTAAGAACAAGGATCTCTAGGTCAAATGATAAATGTATCTATACATGTGTGTCTTTCCTTGCTTTGTCAGCTGAAAAGACCTGCAAGAAATAACATCCAGTAGCAGTGAGCACACATAGTGTCCAGATGTTGGTTTCTAATGCCATTCTCCGGTAAAAGCAACTAGGGCTTCTTGGAAGAATGCTCATTCCAGGACTGGGACAGAAAATAAATATACAAGGTGAACTTGGAACAGCTTGTAATGCTGGAAAGTAAGGAAATACTCAAACAAAAACAGTGAACAAGATATGTAAACAGGACACAACAACCAGCTGAAAAAGCACTCAGTGGTTAACATTAGCATAATTTGAGAACCAAAATAAAATAGCATTATATTATAATTCAAATATAAAATATTATCCATGAATCCATACAAATATAAATACATGGGAGTGAATAGGCAAATCTCCTGTGTAGGAGAATTCCAAATAATTTACATAGCCATTCAGTCCACAAAGGAGTATAACATAACTCCCTACTTGAGTGGAAAAATGGGAAAAGGATAACTTGACATAGTAGAAACCTGACAAACACTATTTCAGCATGTCACCAAATTTTACTATAAATACTCTTAAGTAAATACTATAAATATATAATACTAATACGTGGACTAAATGTTTGCATCCCCTTAAAATTATGCATCGAAACTTAATCCCCAATGTAATGGTATTTGGAGGTGGGGCCTTTGGGAGGTGCTTATGCCTTGAGGGTGAGCCCTCATGAGTGGGATTCATACCCTTGTGAGATACCTCAGCTCCCTCACCCCTTCTGCTATGTTAGGACATAGTGAGAAGATGGCAGTCTGTGAACTAAATGGACTCTCAGCAAATACTGAATCTGCAGTGGCCTTGATCTTGGACTTCCCAGCCTTCAGAACTGTGAGAAATAAATTTCTGTTGTTTATAAGCCACCTGGTCGAAGGTATTTTATTATAGCTGCCTAAATAGACTGAGAGGGTTAACTTCAGCAGTCATAAATTGTCTTGATGATGTGATGAGAATGATCTTTCTCCCCCCAAGCTATAATTCCAGTCTAATCATGAAAAAAACATAAGACAAATATTATTTGGGGATATTCTACAAAATACCTGAACAGTACTCTTCAAAACTGTCAAGGTCATCTAAAACAGGGAATGTCTGAGAAACTGTCATACACAGCCCAGAGCCCAAGAAGATATGATGATTACAGTATAACATGGTATATTGCACATGTTACATAAAAACTAATGAAATCTAGATATAGAATGGATTTTACATAAAAACTAATGGAATCTAAATATAGAATGAATTTTAGTTAATTATAATGTATATGTTTTGGTTCATTAATTGTGACAAATGTATCGTACTAATATAAGATCTAAATAACAGAAGCTAGCTGTATGGTATAGGGGAACTCTGTACTACCAATTAAATTTTTCTGTAAATCTAAAACTAGTATAGAACATTTATTTAAAACAAAAGATAGGTGCTTCTGTATTTCTGTTAATGTAGACAAATGGCCAATTTTTCCTGCTACCTGAATGTATGAGAGGTTTGTTTTCCTATAACCTCACCAGTTGTGTGTTGTTAAATTTTTGGAATTTTGTTAAATAGATGAGAACTGGTATAACTTAACTGTTGCATTTGTCATTATGAATGATATTGATTGAATATTTTTTCATATCTTTAATGGGCATTTTACTTACTTTTTTCTGTAAACTCTCATGTTCTTTATGTTTCTACTTGGTTGTTGACCTTTTTCTTGATTTCAGGAGTACTCCATAGGGAGATTAGCTCTTAATTTGTGAAATGGGTTGCAAATATATGTTTAAATTCTTTTTTATTCACACAAAATTTTTTCCTTTTTATGTCGTGATAGAATTTTTCTTTTATGTTTCTGGATCTTGAAATACAGTTAGAAAAGTCTTGATCAATTTTCCAAAATCATGAAAGAATTCATCCATATTTTCTTCCAGTACTTGTGGTTTCTGTTTTTACACTTAGATCTTAAAATTTAAAGTCTTCGGTTCTTCCCAATCATTGAGGCATTTTAAATGCTTAACCTTTTCTTTCAGATTAGTCCTGTGTGAGCATGCCTGTGGCCTTAGAGGTGCTTTAATGCTGTATAGTAAAAGAAATGCTTATGAATTTGAAAATACTTGTGAATATGAATATGAAAAGAAATACGGATATTAAGTCTCAACTTTCTAGAAAATGTATTAAGCATTTCATTGTGTCTTAATTCTAAATCATGTCCTAAAAATAATTTTATAGTAATGATTCCTTCAAAGTTTCTTTTCAGTATTACATAATAGTATACATAGCAGTATTTTTTTCTTCTGGAATATTAGGATTTCGAATTATTCATATATTCAGTTTTATCCTCATCCTGTTTCTCCTGAGATTTCCTTCTTAGATTATTAAACCTTGTGATTTATCTCCCATCTTATGTAGAACTCCTCACTGGTTTTATGGCCCTTTTGACATTAGTTATCTCTTTATTTGGTATTATTTAAAAATTTAGTAGGCTGATTAGCTGTTTTTACTCATGAAGAAACTGGAACCAATAGTGTTAGCAGATGTTGCCTAACATAAATGCTGATTTCTTACAACATTTTACAAAGGTTTTCATGTTTTCCTCACACTACTTGTGATGATACTGGTATCGCTGAATTGAATTTTTTTTTCTTTTGAGTTCCCAGGCTAGGGGGTCGATTTGGAGCAGCTGCCGGCATATGCTACAGCCATAGCAATGCCCAGATCCAAGCTGTGTCTGCGACCTGCACCACAGCTCACAGCAACAGAGGATCCTTAACCCACTGAGTGAGGCCAGGGATCAAACCAATGTCCTCATGGATACCTGATTCGTTACAACTGAGCCACAATGGAATACCTGTTGAACTGAGTTTTAACAGACATTTGAGAAACTATCTGGTAGGGCTATGGAATGTTAGCTTCTAGAAAATACCACCCAAAATAACATGGTGAGTTTGTTGCTTATGGTAGTACAGGAGAACACACCACCTTTCCTGAGTTGATAGGATCAGCTAGGGGAAGATGGGTGTGTTTATGGATTAAAAGAATAGCAAAGTTAGGAGGGAGAGCAAGACTGGGATATTTGTGGAGGAGTAGGAATCTTTAATGCAGGTATTTCTTTCTCTTTTTCTTTTGCCAATTGATTTTTTTAATTATAGTTGATTTACAATGTTGTCAATTTTTGCTGTACAGAAAAGTGATCCAGAGTTCCCGTTGTAGCACAGTGGTAATGAACCCGACTAGTATCCATGAAGATGCGGGTTTGATCCCTGGCCTTGCTCAGTGGATTAAAGATCCACTGTTAGCGTGAGCTGTGGTGTAGGTTGCAGATGCAGTTTTGATCCCCTAGCCTGGGAACTTCCATATGCCATGGGTGTGGCCCTAAAAAAAAAAGAGAAATAGAAAAAAAAGTGATCCAGTCATAAATATATAATATATAACATTTTTCTCATTATCTTCCATTATGTTCTATCATAAGAGATTGGATATTGTTCCCTATGCTATAGGATCTCATTGTTTATTCATTGTAAATATAATAGTTTGCATCTACTAACCCCAAACTCCCAGTCCATCCTACTCCCTCGCCCTCTCCCTTGGCATCCACAAGTCTGTTCTCTATGTCTGTGAGTCTTAATTCTGTTCTTTAGAAAGGTTCATTTCTGCCATATTTTAGATTCTACATATAAGTGATATCATATGGTATTTCTCTTTCTCTGACTTTTTTCACAAAGCATCTATGTTGCTGCAGATAACATTATTTCATTCTGTTTTTATGGCTGAGTTGCATGTGTACCATATCTTCTTAATCTATTCGTCTGTTGATGGACATTTCGGTTGTTTCCATGTCTTGACTGTTGTGAATAGAACTGCTTATACAGGTGCATGTATCTTTTTGAATTGTAGTTTTGTCCAGATATATGCCTAGGACTGGGATTGCTGGATCATATGGCAATTCTATATTTAGTTTTCTGAGGAACCTCCATACTGCTTTCCATAGTGGTTGTACCGATTTATATATTTCCATGAACAGTGCAGGAGGGTTCCCTTTTCTCTACAACCTCTTGAGCATTTGTTATTTGTAGACTTATTAATGACAGCCTTTTTTGTTGTTGTTGCCGTACCTGCAGCATATGGAAGTTCACAGGCTAGAGGTCAAATCAGCCACAGCTGCTGGCCTACACCGCAGCCACAGCAGTGTTAGATCCGAGCCACATCTGCCACGTACACCACGGCTCACAGCAATGCCAGATCCCCAGCCTACTGAGCAAGGCCAGGGATCAAGCCTTCATCCCCACTGCGCCACGAAGGGAACTCGAATGATAGCTATTCTGACTGGTGTGAGGTGATCCATCTTTTTAAGTTTGATTTGTAACGTAGGTATTTTGATGCAGAAGCTTGATTAGATTAGTAGGGATCATGATGCAATAGTTTGGGATTGGTAGAATAGCAAAGCAAGTGTTTTGAGATTTTTTTCGGTCTTGAAAAGTGAACAGTCATTTGCTTTTACTTATTGAAAAGTCTGATGTTGATTTATATGGAGTTTTGGGGAAGTTCCTGGAATGAACAATGAAGTTATTTGCAATTCTTATCTGCCTGAGCAAGAGTTTCCTGGAATAGTAAAGTCATGCTGCTGAAGACAACTGAATAGTGATGTTGATGTAGACTGTAAACTCTGGGTGCATATGGTTTCAGTTCTCTGTCCATTCAGAGCCACAATAAGTTTGAAAATGTATTTACAAAAACACATTCTCTTGGTGAGGGGTTTCACGTCGAATTTCTTCTCCTAAGGAATGAAGCCTAACTTTGACAATTAAGGTATCTGAGACACCAAAGTAGGCAGGTGGATATATGAGTTCACAGCTTAGAAAAAAGAGAAAATGATCAGAGATAGAAATTTGGGAGTTACTGTTTAGATTGATTCTGTGTGCCTAGGCAGGTTTGCCTAAGGAGGAGGCATAGCGATAAGAAAAATATTTGGGTTTAAGAGTTCTAGTGCTTAATGGCTACACTGGTGATGAGGGAGTGGGGGGGCGTGGATGAAGATGGGGAGAATATACTCCTCCTATGGAGGAGAGGCCAGAGAGGTAGGAAGAAAACCAGGATATTGTTATGTGATCTCTGGAGATGTGGCTGTGAAATAGTGGGGTCAGTACACAAAAGCCTTTCATGCCTAGAAGGAGAAAGACGTACTGGTCCCATTGATGAATTTTCACTGAACAGTTCTGTGCATGTACAAAATAGTCTGTTCACAGAACTGTTCGTTCTGTCTTGACATTCTTCACTTAAAAATTCCCTAGTGGGAAATTCTGTTTCCTGGGTAGTTATTTGAAATTAAAAGTATTTTCTTATGGGAGTTTCCTTCGTGGCTCAGTGGTTAATGAACCCGACTAGGATCCATGAGGATGCAGATTCAATCCCTGGCCTCTTTCAGTGGATTAAGGATCCCGTGTTACTGTGAGCTGTGGCATAGTGTGTGTTGCTGTTGCTGTGGCTGTGGTGCAGGCTGGGGACTGTAGCTCCAATTCGACCCCTAGCCTGGGAACTTCCACATGCTGCAGGTGTGGCCCTAAAAAAAAATTTTTTTTCTTAGAAGTAATTTTACCATCTTGCTCCCACATTACCCTGTAAAAGGTATTTAATCTCTCATTTTGACTGTGATTGAGGAAAAGAAGTCATTGCTTTGTAGCCTGCAATTTTATATGCATACATATATTTGATGTATAATTTGGGAGTGTACAGTGAAGGGAATTACATTTGTTGAATGTCTTCTATGTGCTAGGCACAATATATACTAAAATTTGTCTCACATTTTTTGAGGTAGTTATTCCCTTCTTTATAGAGGAAACTGAGAAATTTATTTCCACTTAAGGGAGATACTCAAGTAGCAGAACAGTATCTTGTTTGTCAGTATTCTGGTTAATTTCAGGTATTATCATTTTAAAATATTTATCTGTATCCTCATAGGTAATATTTTTTTTTCCTCCTTTTTTGGCCACCCTGTGGCGTATGGAGTTCCCGGGCCAGGGATCAGGTCTGAGTTGCAGTTGTGACCTAAGCTGCAGCAACGCCCCATCCCTAACCCACTGTGCTGGGCCAGGGATCAAACCTGCTTGCTGATCCTGTTGCACCACAGCAGGAACTCCTGGTCATTTTTTTTAAAGGTACATTTTGCCCTCTTTTTTTCTTTAGTTGTGTTCATTTAATTTAGCGCTTTGCTTTTCTTATTTCTAGCGTGCAAAAATTTCTAGTAAGTAGAATTCGTAAAATAGAAAATGCTGGAGATAAAAATGAAAACTTTTGAAAAATATCAGATTTGTAGCTATGGAGTTTCGTCAGGTACAGATTTTCTTAATCTTCTGATTAAGAAGCGTGACCTCTACTATAGACCTTATAAAGTAAATTAAGTATGCTTGTTAATTGGCTTGTTGTTAAGCCCCATCTCTCTTGAGAATGGTATTCCACTTAGCATGTAACGAGGTAGAGGATTGAGTTTTTATTTATTTTTCTCCCCAGAAATCACACTAAGGCTTTTCTGAAGGTAATGTTAGTTTGGAATTTTGTAGTCATGATTCAGCCTTAGGAAGACCCTGTTTTAGGGATATTTCCTTTATCTTCTAAACTAACTGGCCATTTTATAAGAGTGTTTTGTTTTTCCCTTTAACAGCTATTCCTTTCCCAAAGAAAAACTTTACCAGAAAATTAAGAGTGCTGGCATTTTAATGTTGAAAGTCTTCCAGTGTTGCTGAGGAAGTTGGCCATTATCCAGTAGAATTTGTCTTATGAAAACTTTAATAAAGTGTTTTTTAATGTGATAAATTATTGTATCACAATTTACAGTCTGACAAAATAGCACATTCAGTTATCTAGTTCAGATGTTTATTGGAGAGAAAGACTAGAAAGTTGCTCACATACTTTCCTTTTTTGAACATCAAAAACAAATTCATATTTACCTTGCGTCAAGTATGCTAAGAAGATTCTCAGTGAAACCTGCCTGGATATTTAGAAAGTAGGAGCTTTTGCGCAGTTTGTACTTTGAAGACATTTAAAGACAATGCACAGTTTTTTACTTGGTAGTTGAAAAATACATTTTTGAAGGGAATTGAAATTTCATTCCTTTTTTTTTTTTTTTTTTTTTTGCTTTTTAGGGCCGCACCTGCAGCATATGGAAGTTTCCAGGCTAGGAGTCGAATCAGAGCTACAGCTGACAGCCTACGCCACAGCCACAGCAACTTGACTTACACCACAGCTCATGGCAACGCCACATCCTTACCCAGTGAATGAGGCCAGGGATCAAACCTGCAACCTCATGGATCCTGGTTGTATTCCTTAACTGCTGAGCCATAACGGGAACTCCTGAAGTTTCATTCTTACAGTAGTATAGTAGCTATAGGATGTGATTTTATTTATTTATTTAAAAAATTTTTTTGGCCTCACCCATGGCCTGTGGAAGGAAGTTCCTGGGCCAGAGATCCAGCTTTGGATCCTTAACCTGCTGAGTTAGGGAGCTCCAAAATGTGACCTTTTTAATGTCTAAATGTATATTTTACACAGTTCTTCTCCTGTGCTTTTAAAATTTCTTACTGTTGGAGTTAGGAAGTGGTTGAGAGTGAATGATTAGCTGAGCCCTACAGGATGTCTTTACATTAGTGAGGTCATCAAGTGTCACTATGTGGTGAATTCTGACCTTTTCAGTTTTGTGGGTTGACATTCCTGTTTAGTTTCATTTTGAGGTGATAAGGTACTATAGAATCTTTTATGTAATTTAGGTATGTAATGTACAATGAAGTAATCTGGCTTGATACAATTTTTTTTTTTTTTGGATGTGAGTGATGTGATGAAGGTAGGGGGGACACAAAGATTTTTAAATGTTTTGGTCCTTAGGGAGTTTATAATATGGTAAAACTGAGGAACTTCCCGTTTACATAGCCCACTTATCCTGGTGGGGAAATTAGTTTAGAAGACCAGATTTTAGATTTGAGAATTTGTTGAGAATTGCGTTTTAGACTAATGGCTTTTGAACCTTTTCGGTCTCTGGACCAAAAAATTCTTTAATGTGTTTACAGTAATTTACTTAAAAATCATAAGCATTACAAATTAACATAAACATTTTTAAATGAAAGACAATTTTTTTCAAAAAGTATGGTGAGAAGAGTAGTATTGTTTTCTGTATTTGCAAAGCCCTTTAATATCTGTCTCAATAGAAGAAAGCTGGATTCTCACATCTGCTCTTGGATTTCAGTCTTGTAATATTCTGTGAAATGCAGTCTGGAAAACTGAGAAAAAAAGTAAAAAATGCCAATAAGTTTTTAGTATTATAAAAATAGTTTCCGCCTCAGGACCTTCAAGATTAGAGCAGACCACACTTGGAGAACTTCTGCTTTAGAACAAAATAAAATTGGATCCTAATCCTGCCCTCAGTCTTTCTCTCTCAATTGAATATTCTTAGGGACTATTTCTATTTAGCCTTAGCAATTTAGCGAATTCCATTTCTTGAATCTACTCCTATCTTCTATGAATAGCCTAGGAGCTGTAGGCTTTGATTCTTAGGTTTCCTGTTTTCTTTTGGCAGTGACAAAGCTTGCTAACTCTATTATCTTAAGCAGTGTAAAAATGGTCAGAGCAATATGTACCAGCTCATAAGGCTTTCATGGAAATCAAATTAGATAATTAAATTACATAATTGGTATTAATAGAGCTTAGCAAAAAATGTTACCTGAGATGTGTTCTAATTTTAGATCTCATTTATAAGTTACTCTAGAGTGACTTTTTTTTAGGACTAGGGGTTGAATCGGAGCTGCAACTGACGGCCTATGCCACAGCCACAGCTTCCGCTTTGTGACGTATACCACAGCTTATGGCAGCACCGGATCCTTAACCCACTGAGCAAGGCTAGGGTTCGAACCCGCATCTTTATGGATACTAGTCAGTTCGTTACCCCTGAACCACGACTGAACCACGACGGGAACTCCCTTAGAGGGTGACCTTTTGAAAAACTGCTCTTCATGTTTTGTCCAGCTCTTCTCAAGACCTTTGTAGAACTAGGTCCTACACAAGAAAATAAGATTTAAAAACACAACAGCAAAACATTCTTCTTTCTCTGAAAGTGTTCTTAATCTTGTGCTTAAAACTAGTTAAAAAAAATAGGAAAAAGCTGTATAAATAATATATATGAAGATTATGAAAGCATAGTACAGGGAATTCTCAATTCTGTCTACGTGGAAGTAGAATAAGGAAGGAAAGGAAAAAGGATTGGTATGTTCCTTATTTCTCAAACACTGATTTTTGTCTTTTGTTGTTTTAGGGCCGCACCCACGGCATGTGGAGGTTCCCAGGCTAGGGGGTCCAATTGGAGCTACAGCTGCCAGCCTACGCCAGAGCCACAGCAACACGGGATCTGAGCCGCGTCTGCAACCTACACCACAGCTCACGGCCACACCAGATCCTTAACCCACTGAGTGATGCCAGGGATCGAACCCTCAACCTCATGGTTCTTAGTTGGATTCATTTCCGCTGAGCCACGACAGGAACTGATTTTTATATTTCCTAGAAGACAGACAAACTATTAAGTACCTAGCTAATTCATATTTATTGAATGGAGCAAAGTGTTAAACTCTATTATACTGGGTGATACTAGTTAAGAACATTGACTAGATAGGGTTTAAACTACTTGGGTTCCAAATGACTCTTCTGCTTACTAACTGTGACCTTGTGTGAGTTTTTAACTCTTTGGTGACTGAGTTACTTTAGATACGTAAAATGGAGATAATTTAAATAATACTATGGAGTTACTATGATAGTTAAAAAGAGTTAATGAAAATAAATTACTGGAACAGATTGGCACATTATTATTAACTGTATTTCCCATGACATAAAATTGGGGAAAGACATCATTTCCTTCATAATATTAACTTCTAGGAGTCTCACAGAAATCTTATATTTTAAAATGATTTCTGAAAAATTATGTGAAATGTGAAGGGTTTTGTCTTTTTTTTTTATTCCCTTGTTATTTAAAGCACATTTATTTAAAAAAAAAATTTTTTTTTTGTCTTTTTTCCTCTTAGGGCTGTACCCACAGCATATGGAGGTTCCCAGGTTCAGGGTCCAGTCAGAGCTGTTGCTGCTGGGCTACTCCAGAGCCACAGAAACACCAGATCTGAGCCACATCTGCGACCTACACGATAGCTCAGGGCAATGCCGAATCCTTAACCCACTGAGCGAGGTCAGAGATCAACCCCTCAACCTCATGGTTCCTAGTCGGATTCGTTTCCACTGTACCACAACAGGAAACAGGAACTCCTTAAGTACCTTTTACTTTTTTTAAATTTTTATTTAATTTTTTTGTCTTTTTTGCCTCTTTTAGGGCTGCACTTGGGGCATATGGAGATTCCCAGGCTAGGGGTCTAACCGGAGCTTAGCCGCTGGCCTACGCCACAGCCACAGCAACACGGGATCCAAGCTGCATCTGCAACCTACACCACAGCTCACGGCAATGCCAGATCCTTAACCCACTGAGCAAGGCCAGGGATCGAACCTGCAACCTCATGGTAACCACTGAGCCACAACGGGGACTCCCTTAAGCACATTTTAAATCACATCAACTTGCACAAGAGTAGAAGATTGATAAAAGACCAGATTTTTTAACAAGTAAAATATGTTTTACCTAAATTCACATTAATGATTTTAAGTACTTTTTTTCCATTGAAATTATTGTAGATGCCTTCTTACATGGTGCTGCTAGAGAAACTAATGAATAGGGAAGTACCTAAACTTAAATCTCGCTTTTTGAGAGAAAAATTGATTGATATCACCTAGCTACTTGTCATTTTCTGTACATTTCTAATATTTTTTGAAGGATATGGTTGCCATTGTACAGGGACATAAACTTATCCCTGGTTAACTTTACAGACAGAGAATAATTGCTCATAATTTTAAGGTTGAGACTGATTTATTTGGACCAGTTCTTCAACTTGTCCTTGGTAAATTAAATTTTGGGTCAAAACCAGTGTCAGGCTGAATAGTAAGCTATAACAATTGCATTCTAGGGCAATGATTATTGAGAGGTAAGAGTCTTTTGAACAATCAGTGAAAATCATTATTGAATTTATTTACTTCTGCTTATAGAAAGAGTAAAGATTAGAAACCTTCTCTGCCCTTTTGTTTTAGAGGATATCAGAGAAAGAGTAACTATTGAAATGTGTACACAGAAATTAATACGCATAAGGAAAAACTTAATTGGTATCATATACTTAAAACAAGAGACCTGTACTGCCATTTTTTAATTTCTAGTTAAAAGAATCAATTTTGACTGTCAGAAAAAAAAAAAGTCTTGTTTTCTCCTTTGTAGAAAAGAAGCCATATTTTTGGAAGTAATTGCAATACAAAGGAGAGTCTGTTTTGGACTCCTTGAGAAGCATTTTAATGCTGTAGGCACTTAAAATCTCTTACATTGAATATGCTCAGTCTCAGTCACTGTAATTAAAGGTGATTCCCCCACCCCAATATTTGAAAAAAGTTTATTAGAGTAAAATACATTCTGGAGTTCAGTAATAATGAATTCTTAGCCATTTTACTGTCTCTTACTACTTGAGAGTTCTGGAGAACCTTGGTGAGTGCCATTAGGTTTCTTTCCTGTTGATTGTTTGTACACCTAATGACCTGGATTTTAATCACATTTTCAGCTTGGAAATTTTGGAAGCAGTTATTTACATGAACACATACTCAAGTGCCTAGGAGCTCACTATAAACCTTGTATGAAAGAAAGCATGATAAAAATAAATTGATTTTGAAGCATAAAGTCCAATTCTGAAATAAATATTTGTTTTTGATTTCTATATAAAATATCAAATCTTAGCTTATACTCATGTATTTCAAAGAGTATTTGAGTGAAATAATGAAAAGTTTCTCAGAATTTAATCTTCTTTAAAAGAGAGATGAGCAGATAAGATTGTGTAATAAATTTTTTGTTTAATTATAATACTGAGTGTGGTTCTTTTCTCCAGTTAAATTATTTTCCAGTTTAAGAATGTTATTTAAAATTGCAAAGAAGTTTTATTGTAGTTTGTCAGCACTTCCATTTAGAAAGTTCAAATCATCCACTTATACTGCAGGTAAATGTTATGTCTGAGGTATCTTGTATTACGTAGATGGTTGCATGCTTGCAGAGACCTTTGTATACAACATTTAAGAAGGCTAGCGAAGGTACAGTAGAAGCTCTGACTGATTTGTGGCCTTCATTCCCTCTGTAAGACTACTGATTGATGGTCATGGCATGTTTAATACTAACTAATGACTAGCAGGCGTTTCTTTAGTTTTTCTACCAGGTATATGCCAGCTTTACTTGTTACTTTAATTACATAATTTAATATTACCTAAACCAATAAAATATCAGTGTATAAGGAGAGTTATTTCTGTGAAAACTTTGGAAAGACCTGATAAAGGCAGGTTGCTTAAAAAAAATCTTATGGCTTTAGATGTAAGGAAGACTACGAAAAGCCTGATCTCAGATTTTGGCGCTGATTGCTTTACAGGTGTTTTCAACTTTTCCCTTCATTTTAAAAAAAAAAGCTATTTTGTTTTTGGTCACACCCATGGCATGTGGAAGTTTCCAGGCCAGGGATTGAACCTGTGACAGCAACAACACCAGCTGCTACAGTGACAATGTCAGATCCTTAACTCACTGTGCCACAAGGAAACTCTCCCTTCACTTTTAAAGAAATTGACTAGAAATTGTAGAGTCTGAATTGGCATGTGGGTTTATGTAAGAAAATTCCTATCATTGCCTTTGTTTCACTACAAAAGATTGGTGAGTACATTTGAATGGTTTAAGTTAAAATGTATAAGGTACATAGATGTAATTTTCCCCCTTTTTTGTGATTCTCTAAATTACTGACATGAGTAGTGGACTAGTCCTGAGTTAGTTGGTTCATCAATTCTTATTTTTAGTTTTATGTCATTCTATTTCAGACATTTTTCATGAACTCTGACTTCAGAGTGAGCAAGATTGGAGCATTTTTTCTTCAAACTCTAACCTGGATTTTGTAGTAGAATTGGAATATGCTGTGATTGCATAATTAGTATCACTTATGGTTTTAACAGTAGTCATAAATTTTTTTTTAAATAAAAAAAATTTTTACGAGTTACCATTGTGGCTCAGCAGTAATGAACCCAACTAGAATCTATAAGGATGCAGGTTCGAGCCCTGGCCTCACTCAGTGGATTGAGGATCTGGCGTTGCTGTGAGCTGCGTTGTAGGTTGCAGATGTGGCTTGGATCTAGCATTGCTGTGGCTGTAGCGTAGGCCAGCAGCTATAGCTTGTATTTGATCCCTAGCCTGGGAAGTTCCATATGTCATGGGTGTGGCCTTAAAAAAAAAGAAAAAGAAAAATTTTTATTATAGTTGATTTACAATTTGGTCACCTAAAATTTTGTATTCAAGTTGTTTCCTTTAAGAAGACTTTGTAGTGGAGTTCCTCATAGCTTAGTGGGTTAAGGATCTGGGTTTTCACTCCTGTTGCTCTGGTTATAGCTGTGGCAAGGGTTCAGTCTCTGGTCTGGGAACTTCTGCATGCCACATGTGCAGCTTGTAAAACAATACAACTTTGTAGTCACCTAGGAACCCTCTTAGGCTCCTTTCTAGCATTGTTTGCCCTCTTAAAAAACAAAACAAAAAGCTCCCGTCGTGGCTCAGAGGTTAGCAAACCTGACTATTATCCATAAGGATGGGGGTTCCATCGCTGGCCTTGCTCAGTGGGTTAAGGATCTGGCATTGCTGGTGTAGGTCGCAGATGTGGCTCAGATCCTGCATTGCTGTGACTGTGGTGTGGACCAGAAGCTACAGCTTCGATACGACCCCTAGCGTGGGAACCTCCATATGCTGTGGGTGCAGCCCCAAAAAGACAAAAAACAAAACCAGGATGGTGTCCTTTTAAATTTTCTCTTCCAGGGAATCAGCTCGTGCTTCTAAGGCAGACTCTTTTTTTTTTTTTAAAGGGCCTAACCTGTGGCATATGGAAGTTCCCTGGCTAGGGGTCCAATCAGAGCTGTAGCTGCTGGCCTATACCATAGTCACAGCCATGCCAGATCTGAGCTTTGTCTGCCACCTACACCATACCTCACTGCAATGCTGGATCCTTAACTCACTAAGCGGGGTCAGGGATCAAACGCAGGTCTTCATGGATTCTAGTTGGGTTTGTTACCCCTGACCCACAATAGGAACTCCTTCTAGGGCCGACTCTTAAGCCAGGAAAATGGTTTCATAAAGAGGTGTCAATATATTCATTTTCTGGTGGATGTTAGACTAAAATGTGGTACAGTTCAACAATTATAGCTTACTTGGAAAATTAAAAGGAGGATGTTTCCTATTTATGTTTGTTTTACCTTTTATTTTGGTGAGCTAAAAATAAAAATACCTTTTAAGAATTAATGGCAACAGCATTGGCCATCACTCCAATGGCCACGATATATAGGAGGCATAGTGCCTAGAGAGGGCCCCAAAGCTGTTTTGGTGGCTGTCTACTCTGGAGCAGCTAACCAGCTGCAGAGCACATTGATCTGGTCGTAATTGCTTTCATCCTGGAGCAGAGCAAGTTAACACGATTTAAATCAAGAACCACATTAGAAGATCCTGACCTCAAGATAACCTCTCATTTCCTACCTTTGAGAGTGGGAACAATTCCAGTCACTTCCTAACTTCTAACCATAAACTAGCATGGGAACATATAGCCACATCTAAAGATTGTGACCTCTTGACTCTCTTTTTTATTTTATATAGGTGTATTTGGAACAGTAAAAGGAACAACTCTTAATGTACTATTGTTTGTTGCATAGAGAAATAATCCCTCCCCTCAACTATTTTTTTTCCTATTGAAATCTTCCTAGACCATTCCTATAGACACAGTATAGATAAAATAGACCCAAGATTGTTTGTAAACCTGCCCTTTTCCTTTAAAAAAAAAAAAAGGCACACCTGAGTGTGACAACTCTCTTGTTTACATTAAAGAGCAGACTGCTGTTTCTTTTTTTTTTTTAAAGGCTGCACCCCTGGCATATGAAGTTCCCACACTAGGGGTCGAATCAGAGCTACAGCTGCTGGCCTACACCACAGCCACAGCAACTTGGGATCCAAGCCACATCTGCAACCTACACCACAGCTCAAGGCAATGCCAGATCCCCAACCCACTGAGCAAGGCCAGGGATCGAACCTGCATCCTCATGGATAATTCATTTCCGGTGCGCCACAATAGGAACTCCCTGACCCATGTTTCTTAATATATGTGTTCAAGTGCTCTTGGAGGACATACTGTGAGAGCAAAATAAGAGCAGAAATAGTTAAAACTGTCATGCAATGAGAGGATAAAAGGAAATGAGGTAAAAAATGTATTTCGGTGCTTTGTAACTATTAAAATTTTTTTGACTTTTAGTATCTTTTTATTCAGAAAAAAAAAGGACTCATATCTATTAACCAAGCTCACATCCTTTGTGTACCTTTCTCATAATTGATGATGTTGAGCCACTTATAATCTTTGCTAAATTCTCATAAAATCATGGATATGTTGTTACCATTTCTGAATGTCCAGAGTTGTGGATAAATTATATTCCTAGTAGTGCAAAGCTAATTGATATATATAAGGATCAAATTATGGGCCTTAGTCTCGCCAAATACTTTAAACAAACATGAATTACTAACAACTGACTTGGGGGGGACTTAGGAGGATAGGAGAATTTAAATAACAGCTTATAATTCCACTTTTTATTTTTCAGAGATGATTTTTTTTTTGGTAGACAAGAAGTAGATTTCTTAAGATAGGATGGATGCCTGTGAAAGATGCAAGGAACAGGCAAGGAGCTTCAGAGATGATTTTTTATTTCATGTCTGTTTAGTCTATATATTGCAGTACACTAGATATAACATGTTAGATGTTATACAGTATTATTATAATCTATCAGGTAGTGGCTATGGCTTATTATACTTAGAACTAAGGGAGTTTTTCATATAGATATTTATTTTACTTTTCCTTACATGAAAAGCTGGTTTATACTGCCCATAAAAGTAATGACAAAAATGTCTTGCTTTATAGTAAGGATAACATCTTGTCATACAGCAATGGGTGTTGCCTATTTCTCTGATGGAGTGTATAACGCTTGACAATACTGTTTTCAAAAGGTTTGTTAATAATTTTAAATAACTTTAAAAATATACTGGCTAGTGTAGGAAGACTGGATAGCTGTGGAAAGTTTGTTAGAGGCTTTTTGTCCCTCCCTTTGTCAGAAATCTCTTCCCAGAAATGTTGAAACACAACAAAGAATAGTTGAAAAATTTTCTTAACCATTTTGGGATTGAATCTGGAATTTACCTTTATGATTCTGCACAAGGACAAATGTTTCTAGGCCTACTTACTGAAGGAGGAAGGGAGTAGTATTTACAGGTATCCTGTAAATGTACTATTTATAGTACTATCTACTTTGTATAAACCTAGTTTTAAAAACATGTAAAAGAAATACAAGATAAGATACCCTCCTTGGAAAATAATTTGTTAAACACATTTTGGTAGGACAGTAAGAAAAATCTTTCGACTTTCAGATAACTTGATATTATTGAAATTGCTTGAAGTTGTGGTTTTTCTTTTGAAAAAGATTGTCACAATGCTTTGACTTATTTTACTCAAAAATTTTACCTACTTTCACAAAAATTAAAAGGAAAGGCAGTTTGTGTTTCACTTGTAATCTGCATGTTAACTTATTTGTGTATAGGTTAATGGAAAGAACACATAGGATTTTAATTTTGACTTTATCAGAATTTAGTAGTTTAATGACTGGTGAATTGCTTAAGTTCTGAGCTTTTATTTTCTCCTTTGTATAATGGGAATGGTAAATAAAAATACCTTTTTATTTCACAGAATTGTGCTAAGAATCAAGATGTGAAAACTATAAATTCCATAAGGCTAGGTACATAGTGGTGTTATGTTATTTTAAATGAATTATCTATGTTGTAGCTATTAATATACATTTTGTCTTTGAAGAGAATAGCAATTTTATCTTAATTTTAACATTGATATATTTAAGGGCAATGCAAAAGCTTAAAAGTTTTTATGGATAAATATAGACATTAACAGTCAATATATACACATTCATAGGATGCAAAAAATACTTGTGACAGTGGGTTTGGGACACAAAATCTATCAAATTGACTTGTGATGATTTACGTACACCTATAATTAAAATTCATTCAGTTAAAATTGTGATAAATAGACAAAGGTTTGGTGTCTGAAAAAGATTTCATTGTAACTAGGAATGCTTTTGCAAGTTCAGCACCTTCCGTATATACTGTTTTATTGCATATTTGTGGTGACATTTTAAGTCCTTGAACATAGTAAATCATTTTTCCATGCATGAGACTAAGGGGAGGCTAAATTTCCAGCTGTCTCCCTAAAGGGAGGAGAAATTTACTATTTTTTTTTCAAAACATAAAATATATTTTGTCAATAAGTTCTTGATTTAAAAACAAGTTTTTAAAATATACCAGTAAAGACTATAATGATGTGACATATTATTACATCATATGTCAAATCCAACTACAGTCCAAAATTACCTTTCCATTTTTTTTACATTATTTTTTAATTACTCAATGAATTTTATTACATTTATAGTTGTACAACAGTCATCACAACCAAATTTTATAGCAGTTACATCCCAAACCCTCAGTACACCCCCACCCCCTAACCTGTCTCATTTGGAAACCATAAGTTTTTCAAAGTCTGTGAGTCAGTATCTGTTCTGCAGAGAAGTTCATTGGATCCTTTTCTTAGATTCCACATGTAAGTGATAACATTTGATTTTGGTGTCTCATTGTCTGACTGACTTCACTTAGTATGATAATTTCTAGGTCCATCCATATTGCTGCAAATGCCATTATTTCTTTCCTTTCCTTTTAATGGCTAAGTAATATTCCATTGTGTATACTTACCGCATCTTCTTTATCCACTCCTCTGCCGATGGACATTTAGGTTGTTTCCATGCCTTGGCTGTTGTATAGAGTGCTGCAATGAACGTTGGAGTACATGTGTCTTTTTGAGTCATGGTTTTCTCTGGATAGATGCCCAGGAGTGGGACTGCTGGATCAAATGGTAATTCTGTTTTTAGATTTGTGAGGAATCTCCATACTGTTTTCCACAGTGGTTGCACCAATTTACATTCCCACCAACAGTGTAATGGCGTTCCTTTTTCTCCATGTCCTCTCCAGCACTTATTGTTTATAGGTTTTCTGATGATGGCCATTCTGGCTGGTGTAAGGTGGTATCTCATAGTGGTTTTGATTTGCATTTCTCTAATAATGAGTGATGTTGAACCTGTTTTCATGTGTTTTTTGGCCATCTGTTTGTCTTCTTTGGAGAATTGTCTGTTTAGATCTGCCCGTTTTTTGATGGGGTTGTTTGTTTTTTTGGTATTGAGCTGCAGAAGGTGTTTATAATTTTGCAGATTAATCCCTTGTCAGTTGCTTCATTTGCAAATATTTTCTCCCATTCTTTGGGTTGTCTTTTCATGTTGTTTAGGGTTTCCTTTGCTATGCAGAAACTTTTCAGTTTAAGTCCCATTTATTTATTTTTGTTTTTATTGTCATTACTCTAGGAGGTGGAGTTATTTACTATTCTTAATTTTTTTTCAAGGCAGTTTTTGAGATTCATTTGTGAAACATAGAGGAAAATATTTCCATTTCGCCGTTTTAGGGAGTAGAGTAGCATAACTGAAGTGATTTCCTGTAATATTTGCTTTCTAGATAGTACTCCCTAGGAGGGCTGTTGTGAAGATATGTTTAAAGCATGGAGAGTAAACAAGATGGAAAGAAAGAGAATAACATAAGAGGCATGTATAATTGGAGTCCCAGAGTAGTGTGGTCTGAATGTTTATGTTCCCTCAAATTTCATATGGTGAAATCCTAGTGCCTGGTGTGATGGTATTAGCAGGTAGGGCCTTCTAGGAGGTGCTTAGGTCATCAGAGTGGAACCTTCATTCATGGGGTTAACATTCAAATTAAAGAGAACTCCAAAGAGCTCCCCAGCCTCTTGTATCATGTGAGTATACAGTGAGAAGTCTTAAATGGTTGTGCAGGCACCTTGATCTCAGACTTCTAACTTCTAGAACCGTGAGAGAGAAATTTCTGTTGTTTGTAAGCTACCTAGTCTGTGGTATTTTGTATTGATAGCCTGACCAGAGTAAGACATTGATGGAGTAGATAGGGGCAGAAACAGTATTTGGAAGAAATAATGACTATTTTTGAGAATACTGCAAATCAA
Organism: Catagonus wagneri; assembly: GCA_004024745.2. NCBI lineage: Eukaryota > Metazoa > Chordata > Mammalia > Artiodactyla > Tayassuidae > Catagonus > Catagonus wagneri. The sequence continues at coordinate 7,988,628 of PVHT021183619.1, read as the reverse complement.
TGATGCACAGGAAACTCAGTGAATCTAAAACAGGATAGATAACAAAGAAAATTACACTTAGCCTTGGTTCACAGAAACTTTTTCACAGCACCCCAAGCCAAGTTCTATTTATTAAATAGGTCCAGACAGCTTAGTAGTAGCAATTAGTACAGTGTCTGAGAGATGTGACTCTTTTTACCCTCAGTGTTCAGTTTGGGATCACAGTGCTAATTCCACGTATAAAAGAAAAACCTTAAAAGTAGTCCAAGGGGGAAAGACCTTACTTACAGGGAAATAAGAATTTTGCAAGTCAGCTTTTCAACAGACTGTGAAAGTCAGAAGACAGTGGAAAAGACATTTTTAAGGTGCTGAAAGAAAAAATAAAAACTGCCAACCAATAACTCTATACTCAGTAAATGTATCTTTCAAAAAGCAGAGTGAAATAAAGATGTTTGCATGTAAACAAAAGCTTGAGAGAAACTATCAATAGCACATCTGCACTTTAGGAAGTGCACCAGGCCAAAGAAAAAAAACTCAGATGAGAGCATGATGGAATGAAGAGCACTAGAAAAGCTAAACATGGTGGGCAGAATTATTGACTGCTTAAACCACATTAACACTGTCTTACAGTGTTATATTGGAAAACAGTATAACCCACAGTAGTCCCATCTTATCAATGAGGAGTGTGTTTCAAGACCCTCAGTAGATCCCCAAAAACTGTGGATAGTGTTGAAACCTGTGTATTCTGTGTTCTTTCCTATATGTACATTCTTATGATAAAGTTTAGTTTATAAATTAGGCACAGTAAGAGAATATCTGATTTTCCAGTATCACTGTTCTTCCACTTTAGGGCTATTATTAAGTAAAGTAATGGTTAGTTGAGTGCAAGCGCTGCCATGCCTATGCCTGATAGTAGATCTGATAGCTGAGATGGCTGCTAAGTGACTAATGGGGCTGGTTGTATATCCAGCATGGATATGCTGGACAAAAGGATGATTCACATCCTGGGTGGGACGGAGCAAAACAACAAGAGATTTCATCACACTGCTCAGGATGCTGTGCAGTTTAAAACTTATCAATTGTTTATTTCTGGAGTTTACCATTTAGTATTTTTGTACTGCAGTTGACTGCAGGTAACTGAAACCACAGAAAGTGAAACTGCATATAAGGGGGGGAACAGCTGTGTGTAGAATTATGTAACAGTAGCAAACATGGTAAAAGTATTAACGCAAGCTAGAAAATAAAGATGTGTTTTCATATATTTTATAGTAACCACTGAAAGAATGATGCTAAAAGATAACAAACCTATAGAATATGTGAAATTTAATAATAAAAATAATTGATTAATAGAAAAGAAGGAAGACAAGGAAGAACAATGGGACACATGGAAAACAAAGAGATAGTACACTGAACTCAACTATATTAATAATTAAATGGACTAAATGCCCCCATTAAAAGACAGGTTATCAGTCTGAATAAAAAAGTAAAACCTGGGCATTCCCATGTGGCTCAGTAGGTTAAGGATTCAGCATTGATGCTAATGAGGCTCAGGTTGCTGCTGTGGTACAGGTTCAGTCCCTGGCCAGGGAACTTCCACATGCTGTGGGCATGGCCAAAAAAAATAAAACCTAACTGTATGCTGCTTACAAAGCATAAAGAGAGGTTCAGAGTAAAAACATGGAAAACAATACATTATGCAAATATTAGCCAGAGGAAGGCTGGTGTGACTACACTAATTGCTTTAAGCTAAGAACACTTGTTGGAGGTGAAAAGGGATAATGTTAAAAGGATCAGCTCATTAAGGTATAAACGGTTCTAAATTGTATGTACCTAATTATATAGCTTCAAAGTATATAAAGCAAAAATTGAATGAATTAAAAGGATAAACTATAAGTCCACAGTTATAACTGGATTTATTAGACTGCTCTCTAGACTTCTCTGATAGAATAAGCAAAAAAAAAAAAAAAATCAGTATAAAGATATAAGCATTGTGACCCTCACCTCACACCAAATAAAATAATTCAAAATGGATAATATAGACTTAAATTGAAAAGCTAAAGCTATGAAAAGGTGTAGAAGAAAATATAGAAGAATATTTGAAATCTTTTAGTACTACAAATTTCTCAGCATATGGAGGTTCCCAGGCTAGGGGTCTAATTGGAGCTGGAGCTGCAGCTGCTGGCCTACACCACAGCCACAGCAACACAGGATCCAAGCTGCATCTGCGATCTACACCACAGCTCAGGGCAAGGCCAGATCCTTAACCCACTGAGCAAGGCCAGAGGTCAAACCCACAACCTCTTGGTTAATATTTGGATTCGTTTCCGCTGCGCCACAATGGGAACTCCAAGTACTACAAATTTCTTAGGACACAAAGGGAACCAACCATAAAATGAAAAATGGAAATACTAGATTTCATCAAAATTAAAAATGTTTCTTCCCAGAGTTCCCGTCGTGGCTCAGTGGTTAACTAATCCGACTGGGAACCATGAGGTTGCGTGTTTGATCCCCGGCCTTGCACCGTGGGTTAAGTATCCGGCGTTGCCGTGAGCTGTGGTGTAGGTTGCAGATGCAGCTCGGATCCCATGTTGCTGTGGCTGTGGCGTAGGCCAGTGGCTACAGCTCTAATTATACTCCTAGCCTGGGAACCTCCATATGCTACGAGTGTGGCCCTAGGAAATGCAAAAAGACAAAAAAAAATTTCTTCCTTAAAAGACAATATTAAGAGAACAAAAAAGCTACAGAATAGGAAAAGAATTTTTAATGCAAGTGTTTGACAAAGAACTTACATAAGTATGTATATACATAAAGAAGTTTTAGTGAGACAACTCAGGTAAAAATGGACAAAAGATTTGAAGATAGATTAATAATAATACATGGATAATAAATGTGAAAAGATTGTCAAAATTATTAGTCACTAGGAAAATGCAAATTTACAGTGAGATATAACTCTCAGAATAGATTAAAAAGGTAAGTATTACCCAGTGTTATGAGGATGTTGAACAACTGGAATTTGTAATACATTACTGGTAGGAATATGAAACTGGTACAATCACTTTGGAAAACTAGGTATTCCTTACTTGTGGTTCATTCCTAATTTCCCCCCAAATGTACTAACATTTCCCCACCAATTTGCACAGAATTGTGCTAATCATAATTCTTGGCTTGTGATTATCCTCACTGGTTTGTGTATGATCTGCTTTTCTAGTGTATATGTACTTAATATGTCAATAGAATAATTAATACCTGTGAATTCAACTTCTCAAACCTTGCTGCTGACTTATATCTTCCTATGTGTTCTCCTTGCTCCCTAAAGGGTAGCTATCATCCTGAACCTGGTATTTCAGTCTTCTGCATTTTATAAAAGTTTTATCATTTATATATTTACCAAACAGTGTATTGTTTTATTTTTTTGTTTTCATAAACAATGTACTAAATATAATATTCTGGACTTTTCTCTTTATTACATTACTAATACCCATTCTTACTGCATATGGTTGTAGTTAATTCGTTTTTACCACTGCATAATCTTTCACTATGCATAGTTTGTCCATTTTCCTTCTATAGTACTTGTGCTATTACAGAGATTTTGCTATGAACATTTCTGTTTGTATTTCTGTTAAAGTTTTCTCTTGAATATGTATAAAGGATAAAAACTGCAGGACCATAGGGTTTGCAGTGTTTAACTTTACAATATGTTACTTAGTTGATTTTCACTGTTGTTATAGTAATGCTTTTCATTTGTTATTTTTTTTTCTTGAACAAGATTGCCAGAGGTTTATCAATTTCATTAATCTTTTAAAAGAATCGGAGAGACTGCTTATGAGGCTTGTTGCAGTGATTTAGATAATAAATTATGATGGTTTAAACTAAGGCATGGCAGTAGAAATAGAGAAAGGGGGATGTGATTGAGAAATACGAGGTATATGAAAGCAACACAATTATGGTGGTTTAAACTAAGGCATGGCAGTAGAAATAGAGAAAGGGGGATGTGATTGAGAAATACGAGGTATATGAAAGCAGCAACACAATCTGACTTGATGATTGAGTTGGATATGGACTTGAGCAACTGGAAGGGTTAAAGATTGACTTCTGAGGTTCTGGCTTGTATGTGAATCAGGGATGTAAATGTAGTTATTTTTTTCTAACCTTGTAGTTAAAAAGTGCCCAGGTTAGTTTTTTCTTTCATTAGTTTCTCTCCTAGAAATATTTTCCTGACTTTAAAAATAAAGCATTTTTGCCTTGTAATAGTTGGTGGGATATTGGTTGTTTTTTTTTTTTTTTTCCCCTGCACCAGTGCTTGGGAAACATTTTATATAAACTATATTATCTTTCTCAAGAGTAATTTGAAATTAGATTATCACTAGTTAACTCTTCATCAAATAAAATAAGCTAGATTGCTCTAGACAGAAGATAGGACAGTTACTACACAGAGCTGCAAAATCCCTGTTTCCTTTATTGCTTTTGGTTTTTTGCTCTTTTTTTTTTTAAGGGCTGCACCCGAGTCATATGGAGGTTCCCAGGCCACGGGTCGAATTGGAACTACAGCTGCTGGCCTGTGCCACAGCCATAACAACACAGGATCTGAGCCACATCTATGACCTACACCATAGCTCACAGCAATGCCGGATGCTTTACCCACTGAGCTAAACCAGGGATTGAACCGGCAACCTCATGGTAACTAGTCGGATTCGTCAATGCTGTGCCACAACAGGAACTCCAGTGTTTCCTTTATTGTTAAAAAATATTAGTTTTCAAAGAAATAAGTAATTTGAAGCTCAGAATAATCAAATCTATTATACCTTCCTCCGATTGTACTCTGAAAAATGCAGTGCTTGTGTGCAAACCTCTGGTTAGGTGCTGTCATCACTTAACTGAGGTATAGAATGAAAATTTGCATTGCCTTCTTTGTGAATTATATGGAAAAATGAAAAGTTTTTTAGAGTAGCAGTGTTTTACGAACCACCAGATTTCAAATATGGGAGCTAACTGGCAGAATATGTGTTTATAAGTAACTCTTTGGGAGTTTGTGTAGCAGCAACATAGGGGAAACGAACCTAATTAGTATCCATGAGGATGGGGGTTCAATTCCTGGCTGCGCTCAGTGGGTCAGGGATCTGGCGTTGCCATGAACTGTGGTGTAGGTCATAGACACAGCTTGGATCCCGTGTTGCTATGGCTGTGGTGTAGGCGTGGCAGCTGTAGCTCCTATTCGACCCCTAGCCTGGGAACTTCCAAATGCCACTATTGTGGCCCTAAGTGGCAAAAAAAAAAAAAAAAGTAACTTTGTGTCTTTCAGTGAGCTTCTAGTTTTATAATTTCAAGCTCTTTTTTTTTTTTTTTGTCTTTTTGCCTTTACGTAGAGTCGCACCCGTGGCAACGCCAGATCCTTAACCCACTGAGCAAGGCCTCATGGTTCCTAGTCGGATTTGTTAACCACTGAGCCACGAAGGCAACTCCTCAAGCTTTCTTTTTAATCACAGAGAATTTGATAAAACAAATTTATCTCGAATAAATAATACAAAGAAATAGATAAAAATTAATGAAGTTGTAGTTTTTTCAGATACCATTTTGTTTCCAAATCTTGGCTGCTTTTTCAATGAGCCTTTTCCTTTTTGTATGTAACCATTTGTGTACCAAAATGATACCCTACCTCAAGTGATTACAATTGCTCTCTTGGTTCTGCTGTGAATAAGACCATTATTGTCAAAAGCATCAGATGACATTTCTTAATAGATGACTTTCTGAATTCACTGAAACTGAGCAGCTGTTTCAAACAAATGTCCTTTCTGTGGGGATTTATCATCTGCAAATCAATTGATGATTATTCATGATGAAAGTATCTACATTTTGAACAATTTTTAAATCAGATTTTATTCACATTTTGAATTTTAACTTATTTCCCATCAGACAGTGTATGCAAAAATACATGTTCAAAAAAATAAAATAACTTTTAGTGGAAAACTATTATCTTTTAAAAGCCAAAAGTATTTGGGGGATTATTTATACCGATGAATGTATTGAGCTATAACACTAATAAGGCCATTAAAGGCTTCTAGGCAACTGGCTTAAGTTTCACCAAAGTTGTTACGGAATCCAAGGCATAATGAGTCGTTTCACGTACCTATAGTAGTTCCAGTATAATAATGACTAAAGGTCTTTACAACTTTACTGAAGTTAGCCAGTCAAATTAAATTTCACAGAAGTTGTCACACTGGTAAAACAATTTTCACAAAAAGTGCAGTTTGAGTATTCTTTTGGTTGAATAAATTCTTTTGTAGCAGTTATAAACACATTTAAATATTAACCTCAAGTTATACTCATTTGCAGTACTACAACCTCATCTTTCTGAGAGTGATATAAACACCTCCCCAAAATAAACTTCTTATGAGCAGAGTTCATTTTTTTTTTTTTTTTTTTGGTCTTTTGTCATTTTAGGGCTGCACCCACGACACATGGAGGTTCCCAGGCTAGGGGTCTAATCGGAGCTACAGCTGACGTCCTACACCACAGCCACAGCAATGCGGGATCCAAGCCACGTCTGCAACCTACACCACAGCCACAGCAATGCGGGATCCAAGCCACGTTTGCAACCCACACCACAGCTCACAGCAACGCCGGATGCTTAACCCACTGAGCAAGGCCAGGGATCGAACACGTAACCTCATGATTCCTAGTTGGAATCGTTTCTGCTGAGCCATAACGGGAACTCCCAGAGTTCTATCTTATTTGGGTTTTTTTGTTTTGTTTTAAGTTAGAGTTCATATCTTATTTATCTTTCTGCCTCATTGCCTGGAACATAGTAGCAGTACCTCTAATGTGAATGTTTGTTAAATGAATGAGTAAAACCTTTCAACATAAAGGGGAAAACCTAAGCGGAGCTACCAGAATGAGACAGTGATCTAAACTTTGCCAGCTGATAGACTGACTTTAGATAAGGAGAAAGATCTTTGGTAATAAAAGATAACTAATCTGTATTATTTGCTTTCTTTCATTTATTCATTGATTCAACAGGTATTTATTGCTGAGTGCCAGGTTTTGTTCTAAGTTCTAGGTTGTACTAAATATAACAGTTAGCAAAACATTAAGTCCCTGTTCTCAAGGAGATTAATTCTAGTGGAGGGAATCAGCAATAAACCATTATTTAGAATGTCAAACAGAAATAAGGTTATGCAGGAAATTAAAACAGGTAAGGGAGACAGTGTATATATAACCTGGGTGTAGAGTTGTCAAACTTTTATGCAGGGTGACCAGGGAAGTAAAGTTTGAGTAGAACCCAGAAGGAAGTTAGCTGTAAACATGTCTGGGAGAGGAGCATCCCAGTCATAGGGAGAGCAAGGGGAAAGGCAGGAATCAGCAAAGAGACTGTTGCTGCTTGAGTAGGGTGGATAGGAGCAGAATGGTGTAGATGAGGTTAAAAAGGGGAGTGGCAGATAAGCCATTTAAGGACTCTGGGTTTAACTGTTGAGTAAAGTGCTAGTCATTGGAGGATTGTGAAGAAGACAGACGATATTATTTATGATTTATTGTAATAATTTAGTATGTTTGCCCTGGCTGCTATTTAGAAAATATTCCGTGAGTAGTGAGGCAGGGACGGGGCAGGGGGAGGTGGTGGGTGGGAGTGGGAAGACCATTAGGATGCTCTAAATATTATATTCTAGGCGAAGAGATGATGGGGCTTGGATCAGGATTTTAGCAGTTCATATGGTAAGAGGTGATCGGACTGTGGATAGATTTTAAAGGAGGAGCCTGTAGGTTTTGGTGATGCGTTGATTGTGACGTATGAAAAAAGAGAAGATCACCAGAATAGGTGATAGACTGCAGTTACCATTTACTGGGATAGTGAAGATTGCAAGAGGAGCAGGGTTTGAAGTCAGTGGAAATAAACTGTATTTTCCCCTTGATATCTTTCCCAGATGCTAGACTTTAATTCTTCTCTATAGTTACATTCATATGTGTGAATGAGTCTCCATGACATAGTTGTGGGGGGAAAGCTAAAATATAATATTGGATAGGAAAGCTGCCTAAGTTGGGTCCTAACTCTGTTATAGCTTTAGTTGTATTTAGTTCACTACTGGTATCAAATGTTTTGAGTACTCATTAGGGCTTGGTATCTGAGCACCTGTGAGACTCAGGAGATACTCTTCTTTAAAGCCCAGCTAACAGTAAAACTGTAAGAGATCTCTGTTTCACAGCTCAGGTGCTAGGATTTTGAGCAGCGGGGACATTTCCTTTTCTCTATTCCCACCTCTGGAGAAAGCATTCACCTACCCTGACACCTTCCTAAGGACTAGACACGGACTTGCTCCTTGGGGACAGAGTTTTTTCTCTTAGCTCTGCTGCCCTGTCCCCAGCATTTTGCAGTCCTACCTCTGTACTTCCCTAATGCAGCTCCAACACTTGGAAGGAGTCATTTTGAGAAAGTGCAGATTTGCTTTTGACTGAGGCTGCTCAGGATTTTAATGTCTTGCCATGAAATGGTTTGTTAAAAGTTGGGTTAATTTTCCCCTTTTATAGCAAGTTTACTTCTCCTTTCACTATGATACCACCCATTCCAGTTTTCATTCTTGGAAAGGACTAGTTTTAGGAATTTATTTCATTTTTGGGTTTTTTTTTTGCATCTTAGTTCTCTGAGTGTAAAAAACTGATTTTGTAGTCTTATCTGGCTGGTTCTTATTTTTGAGGTGGGAGCAAGTTTCTACATCCTAACATAGGCAGTAAGTCCTGAATTTACTCTTTTGTGTTTAAAATAATTGTTATAGGTTGACTGTTAACATGGAAATTATTTAGCCTGTTCTTTTAATAAAAATGTACTAAAATGAGGTATTGACTATATGTACACTTGATGAAAAACTGATATAAATGCATGCTGACACAGTAATTTTTTTATTGTAAGATATATATAATTAAAATTTACCATGTAACTTATTTTTAAAGTTTATTTTATTTTTGTCCTTTTAGGGCCACACCCACGGCATTTGGAAATTCCCAGGCTAGGAGTAGAATCAGAGTTGTAGCTGCTAGCCTATACCAGAGCCATAGCAATGTGGGATCCGGATCTGGGCTGCATCTATGACCCACACCACAGCTCGCTCACTGCAACGCCAGAGCTTACAGCAATGCTGGATCCTTAACCCACTGAGTGAGGCTAGGGATAAACCAGCATCCTCATGGATACCAGTCAAGTGCGTTAATCTGAGCCATGATGGGAATGCCCCATTTTAAAGTATACAACCTAGTGACATTAACATATTCAAAGTGTTGTATAACCATCACCATTGTCTTTCCAAATTTTTTTTTGTCATCCCCAACAAAAACTCTGTAATCAGCAGACAGTAACTCCTCATTGTAACCTCCCTCTGTTCCCTAGTAACCTCTCTTCTACTTTGTGTCTGTGCATTTGCCTGTTCTAGATACTTCATATAGTGAAATCATACAATATTTGTCATTTTATGTCTGACTTATTTCTCTTAGCATAGTGGGGCTTTTTTTCCTACTATTTATTTCTTTTTGCTGCGTCCGTGACACATGGAAGTTCCCGGGCCAGGGATCAAACTTGTGTCATAGGAGCAAACCGAGTAGCTGCAGTGACAATGCTGGATCCTTAACTCACTGCACCACAAAGGAATTCCAGCATAGTGTTTTTAACATAGTGTTTATCTATGATTTAGCATGTATTAGAACTTCATTACTTTTTTATGACAGAATCATATTCCTTTCATTTGTGTGTGTGTATGTATAACACATATTGTTTATCCATTGATTTGTTGGACACTTAGGTTTTCACATTTTGTCTATTATGATTATGCTGTTGTTAACATTTGTGGACAAGTATCTGTTTGAATCCCTGTTTCCATTTTTTTAAATGTGTGTGTGTGTGTGTGTGTATCCCTAGCAGTTTTCCACAGTGGCTGCTTATTTTAAATTCCCACCAGTGGCTGAGTTGGTGTTCAGTTTGTCCACATCCTTGACTGCCTGCCTGCCTTCTTTCCTTTCCTTCCTTTCTTCTTTCCTTCCATAACTATTCTAGTAGCTATTCAGTGGGATCTCATTGTGGTTTTGATTTGTATTTCTCTAATGAATAATAATATTAAACATATTTGCATGCACTTATTGGATATTTATGTATCTTATTTGGTGCAATGTCTGTTTAAGTCCTTTCTCCAGTTTTTTTCCCTTTTTTTAAGGCCTCACCCACAGCATTTGGAGGTTCCCAGGCTAGGGGTAATCGGAGCTGCAGCTGCCAGCCTTCACCACAGCCACAGCAACTTGGGATCCGAGCCAAGTCTGCTACCTATGCCACAGCTCACGGCACCGCCAGAGCGAGGCCAGGGATCGAACCCACAGCCTCATGGTTGCTAGTCAGATTCATTTCCTCTGCGCCACGATGGGAACTCGCCTTTCTCCATTTTTAAAAATTGTTTATTTTTTGTTGTTGAGTTGTAGGAATTCTTTATAAATTTCGGATATTAAACCCTTATTATTTAGCTAAATGATTTGTAAATATTTTCTCCCATTCTTCAGGTTGTCTTATCATTCTCTTAAAGGTCTCTGGATGCGCAGAAGTTTTTTATTTTAATGTCTAATTTGTCTTTTTGTTGCCTATGCTTTCGGTGTTATACTTAATCATTGTCAGTATATTCTGTTTTCTTCTAAGAGTTTTATAGTTTTAGCTCTTAGATTTGGGTCTTTGATCCATTTTAAGTTAATTCTTGTATATGGTATAAAGTAAGGGTGCAATTTCTTTCTTTTTCATGTGAATATATACGGTTTTCTTAGCTCCGTTTGTTGAAAAGACTGTTTTTTTCCTCATTGAATGGTCTTGGCACCCTTGTCGAAAATCAGTTTACCATAGATAAGAAGGTTTATTTCTGAGGTCTCAGTTCCATTCTGTTGGTCTGTACATCTATCCTTAGGCCAGTACTATAATGTATTTTTTGTTTGTTTGTTTTTTTCTTTTTACAGCCACGCCTGTGGCATATGGAAGTTCTGAGCCTAGTCGAAGCCTAGCAACGCAGGATCCTTAACCCACCGAGCAAGGCCAGGGATCAAACCTGCATCCTCACAGACACTATGTCAGGTTCTTAACCTGCTGAGCCACAACAGGAACTCCATAATGTTTTGATTATTGCAGTTTGGTGTAATAAATTTTTAAATCAAGAGGTGTGAGTTCTTCAACTTTGTTCTTATATTTCAACATTGTTTTGGCCGCTCAAGTTCCCCTAGAGTTCCTTATAAATTTAGGATGTGTTTATCTCTCTCCCTATCCAAGCCACAACAGTGACAATGCTAGATCCTTAACCTGCTAGGTCACCAGGGAATTCCTAGGATGTGTTTTTCTATTTCTGCAAAAAACATCATTGGGATTTTGATAGAGATTGCATCTGTAGATCCCTTTGAGTAAGATTATCATCTTAATATTAAGTCTTCTAGTACATGAATACAGGATGTCTTTGCATTTGTTTAGATCTTTAAATTTTTTGGACAACATTTTGTGTTATTTATTTATTTATTTTTTTTGCCTTTTGTCATTTTAGGGCCACACCCGCGGCATGTGGAGGTTCCCAGGCTAGGGGTCTAATCGGAGCTGTAGCCGCCAACCTACGCCATAGCCACAGCAACGCAGGATCCCAGCCACGTCTGCAACCTACACCACAGCTCATGGCAACACCGGACCCTTAACCCACTGAGCAAGGCCAGGGATCGAACCCGCAACCTCATGGTCCCTAGTCGGATATGTTAACCGCTGCGCCATGACAGGAACTCCTGGACAACATTTTGTAACTTTCAGTGTATAAGACTTACACTTCCTTGATTAAAGTTATCTCAGTATTTTATCGTTTTTGATGCTATTTAAATTTTCTATGTTTACTGCAAGCATATAGAAATATAACCGATTTTTGTTTGTTTTTGCTTTTTAGGGCTGCACCTGAGGCATGTGGAGATTCCCAGCCTAGGGGTCTAATCGGAGCTACAGCCGCTGGCCTACGCCAGAGCCACAGCAACGCAGTATCCAAGTCACATCTGTAACCTACACCACAGCTCATGGCAAGGCCGTATCGTTAACCCACTGAGCAAGGCCAGGGATCGAACCCACAACCTCATGGTTCCCAGTCGGATTCGTTAACCACTGCACCACTACAGAAACTCCTACAACTGATTTTTGTGTGTCAGTTTTGTATCCTCTAACTTTGCTGAATTCATTTAGTAGCTCAAACACGTTTCTGTTTTGTATTCTCTAGGATTTTCTATGTTTATAGTATCACCTCATCCGTGAATAGATATAATTTTACTTTTCTCTTTCCATTTATGATGCCTTTCATTTCTTTTTCTTGCTTGATGACTCTGGCTAGAACTTCTAGTACTATGTATAAGTGATGAAAACAGGCATTCTTGTTTCTCATCTTAGGGAGTTTTCAGTTTTGCACCACTGCATAATGATGTTAGCTCTGGGCTTTTCATATATGACCTTAATTATGTTGAGGAAATTTCCTTCTAGTCCTAGTTTACTGAATTTTTTTTTTTTTTAACCATGAAAGGGTATTGAATTTTGGTAAGTGTTTTTTCATCATGAATTAGGGTATTTGTGTGGTTTTTCTCCTTAATTCTTTTAATGTGTTTTTGCATTATTTTGTTATGTCAAATCTCTTTTGCCTTTTGGGAACAAATCCCACTTGTTCTTAAGTGTAATCCTTTTAGTATGCTGCTGAATTTTGTTGCTAGTAGTTTGTTAAGGATTTTTTAATCTAAATTCATGAATTATTACTGGCCTATATTTTTTACTGAGTTTATTTTAGTAATTTGTGTATTTCTAGGAATTTGTCCATTTCATTAGATTTCCCAATTTGTTGGTGTACAATTGTTCATAGTAATCTTACAGTTTTTATTTCTATATAATCAGTAATAATTTTCTTACTCTTGTTTCAGATTTTAGAAATTTAAGTCCTTTTTCTTAGTCTAGCTAAAGGTTTGTTGGTTTTTGTTGATCTTTTCAAAGAAGCAACTTTTGGTTTTGTTGACTTTCTATATTGTATTTGTGTATCTACACTTTAATGTTTAGTATTTCCTTCCTTCCTCTAGCTTTGGGTTTAATTTGCTCTTCTTCAAGTTCTGTAATACAGTTAGGTTGTTGACTTGAGATCTTTTATTGTAGGTTTTTATAGTTGTAAATTTCTCCTTAACACTGCTTTTTGCTGTATCCCATAAGTTTTGATGTGTTGTATTTTTGTTTTCTTTTGTTTATAGGTATTTTCTAATATCTCTTGTTATTTCTTTAATCCGTTGGTTGTTTAAGAGTGTGCTGTTTAATTTATACATATTGTGAGTTTTCCGGTGTTCCTTTTTTTTTTTAAATCACATTTATTTATTTATTTATTTGCTTTTGGGGACTGGCACTTGTGGCATAAGGAGGTTCTCAGGCTGGGGGTCTAATCAGAGCTGTTGCTGCCAGTCTACGCCAGAGCCACAGCAATGCCAGATCCAAGCCACATCTGCAACCTACACCACAGCTCACGGCAACGCCAGATTGTTAACTCACTGAGCGAGACCAGGTATTGAACCCAAAACCTTATGGTTCCTAGTCAGATTCGTTTCCGCTGCACCGCTATGGGGACTCCTTCTTTTTGTTATTGATTTCCGGTTTCACTTCATTGTGAACAGAAATATATACTTTGTATGATTTCAATCTTTTTAAATTTATTAAAACTCGTTTTGTGGTCTTATTAATGTCTGTCTTGGAGAATGTTCTGTTTGCACTTGGAAATAATTCTCTTGTTAGGTGGTGCATTCTATATATGCTAGGTCTAATACGCTAGATATATAACATTCAGGCCCTCTATTTCTTTATTGATCTTCTGTCTAGTTCTTCTATACAGTGTTGAAAATTGGGTATTGAAGTCTCCAATTACTATTGTAGAACTATGTGTTTCTCCTTTGAATTTTCTTAGTTTTCACCTAATACATTTTCAGCCTCTGTTGTTAGGCATGTATGTTTATGATTATTATGTCTTCATCTTTTGTCATTATATAGTGTTCCTCTTTGTCTCTTCTAACCTTTCTTTCACTATTTTATTCTAATTTTTTCTGACAAAAATATAGTCATTTCAGCTCTCTTTTGGTAGTCTTTGCATGGAATACTTTGTCCTTTTGCTTTCAATATCTTTGTGTCTTTGTATCTAAAATAAGTCTCTTGTAAACTTAATGGACCATATAGGTGGACCATCCTTTTTTTTTTAACTTAATGAATTTTATTTCAATTATAAGTGTACATAAATCATCACGTCATTTTGATAGATTTTGTTGGACCATGCTTTTAAAATCCATTTTCCCAGTGTCTGCCTTTCCATTGAAGTTTAATCTGTTTACATTTAATGTAACTATTGGTAAGGAAGGACTTCTTCCCTTTAGCTATTTTTTTTTCCTGTATGTCTTTGTTTCTTGATCTTCAGTTCCTCCACTTTTGTCCTGTTTGACACATCATTGATTTTTTTTGTAGTTGGTTTTTTTATTGTCTTTTTTCCTTTTCTGTAATGTTTTTAAGTTATTTCTTAATGATTACTTGGGAATTAGCGTTAACAACTTGAATAATACCAGCTTATCTCAGCAGTGTATTAACATTCTAATCCTATATATTGCCATCCTTCTCCCTTTATATTGTTATTGTCACAGATTACCTCTTTATACATTGTGTGCCCATCAACATAGGTTTATCATTTGTGTGTATGTGTGTGCATTGTCCCTTAAGTCATATAGAAAAAAGTATGTGTGCCGGGGGGGGAGTTACAAACCCAAAATACAATGATACTTTTATAACTACATATGTACTTACCTCCACTGATGTTCTTTACTACTTCTTATGGCTTTGAGTTATTATCTAATGTCTTTCATTTCAGCCTGAAGCTCTTATATTAGCATTCCTTTTTTTTTAATTTTAATTTTTATTTTTTGTCCTTTTTGGACTTTTATGGCTGCACCCGTGGCATATGGTGGTTCCCAGGCTAGGGGTCGAATTGGAGCTGTAGCCATCAGCCTATGCCACAGTCACATCAATGCCAGATCCAAGCCGTGTCTGCAACCTACATCACAGCTCACGGCAATGCCGAATCCTTACCCACTGATCAAGGCCAGGGATCGAACCTACAACCTTATGGTTCCTAGTTGGATTCATTTCTGCTGCGTCATGATGGGAACTCCAGCATTCTTTTTTTTCCCCCTTTGATTGCACTCATGGCATGTATAATTCCTAGATTATAAGGTAGATTTGTATATAAATAATTTTTTACTGGAAGGGCCAAGGGATTGAACCCACATCACTGCAGCAACCCAAGCTGCAACAGTGACAACATGGGAGCCTTAACCTGTTGTGCCAAAAGGGGACTCCCCATTAACATTTCTTGTAGAGCAGGTCTGCTATTAATAAACCTCATACCTTTTGTTTATCTGAAATGTTTTAATTTCTCTTCAATTCTTGAAGAGTAATTTGCCAGATATAGAATTCTTGGTTGA
This sequence comes from Catagonus wagneri, assembly GCA_004024745.2. Classification (NCBI taxonomy): domain Eukaryota; kingdom Metazoa; phylum Chordata; class Mammalia; order Artiodactyla; family Tayassuidae; genus Catagonus; species Catagonus wagneri. The sequence goes on along the minus strand of PVHT021183619.1, from coordinate 7,973,145 downwards.
CAGGTTTTTTTTTTCTTTCTAGATTTTAAATATGTCATTCCCAGTGCCACCTGATTGTCATAGTTTCTGATGTGACATCAGCCGTTAATATTATTAAGGGTCCCTCATGTGTGTCAAGTTGCTTCTCTCTAGCTGCTTTCAAGACTTTTTTTTTGTCTTTGAGTTTTGACACTTTGAATATAATGTATCTTAGAATGGATCTCTTTGAGTTTATCCTTCTTAGAGTTTGTTGAGATTCTTGGATGTGTATATTCATGTTTTTCATCAGATTTGAGAAATTTCAGCCATATTTCTTCAAAAATAATTTTAACACTCTTTTCTGGGACTCTGATGCCCTTGTGGATATACTTCATGGTGTCCTACAGGTCTTTCAGGCTCTTTCATTTTTCTTCATTTGTTTTTCTTTCTGTTCCTTAGACTAGATAATTTTGATTTTTTTTTTCTTCAAGTTCACCAGTCTTTTTTTTTTTTTTTTTTTTTTTTTTTTTTTTTTTTCCTTTTTTTTTTTTTTTTTTTTTTGCATTTGTCATTTTAGGGCTGCACCCGCGGCATATGGAGGTTCCCAGGCTAGGGGTCTAATCGGAGCTGTTGCTGCTGGCCTACGCCAGAGCCAAAGCAACGCCAGATCCGAGCCACATCTGCAACCTATACCACAGCTCACGGCAATGCCAGATCCTTAACCAACAAGGCCAGGGATCAAACCTCGCAACCTCATGGTTCCTAGTCGGATTTATTAACTGCTGCGCCATGACAGGAACTCCCTAGTTCACCAGTCTTTTTGTGTCTACTTAAATCTCTTGTGAAGTTTTCACTTCAGTATTGTACTTCTTTAGCTCCAGAATTTTTGTTTGGTTCCTTTATAATATCTTTTGACAGTCTCTTTCTTTCATATATTGTTTTTCTGGTTTTCTTCTGCTCTTTGAGCATATTTTGGGGCAGTTTATTCTGGTCCTTTTTTCTGGCATACTGGTTATTTTCGTGGGGAAACCAATTCCAAGAGCTTCCAGCTATAACATTTTGCATCTCAGTGTCACAGTAATCTTTTACTGTCTTTCTGCTGTGTGTTTATGACTAGAGGAACATCTTTCGTAGGTGTCTTTTTTCAGGTTAGTATATTTGACTACTCATACTTTAAAAGGAAATGAATCAGTCTCAGATTTGAACACATAAAGGATTAAGATATTTAAGTGGTGAAAAAAATCTGTAAACACGATTGAAATTTTATTTCAGTGATCTGTCAGTCTTTTGTACACTAACTTCATGTTTTATGCAAATAAGAAATTTGTGTCTCTAGTGAAAAAACTTAATTTTTAGTTATTCCCCTTTAAGTATGATTATCCTAAGTGTCCTAGGAAGTATTAAGATGTATGTTGTGATTTGATTATTGAGGAAAAAAATACTAGAAAATTTGCTAACAGTCCACTCGATATACCTAATTTACAGAAGGTTTAATTTAAAACTATAGTCACTGCAGAAAATGATATAGAGAAACAAACAATGCTCTCATTTCTGTAAAATAATATTCAACTCGATATTTTGGCAAGATTGACAGTAGCTGGGCTAAGTGTAAAAGTACTAGTCTGCTAGTTCAGTCTTGGATTTTAACCCAAACTTTAAAATGTTTAATTCATTCTGCATGTAAATTTTGTTTCTTTACCTAAAGAAAAGTCATAGGTATTTTCAAAATAATCCTTAGCTTTTTCTTCAACTTTTCCTTCAGTTTTTAATAAGAAAATGTTTTAAGAATATTTCAAAGATACATAAGCAGATAATTGCCACTCAAGTCCTTTAATTAAGAGAAGTTTGGATTATAAGTAGATTTGTGTACAAAGAATTTATTGGAGGTATCCAAAGAGCTACGAAATGACAGAATTTTTACATGCAAGTACACATAGTAGAGGATCTAGTTTGCAAGTTTTTATAGCTTGCACAGATGTTGTCTTAAAAACGACAAATGTTTCCCATTTCTAGGGCAAAACTCATTTGTCATTCCAGATGGTTATCTGTATTCTGTAAGTAAATATACCTATGTATACCTCAGGGATATTGCAGATCTGCTTCCAGACCTCTGCAGTAAAATGAGACACACAAGTTTTTTAAATTTTCCAATGCCTATAAAACATATGTTTACACTATACTGTAGTCTATTGTGTGCAGTAACATTATATCTAAAAATCCAGTTTGTATACCTAAATTAAAAAATACTTTATTGCTGAAAAATGCTAACCTTTATCTCAGCCTTCAGTGAATTGTAATCTTTTCCTGGAGGATGGCTGCTAACTGATCAGAGTGGTGTTGACTCTGGCAGTTTCTTAAGGTAACAACTGATTCATTAATTGACTTCCTATCACGAATAGTTTCTCTGTAGAGTAAAATGCTGTTTGATAGCATTTTACCTACAGTAGAACTTCTTTCAAAATTGGACTCAATCCTCTCACCCGTCTGCTGTTTTATTAACTACATTTGTGTAACATTGTAAATCATTTGTTGTCATTTCAACAGTCTTCACAGCATCTTCATCAGGAGTAGATGCTATCTCAAGAAATCACTTTCTTTGCTTATCCATAAGAAGTAACTCCTCATCTGTTAAAGCTGTATCATGAGATTGCAGCAATTCAGTCACATCTTTAGGGTTTCCATTTCTAGTTCTATTTTCCTTTTTCTGCCACATCTGCAGTTCCTTCCTCCACTGAAATCTTGAACTTCTCAAAGTCATCCATGAGGGTTGGAATCAACTTCTGCCAGACCTGTTAATGTTAATATTTTGATTTCTTCCCATGAATCATGAATGTTCTAATGACATCTAGAATGCTGAATCCTTTCCTGAAGGTTTTTCAGTTTCCTTTGTCTAGATCCATCAGAGGAATCACTGTGTATGGTAACTATAACCTTATGAAATGTATTTCTTAAATAGTAAGACTTGAAAAACAAAATTACTCATTGTTCCACGCACTGCAAAGTCGATCTTGTGTTAGCAGGCGTGAAAACAACATTAATCTTACTGTATATCTCCATCATAACTCTTGGATGACCAGGTGCATTGTCACTGAATGGTTATGTTTTGAAAGAAATCTTTTTATTCTGGGCAGTAGGTCTCAATAGTGGGTTTAAAAATGTTCAATAAACCATGTTGTAAACAGGTGTGCTATCATCCACGCTTTGTTATTCCATTGATAGAGCACATGTTGAATAGACTTAGTAGAATTCTTAATGGCCCTAGGATTTTTGGGATGGTAAATGAACATTGGCCTCTAGCTTAAAGCACTAGCTGCGTTTGCCCCTAAGAAGAGAGTGAGCCTGTCCTTTGAAGCTTTGAAGCCAGGCATTGACTTCTCTCTAGCGATGAAAGTCCTAGATAGCATCTTTTTCCAATAGAAGGCTGTTTTGTCTACAATGAAAATCTGTTTAATATAGCCGCCTGCATTAATGACCTTAGCGAGATCTGCAGCTTTTACATCAACACTTGCTGCCTCACCTTGCACTTTTATGTTATAGAGGTGGCTTCTTTCCTTAAACCTCATGAATCAACCTTTGTTAGCTTCAAACTTTTCTGTGGCTTCTTCATTTCTCTCAGCCTTCATAGAATTGAAGAGAGTTAGGATCTTGCTGTGGTTTAAACTCTGACTTAAGGGAATGTGTGGCTGACTTGATCTTCCATCCAGCCCATTAAAACCTTCTCTGTATCAGCAGTAAGGCAGGTTTACTTTTTGATCATTTGAGTATTCACTGGAGTAGCACTTTTTTTTGTTGTTACATTTTATGCCCACACTCACAAAATATAGATGTTCCTGGGCCAGGGATTGAATCTGAGCCACAGCTGAGACCTTCATTGCAGCTGAGCCAATGCCATATCCTTTAACCCACTGTGCAGGTCACTTTCCCAGTGACCCACAACTGCTGCAGTTGGATTCTTAACTCAGTGAACCACAGTGGGAACTCCTGGAGTAACGCTTTTAATCTCCTTCAAGAACTGTTAGTTTGGGTATCTTTTGTGGCGCAGTGGGTTAAGAATCCAGTGTTCTCACTGCAGCAGCTTGGGTCACTGCTGTGGCACAGGTTCAGTCCCTAGCCCAGGAACTTCCACATGCTAGGAGGTGCAGCCAAGAAAAGAAAAATAGTTTTTCCATTAAGTTCACAGCTTGGCTAGTTGTATGGACAAGAGGCCTAGGTTTTGGCCTGTCTTGGCTTTCAGCATACCTTCTTTACTAAACTTATCTTTTCTAGCTTTTGATTTAAAGTGAGAGATGTGCAACTCATCTTTTCACTTGCACACTTGGAGGCCATTGTAGGGTTATTAATTGGCCTAACTGTAATATTGTTGTGTCTCAGGGAATAGGGAGGCCTGAGGAGAGGGAGAGTGATGGGGGAGTGGCTGGTTGGTAGAGTAGTCAGAACACATAAAACATTTGTTGATTAAGTTTACTATATTAGATGGGTGAGGTTTGTGGTGCCCCAAAAACAATTACAACAGTAACATCAAGATCACAGGTTACCACAACAAATAAAATAATGAAAAAGGAAGTCCCCATGTGGAGCAGCAGGTTAAGGATCCAGCATTGCTGCAGTTGTGGTGTAGATTGCATCTGTGGCGAGTTGATCCCTGACCTGGGAACTTCCACATGCCACAAATGTGACCGATAATAGTAACAACAACAATAATAATAATAATAATAATAATAAATAATAATAATGAAAGTTTTGAAATATTGTGAGAATTACCAAAATGTGACACAGAGACACAAAACCAAATACTGTTGAGAAAATGGCATCAATAAACTTAGAGGGTTGCTGCAAACCTTCAGTGTAAGAAAGACTGTCTATTATGCAGTAAAGCAAATTAATAAAAGGAGATATGCCTGTAGTTACTTTTCAAGATTAAAAACATGAAAAAGTTTCTTAAATGTACAATGAGTAGTTCCAGACAAAGTTAAGCCTCAGGTGATGAAGTAAGCTAGCACATTACATGTTTCTTTTAAGCACTTGTATTGGGAACTGACTTTTGAACATTTTCAGCTCTGTGTGTGTGTGTGTGTGTGTGTGTGTGTGTGTGTGTGTGTAGAGGGAGGGGAGGGATGGGTGAGGTTTAGAGAAAGTCATTCTGAGTATCATTTGTTGCCCTTTTATCTTTTGAAATTTCATCTAGCTATGACAAAAAATTAAAGATCTTTTTGATAAACTGAAAGCCATAGAAGCTGTTTTGCATTATACATGCACACAGATATAATAAAAATGTGTATATATGTGATAAGTGCTGCCAGTGGGAAAAAAGGATAAAGGAGTAGAGGGTCAGGATCATCTAGGAGTAATATTTATGCTGAAATTTGAGCATTTATAATTGTTCCCTAGATAATTAAGTCTTTAACATATTTTTTGAATTATAGCACATTTACTTTTAAAGTAAAAATAGCTTTTTCAGTGTCATGAATTAAATATAAAACTAAGAATTTAAGCATTAGTTATAAATCACAGTAACATTTTAATATTCATGAAAATGACAGTGTGAAGATCCTAACAATCCCAAATAAAAGTTTTTATTAAAATAGAAAAAATATTTTGGAGTTCCCTGGTGGATTTGGTGTTGTCATTGCCATGGCTTGGGTTCAGTCCCTGGTCTGGTAACTTCCACATGCCATAAGGACAGCCATTTAAAAAAAAAAAAAAAGGGAAAAATATTTTAAACAAACTCTTGAAGGTTTAGTTTTAGGAAATCAATAGTATAGCACTACTTGGATTTCCCGTCGTGACTCAGTGGTTAATGAATCTGACTAGGAACCATGAGGTTGCGGGTTCGATTCCTGGCCTTGCTCAGTGGGTTAAGGATCCGGCGTTGCCGTGAGCTGTGGTGTAGATTGCAGACGCAGCTTGGATCCCGCATTGCTGTGGCTGTGGCGTAGGCCAGCAGCTACAGCTCCTGTTAGACCCCTAGCCTGGGAACCTCCATATGCCGTGTGTGCGGCCTTAGATAAGGTAAAAAATAATAATAATAATTTAGCGCTACTTTATTACAATACAGTAGGGTATTAACCTTAAATGTAACATAAATAGCTTTTCTTGCTTCACAAGAAGTGTTTTATTGTAGCATTGTATGTGTTTTTGTCCCCAAGCCATTGGGGAAAAAAGTTGATACGCATAATCCTACTTGAAGATAATTAGAAATGCCAAGGAATTTTTTTAATTTGGGAGTATTTTTTCTTTAATAACGCTCTAGGCAGTGTTGATGAAATTCTTTAAGATCTGTGTTTATTGATCATTGTGACTTAATTAAAAGGTTCCAGTTATAGCATGGAAGATAAAAATAAGGACTTTTTAAAGATGTAATTTTATTTGCAAATTTTGTAGTAAGATTTAACTTTATTATAATTATTTTTTTCTCTTGCTAATATGAATTAGAAATATCTTATTCCTGATACAATAGAAAATATGTTATTTTATAGACTCTGAATTTTCTTCACTTTTGATGGAAAATAAGTGCTGTGCATGTTCTTCTGAGTTAAAACACATAGACTTTCTCCTAATATATTGTTCAAATGCATTGTATGAAGAAAATGTTAAAGCTTATGTGATTCCCTCTACCTGTTTTTGTACCCACTTAAAACCACCAAAGTTTACTTGTCACCTTATATTGGCATTGTCCAATAGAAAAGCGATGTGAGCAGAGTTCCCATAGTGGCACAGCAGGCCTTGCCTGTGCAGTGGGATGGGTTTGATTCCCGGCCCAGAGCAGTGGGTTAAGGATCTCGAAAAGAAAAGCGAAATGTGTGGAGTTCCCGTTGTGGCTCAGTGGTTAACGAATCTGACTAGGAACCATGAGGTTGCGGGTTCGATCCCTGGTGCTGCTTAGTGGGTTAAGGATCCAGCGTTGCTGTGAGCTGTGGTGTAGGTTGCAGATGCGGCTTGGATCCCAGCTGCAGCTCCGATTGGACCCCTAGCCTGGGAACCTCCATATGCTGCGAGTGCAGCCCTAAGAAAAGCAAAAAGACAAAAAAAAAATGATGTGAGCACCATACTGAACTTAAAATTATTTTGCAAGTGTATTTAATTAGTAGAATTAATTTTAGTAATACATTTTATTTAACCAGCTATGTCTCGAATTTTTTAAAAATTGTGCATACATCAGTTGCTTTTTTTTACTGTGGCTTGTTTTTTTTATTTTTTGCTTTTATTTATTTATTTGTTTTAAGGCTGAACCTGCAGTATGTGGAAGTTACCAGACTAGAGTCGAATCAGAGCTACAGTTGCCGGCCTACGCCACAGACATAGCAATGCAGAATCAGAGCCATGTCTTCAACCTACACCGTAGCTCACAGAAACACCGGATCCCCAACCCACTGAGCGAAGCCAGGTATCAAACCTGCATCCTCATGGATACTAGTCAGATACATTTCTGCTGCACCACAACAGAAACTCCTGATTTTTTTTTTTTTAAACATTCTTTTAAAGTACTAAGTCTTGGAGTTACCTTGTACAACAGTGGCTTAAGGATCTAGTGTTGTCACTGCAGTGGCTTGGATCGCTGCTGTGATGTGGGTTTGATCCCTGGCCCAGGACCCTCCATGTGCCACGGGTATAGCCAAAAATAAATAAACAAACAAACTAAGCCTTTAAAATCCAGTGTATATTTTACATTTACAGTATGAGGCAGTTTGGACTGACCACTTTTCATATGGCCAGAATGGGATGTTAACTGTGTTACGAGAATTAATTCTGAAATAGCATATCTGTAATAATTTATTTTTATCCTTATTTGCAAAATGGTCAGCAAACTTTCAAAGATGGTGTGTAAAATTCTGAAGTGGTGATGTTTGTATAATTGGATAGACATTGGTAACCATGTGTTTGAAAAAACTGGAGTCAAAACATTTGTAGTTGTAAGCTACTAGCGCTTAGGGATTTTTGTTTTAGCACACAGATTTCTTGAAGGAATGTTTGTTGGGGGTTCCCAGGATACCCTCATGGCTTGATAATTTGCTAGAAAGTTACAGAAATTGGAGAAAAACTGTTAAACCCATGATTATGTTTTATTATAGCGAAAAAAATACAAATTTAAATCAGCAAAGGGGAATAGAAGGTGTATGGAGTGGAGTCCAGGAGAAACGAGGTGCAAGTTTTCAGTTATCTTCTCCTAGTGGAGATGCCAACAATGCTTAGTTTTTCTAGTTGTTTGTATGACAACATGGCAAAGTGGTACCACCCAGTGAAGCTTACCTCAATCGTAGTGTCCAGAGTTTTTAGGGGGTCAATTGCATAGGCATGGAAGTACCTACATGACTGTCTTTAGTTACTCAGTCTTTAGCTTGCTTTATTCCTCCTCTCCTTAGAGGTCAAACTGATATAGTATTGCCCACAGGCCCAGGCATAAAGACAGGAATTTACCATAATTCGTGTTGTTAAATTATCTGTTGTGGCCCAAGATTTCAGATATACAAAGAAACTTATCAGGCAGGGTATTGCAAGGGGTCAGAGGTTATCACCTAGGAGTCCTCTCAGATGATTCCTTTCATAGGAATGTGTAGAGTTTGAGCCCCCCAAACTTGCAGAGGTTTCCTATACTGCACAGGGTGATTCTGGAGCCTCACAAAGGAGGATGCCCCTAGTATAAATTCTTACAAAAACAAAAGAGTAAATGAGATAGGCAAAAGCTCAGTTCACCTTACGTATCTAATATGTTTTAAAGAAATGGCATGGGTTACTGACAATGTGGAACTATATAAAGGGTGACTCTGAGAAGTGAAAAATCTAGCATTTAGGACAGTTCTGTAAGTACAGGTTTCTTAGTTGGAATCAATTCCCCCCCCCTTTTTTTTTTTTTGCTTTTTAGGGCCACAGGTGAAGCATATGGGCGTTCCTAGGCTAGGGGTCGAATCAGAGCTACAACTGCCAGCCTACACCAGAGCTGCAGCCACGCCAGATCCAGGCTGTGTCTGCAACCTATACCACAGCTCACAGCAACACCATATTCTTAACCCACTGAGTGAGGCCAGGTATCAAACCTGCCTCCTCATGGATACTAGTCGGGTTCATTTCCACTGAGGCACAGTGGAACTCCAGGAATCAACTGTTACAGTTGACTGACTGCCTCCTATAAATTCACCTTGCTTGTTAAAATGCATGTTATCTTTTCTAATCTGCATCTGAACCTCCATTTCTGCCTATGATGGGAGCAATTTGTATCAGACTAGGGGAAAATACAGTTTGAAAGCATTGTAGAGCTGCTCAGTCAAGACTTGAGGATTAAAGATCCAGGAGAGGAGAGAGATAGACATATTCTGTGCTGTGTTTCCTCTTGAGGTATTTTCCAACTCTTAAGCTCTTTTGAGTAAGTGGATAAAAGTTGACTGGTGTATGAGAGATGAGCAAAAAAGCAACTAAGAAAGTTGAGTTGTGTTTTCAATACTTTTTGTTGTTCTAGTCCTAGGTTTGCAATTGGAATCATTTGAAAGGCCATACCATAGGAGCAGGACTAAAGCAGAAGTAGACCAATCTTTACGGTATCTGAAACTCAGTCTCAAGCTGGCTCTGCTCCTGTTTGGACTGAAGTGATATGCTTTTATTCTGACTGCTTGCTAAAGAAAAATCAGATCCTCTCTGAAGGAAGAAAACGCCATCCAGAGCCTCTGTACTTTTTCCATACATATTTTTATTCAGTCGGTAAAAAATTGTTATGCATGCAATAGGACCAACATGGAAAAATGAAGAGAGAAACAGGCTATTCATGTTATTCATAGGTTACATAATTCTGGAGTTATAGACAAGAGCTTTAAAATACTATAACTAACCTAGTCATGAAAGTAGATGGCAAGGTGGAGAATTCCAGTGGAGAACTTGTATCTATATAGAAAGGGATCAAATAGAAGTTCTGGGGCTAAAAAATATAAGTTTAACTGAAATTAAGAACCCAATAAATGTATTTAACTGCAGTTTAGACCTGAAAAGAGGATTAAGATTAGTCCAAACTATTAGCTTAGTAGGAAGATTAGTAGAGACTATTCAGCAACATCCATTTATCTTTAAGTATCTAAAACAGAGTCGGTAAAATATAAAATTATCACTTAGGAATTTGTATTCGATACCCTCCCACCAGCCTTTGAGCAGACAAAAATTATTCATAATAAATACCTTAAGTAGAGGTCAGCACACTCAGCTACTTAGAATTGAGCCCTAGAATGAGAAAATAATCAAAATACAGTTTCAAACTAGATATCTAGAGCTGGATGGTAAAACATCTAACATAGGGGAGTTAGAAGATCCTTACTCTTATTTGGGTGAATGGTTATAATATGTTTGATAACCTGGTAAACAAGTTCACCACCTTAAGATCGTGAATTAGAAAGGAAGTTATGGGTAATTTATCAAGGAATTGGTTTAGCAGCTAATACTTGGATCATATCTAAGATTCCACCATGAATTGTACCATTGGTGTGTGTACTAAGAAGAAAGAAAACTGTCTATTATAATTGACATCCCATTAATTTTGATAACATCCTTATTTCAGAGATGTTAAATATTGGGAGGAAAGGTAAATGTAATGTTTTTTTAAATCTCAGTTCTATCATTGTTTGTTTGCCTTCGGTCAGGGAACTTCTTTGAAGCTGTTTGCTTACTTGTGAAAGTGGGACAGTATAGTCTGTTCTTTAGGATTAGGAAGAATAAGTAGGAGATACTAAAGTATCTAGTATTGAGTAGACATTTGAAACTTCTTATTTTGACTTTCACTTTTTCTTCTGGAACTTAGTGTTGTTATTATAGGAAGAGACTACTGACAACTGACCAAGGAGGGAAAAAACTGAAAGTCACTGTATATTGGCTAAATAAGAACTTAGAAAATTTGTGTTGGAGTTGCTTAATAAATTGTCAAATATGATTTTTATTTTGTCCCTACCTCACCTCTTATCCCCTCAGTTATATGTAAAGATATCATTGGTTCCAGTGTAATGATTGATATTTATAATAATAGAATCTACACATCAGAGTAACATTATGCTTTTACTATATTGGTTTTTACAAAGCTCAGTATAGGAAAATTTCTAAACCTTCTAAATTGAGCCGTGATACTTAAAATCTCAATCTTTAGTTTTGTAGAATTCCTGCCTTTCTCATGATGATATGTAGAAATGGCATTAGTCAGGGTGAGTGGATCTTTTTAAGGAAGGAGTTGGATTTTGTAATGTTTGGTGGATGTGAAAATTCCTCATTTTGGAGTTCCTGTTGTGGCTTGCAGTTAACGAACCCCACTAGCATCCATGAGGACACGGTTTTGATCCCAGGCCTCACTCAGTGGGTTAAGGGTCCGGTATTTCTGTGAGCTGTGGTGTAGGTTGCAGATGCGGCTGGGATCCCTTGTTGCTGTGGCTGTGGCATAGGCCAGCAGCTACAGCTCCGATTGGACCCCTATCTTGGGGACCTCCACATGCCGCAGGTGTGACCCTAAAAAGACAAAAAAAAAATTCCTCATTTTACTCTTATTTTGAAGATTCCCAGTAGACCAAGAATGACATTTTTCTTGAGCTGTGAGATATTGAGAGCTTTAATTTTGTGTTCATTCTGTTCTCTTTCAGGATTTTTTAAGTCACATTCAATTTGATAGGATGAAAAAATTTAAGAGAAGGCTATCCCTCACGCTTCGAGGAAGCCAGACTATTGATGAGTCATTGTCTGAATTGGCTGAGCAAATGACTATTGAAGAAAACAGCAGCAAGGATAATGGTAAATATTTCGGGGGTGGGGAAGGGGAGGAGAGATGTTTCCCCCCTTAATTACGTTATAAATGTAAATTTAATTTCCTTATTAGTTCCTAATAGTTTTGTTTTTAGCTTCCTAAAAACAAAATAGCTTTTGTTTATTTCTGTCTCATTCCCCAGTTCAGTAACTTTTGCTTGCTTACTGGAATGTTACATTCTTTACTCCAAAAATGTTACTGTTCCTGGTCTCTAATCCCGATGAATTCTCTATCCCATTTATCTTTCCATTTTTCATTGGTTTTTAAGTGAGTACTTTGTATAATATTATTCTAGTTGTTGAGTATTTTTAAATTAATATTTAAATATTTTTTGTATTATAACCAAAGTTAATAGAACTTAAAAATACCTACTAAGTTTACGAAATTTCTGTTTGAGGCCTCATCATAGTTTTAAAAGATTATGTGTGCATTTTGACCAGCCGCATAGATGGCAGGGTTTACTTCATGAGTGAATCATAGTTTTCTTATTTTATATTGACCGAAGAATCTATCTTTAGTGTTGAGAGCACTTATAGTAGATGGGTATATAATGCTTCACAAGTCTGATAGCTCTTTTTACAATGTAAAGTAATAGTACACAGATGTTGATATAAAATAAAAAGAGCTTGTGGAGTTCTCACTGTGGTGCAGTGGGTTAAGGATCCAGCATTGTCTCTGTGGTAGCATGGCTTCAGTCCCTGACCCAGCACAGTGGGTTAAGGATCCAGCGTTTGCTGCAGCTGTGGTGAATAGTTCACAGCTGTGGCAAGGTCACAGCTGTGTCTCAGATTCCATCCCTGGCCTGGGAACTTCCATATGCTCTAGATGCTGCTGGTAATAAAAAGGCTTGTTAAGTTGAATGGATTAAAATGCAAAATCCTAATTCAATCTTTAGAACTAGGCTGCATATTCAAAACTGAAATAGCCTTAGGGATGTCATAATAATAATAACCAGGAAGAAGCTTACAGAAATGGTTGGCTCTGTGTCTTAGTGCGCAGATTCTCTGGCAAGTCTTCCTTGCCTCTGCCTGAAATTCTTCTGTTTGTAGCAGGGGTGAAGAAAACATGAATACTCCCACCCTCTCTGATTGAAATGTAAATGTCCTTGTTGTGAGAGAGGAAAAGGTATAATGGAAAGCCCTCTAGACTTTAACAGTCATGGGTTGGAATTTGGGATGCACTTATACACTTACTTACACACATATTAGCTGTATGACTCTGAGTAAGTAATTTATCCTACCCAAACTTCAGTTTATCTTTTTTCCTTACAAGGGTCATTGTTTTACTCAAGGTTATCTGGCTTGTAAAATGGAAGAGGAAACAGATGAGTTCAGTAGAAGATTTAAAATAATTTTGATATAATTTATTTACATGCTGGAGGGAAATATGTTTACATTTGAAAATGTGAAATCATTTGAAAATGATTTTATATCTTACTTCTATTCCTCTTGCCAGGAATTCTCTCATATCGCTTTTGAATTCTTGGTATTAATTAAGCTTAAGATCTGAGAGTCTTGCCAGTGACACTCAGTAGTAAAAAAAGCACAGAATACATCTTGGATGGTTTCTGGGGCACATTCTTGATGGGAATTTGACAAGACAAACTTCTTCTTAAAAAAAAAAGGAAAGAAAAGAACGTCAAAGAAAACGTACATACTTTTTGAAGAGCTAATTAATGTTGTAGATTCGTGACATATTTTCTGGAATATTTTAGTATTAACTGTCTTAAAACATGCTTAATTTAAAACATGAAATGTTGAAAATATTTTTTCAAATAGAACATAGTTTAAATTTGTGTTTATTCTAATAGTAACATTAACAAGTAGTAAAGAGGAAGTAGAAACTCCATGGAGTTTCTTCTTAAGTTTTCCAAATTACTTGAAATAATTCTTAAAGTTGTTATAATAGACATTGATTTCTCTTGGGCTGCAGAGGTTGCTGGTAGCATAGGCTATCTCTGAGTTATAATCTGCTCTTGCTAATTCCTTGTGTATAACACATAGTACCTGATTTCACTAACAGCTTTCACAAAGATTCTATATTTTTTGGTCATTTATCAGTGTCTGATAGTTGGTTCCAACATATTCTTTCTTTATGGAGTCTGTCTTAGAGCATAAAAAGCTCCTAAGATAAGTAACACGCACAGTCTGAATATGGTTTAGTGAATGAGAAGACATAGACTATATTTTCTAAATCATGTTCGCACATAACAATATAACCAGTTTGTGAAGCAGGTGATCTTTGTATAACAGCCGTATAGGGTCAATGCCAGCTTGAGGAGGAAGAATATAGGTAACTTTCCTAAGCACATTACCTTTAAACCAGTTTTTGATCTGACTCTTGTTCAGTCATTTGTATGAGCAGAATTCCTTTGCGCTTCCATTATATATAGGCAGGTGGCTCTCATGCATACTCTGGAACAAAGTGAATGAGAAAGTACACATAAATGGAGATAATACTATAAAAATCTTGGAAAAATTATAACGCATATGATACATTTGGTTATATCAATATATCATTCTCATGCATATTCTCCCTCTGTCCCAAGTGAATTTGAGCTATGTCTGTCATTTTGGTAATTGAGTCATACTGTGAAGGCTTTAACTCAGTTATAAATGCATAATTATAATTTACATTAGAGTACCTTTCTAGATAAGCTAGTGTATTTGCAAATTGATCTGTGATTGAACCCTGAGGAAAAAGAGTCTTGCACTTATATTTAGTCTGTTAAAAATAGGTTGAGGAGTTCCTGCTTTGCACAGTGGGTTAATGATCTGCCTTGTCTCTGGAGGTGCTGGTTCCATCCCCAGCCTGGCGCAGTAGGTTAAGGATCCAGTGTTGCTTCAGCTCTGGTGTAGGTCGCAGCCCCAGCTCAGATTCGATCCTTGGACTGGGAACTTACATATGCTGTGGGTGGAGCTGAAAAAGAAAAAAAAAAAGAAGGATTGAAAGGGAAGGTCCCTTGTGGTGCACTAGGTTAAGAATCTGGCGTTACTGCAGCTGTGGCACAGGTCTGCAGCTCAGGTTTGATCCCTGGCCAGGGAACTTCCACATGCTTTGGGTGCAGCCCAATAAATACATAAATGAAGTAGGCTGAAAGTTCTCAAACTTGGTTGATTTAAGCGTACTGGTCTTAATACAGCTTTTTCTAATTATAAAGTGAAATTTTTGGACAGAATTTAAAAACTGAAGTATAACATTTTTTCTAAAGTGCTTTCAAGGGAAAAGAATTCTGAGCACGTCAGATTTTTTAAAAATTTTTAGTGACCGAGAATGTATTGAATATTTAATTAAAAAAAAACAAAACAAAACATCAAACAGGAGTCCCACTGTGGCTTTGCAGGTTACGAACCTGAGTAGTATCCATGAGGATGCCGGTTCAATCCCTGGCCCTGCTCAGTTGGTTAAGGATCTGTTGTTGCTGTGAACTGTGGTGTAAGTTACAGATGCAGCTCGGATCCTGTGTTGCTGTGGCTATGGCATAGACCAGCAGCTTCAGCTCTGATTCGACCCCTAGCCTGGAAACTTCCATATGGTGCGGATGTGGCCCTAAAAAAGAAAGAGGGAAAAAAGGTAAAAAAAGGTCAGACATTAATTCATTTCAGTTCCTCAGAAGTTAAAAATAGAATTACCGTATAACCCAGACATTCCCAGATATACCCAAATAGTTGAAATAAGTATTCAAACAAAATCTTATACATGAATGTTTATAACAGCACTAGTTACAATAACCAGAAGGTAGAAACAACTCAAATATTCATCAACAGATGAATGTATAAACAAAATGTGATATATTATTAGAATGGAAAATTATTCAACCATAAAATGGAATAAAGTACTAATATATACCACAATATGGATGAGTCTTAAAAACTGAAAGAATCCAGATCCCAAAGGTCACATATTCTGTGATTCTATTTATGTGAAATATCCGAAATAAGTAAATCCGTCGAGACAAAAAGCAGATAAATGGTTGCCAAGGACATAGCAGAGTGGAGAATGGGGAGTGACTGTTCAGTAAATGCAAGGTCTCCTTTGGTAATGATGCAAATACTGTGGAACTGAATAGAAGTAATGGTTGTACAATGCTGTACATCTGCCAAATCCCATGAATTGTATACTTTAAGATGGCTAATTTTATCTTAGTGAATTTCATTTCAATAAAAATAGTTCATCTGAGAAATACCATTTTTCTCATAGATTCTTGATTTGCTTGATAAAAGTCTTAATTTAGACGTATAAGTTATGATACTTAATGATCTTCTCTTGAGTTTGCTTTACTCTGTAATGAGAAATATATTGAAATTATTGAATTTGATGAGGCAGATAGATGACAATTTAAGTATGAGGACGAGAATAGTTATTTTTTATAGAAAGACAGAAGTAATATTTTATTATACATAGACTGAGGCTTTCAAGTACAGCTAAAACGGTAGTACTTTTTGACAAAACTGAGATTTTTCAACTGAGAAAGTGAACTGCATTTTCATGCTCCCAAGAAGTATTTAGTTAAAAAAAAAATAACAGGATGTTACTTCTCATGATTATTTAGGGTCTGAAGTAACCCCCAAAGGCGAAGATTGAAATGGTCTGATTTTCCAGATATTCAATTTCTTGTCCTTACTGTGCACTGGGACAGTTTATCATGTTGTTCAGAGTCAACAAGCCTACTTTTATGGGTATTGTGAGGTCTTGTCTTCCAAGTTTCTTCCTTTCTTCTGCTGATCAGATAAATGGTAGCAGTGACAGTTAATTTTTGACAATAGTGGATGACACAGAGCTTTGTAAGAAGTGCTGACTCCTACAGATGGCACAGGGTCCATGAGAGAATGACGTTGAAAGCACGGGCTTCATTGGGTATATGTAGAGGCTGGAATAGAATCGGGTTAATACGTGTTTACAAGGATTAGGAATAGGAGATGAGTAAGGCTGCAAGGTGTGGGCTAAGAAATTGTGTTTTCCTGATCATAGTAGTTCACATAATCAGAAGAGCCAAATAAATAAGATGTCAAATTTCTTTGTGGGATCTAATTTTTGCCATGTTATGATATTAAAAAATCATTGGAAACCCTCATTTTGAACTAATTACTTTGTAGCGTAAGAAAGACCTGCTGCAGTTTTTCATATGTTAGATTTTTTAAAAATACTGTGGTAAAATATGTATAACCTGTAATTTACAGTTTTAACCATTTTGAAACACAGTATTAGTGGCTTTAAATACATTCACGTTGTTGTACAACCATTACCACTATCCATATCTAGAAATTTTTTATCATGCCAAACTGAAACTCTTCATTAAACAATACTTCCCCAGTATCCCTTCTCCTCAGCCCTGGTAACCACTATCTACTTTTTATTTGTCCTCGTGTCTGACTTGATTTCACTTAGCACGATGCCTTAAAAATTTCTATTACTTTTTTTTTTTTTCTTTCTGTTTATGGCTACACCTGTGGCATATGGTAATTCCCAGGCTAGGGGTCAAATTGGAACTGCAGCTGCAGGTCTACACCAGAGTTATAGCAATGCAGGATCCGAGCTGCATCTGAGATGTACACCGTAGCTTGGGGCAATGCAGGATCCTTAACCCACTGAGTGAGGCCAGGAATTGAACCCACATCCTCACAGAGACAGCATCAGGTTGTTAACCCACTGAGCCACAACAGGAACTTCTCCATTACATTTTTTTTTTTTTAATTTTTGTTTTTTTTAGAGCTGCACCTGAGGCCTGTGGAGGTTCCCAGGCTAGGGGTTGAATCAGAGCTACAGCTGCTGGTCTACAGCACGGCCACAGCAATGCCAGATTCGAGACCCTGGGACTGACACCACAGCTCACGCAGTGTCAGATCGCTGACCCACTGAGTGAGGCCAGGGATCGAACCTGCATCCTCATGGATACTAGTTGGATTCATTTCTGCCGTGCCTCGACAGGAACTCCCAAAGTTCCTTTTAAAATTACTTGACTCTACTAGTAAAAATGTAATTCTAGTACAAAAGACTAATTGTGTGTCACAGAAGACTTTATGTCCTTAACCTTTATCAGAGCTCTTCTTTGGAAGTAGAAAGGAGTCATGAGATTTCCCTATAAACATAAGACAGGATTTCCCCCATTTTTAATTAAACGATTTTTTAAGTGATGTATTTTTGTAATGTTTCCACATGGTTATAGGTCTATGATTTCTTTAAAAACCTTTTATATTAAAAAAAAATCCCAAATTTGGGGTGATAAGTTTCAGAACCTCTGTATTGATCTGTACATACTCTGTTTTATTTACTAACTTGACATACTTTTTCGAATGTCTGGAAAATGAGGGTATAAGTTCCTTCGGGCCAGGACCATGTCTTTTATTTCTACAGCATGCCTAGTCATAAGGCATATATGAGACTGTCAGTAAATGTAGGGGAATTATGGAAACAGTCTTAAGATGTATTAAAATAAATAGATCAAAAGTCTGTGGGCTGTATTAGTAGTTTTGTGATTGCTAACCAATTTGTATTAAAAATGGATAATTAAGTTGCTAGACCAATTTAAAATATTAAAGTATTTTTTCATAGAAATTATTTTAATTCTAGTACTTTATATACATAGCTAAGGGAATGAGGTTAAATATAATGATCTCTGTTATAACCTCTTGTTTTGTTTTCTCTTTTACTTTCTCAATCCTTCTTATGTGATCCTGGATCTTGGGCTGTTAATGGAATGATTACGAACCACCTACGAATCCTTCTTATGTGATCCTGGATCTTGGGCTGTTAATGGAATTATTGCGAACCACAGAGCCTATCGTGAAGAATGGCAGGCCTCCAACCTCTCACAGTATGCATTCCTTCCTCCACCAGTACACAGGGTCTTTCAAGAAGCCCCCGTTGCGGAGACCACATAGCGTGATTGGAGGAAGCCTTGGTTCCTTCATGGCAATGCCCAGAAATGGAAGCAGATTAGGTAATTTGTCTGTTTTCTAAAAATTTTCTGACTGTAAGTTATGTCCATAGCTAGGTTTCAGCTGTATGGAAGTCATCCAGCCTTTATTATCTAGTTTTTCTTGAAAGTTAAAACTCAAGTTGAGAATAAGAGATAGCAGTAAGATGGAAGGTTCTAGAGAGGCAGTAGTGCTGACACTACAGAGTAGTAATATTTGAAAACCTGTCCATCAGGAAGAAAACAAGGCCCTTAAGAGGTGGGTGAAAGATTTCAAGATGAATAGGAATTTGAGATGGTGCTTAATTTAGGGTCGTATCCTAGTAACTCCAGATTATCACCATTTCATAGTCCAGTGCTTATTAATATATATGATTATTGCCTGAGTTGTTATTCTTTTTTTTTTATTATTATTATTTTGTCTTTTTGCCTTTTCTAGGGCCGCACCTGCGGCATGTGGAGGTTCCCAGGCTAGGGGTCTAACAGGAGCTAAAGCTGCCGGCCTTCGCCACAGCCACAGCAACGCGGGATCCGAGCCGTGTCTGCAACCTACACCACAGCTCACGGCAACGCCAGATCCTTAACCCACTGAGCAAGGCCAGGGATCGAACCTGGAACCTCATGGTTCCTAGTCGGATTCGTTAACCACTGAGCCACGACGGGCACTCCTGAGTTGTTATTCTTATGTCACTGTGACATTTTAAATATCTAGGAAAATAGGGAGTTCCCATAGTGGCTCAGCAGAAACAAATCTGACCAGTATCCATGAGGATGCAGGTTTGATCCCTGGCCTCGTTCAGTGGGTTAAGGATCCAGTGTTGCAGTGAGCTGTGGTGTAGGTCTCAAGACGTGGCTCAGATCTGGCATTGCTGTGACTGTGGCATAGGCCAGCACCTATTGCTCTGATTTGACACGTAGCCTGGGAACCTCCATATGCCATGGGTATGGCCCTAAAAAGACAAAAAAATAAAAACATTAAGTATCTAGGAAAATATATCTGCAAGTTACTATTTATTTCTCTCATCTTTTTTTTTCTTTTTAGGGCTACACTCGTGGCATATGGAAGTTTGCAGGCAAGGGTCAAATCAGAGCTGTAGCTGCTGGCCTATGCCACAGCCACAACAGTGTGGGATCTGAGCCACATCTGCGACATAAACCACAGCTCACAGCAACACTGGATCCCCAATCTACTGATGGAGGTCAGGGATTGAACCTGCATCCTCGCGGATTCATTTCCACTGCACCACAAGGGGAACTCCTCTCGTCTTTTTTTGTTAGTGTCTTATATATCATGTTTTGATTTTTTTTAAATAATTTTAAGTATAATTATTTTATAGTCTTATGACATAATTATATTACTGACGTTTCCTAGCTTTTTATTCTGTTTTTTGCTCTATCTGCTCACTCTAGCCATGGTAGATTATTTCCTCACATGTTTTGTTAGGAGTATGAGCTTATCTACAGGAGAAATATATGTCTGTGGGAAATATATATAACTCTTATCCTTGTAGGTTTAACCCTAGAAATTGCTGTGCTAGAGTTGGCTCATACTGGTTCATGAGAGATGAAAGTTAAATTTTCAGGAATTTTTTAAGCCGGTTGTTAAACATAACCATTATCAAAATTTAAATTATATAAATGTAAACTTAAGCTAAATTAAAAACAAAGATAATGAATCTTCAAACATTATTTCCTGATTATTTTACTATACTTTACTGTTCCATATCCTTGGGGATTATTTATATCTATAGTGTCTGTACAGTTAAAATACTATGTCATGGAGGCATTTCTCAACTTATTGTTCAGTGATTCCATGGTGGTAGCTTGAGTTGGCCACAAAAGGAGTATTTCCCCGACTGAAATCTGAAAACACTTCAAATCAGGGCTTAATTTATTGTTTTGTTGGTTGTCTAGACCAGAGATTGGCAAACTTTTTCTTTTCTGTAAAGGATCAGAAGGTAAAAATTTTTCTGGTTTTGTGGGCATGTATGGCCCAGGGCCATTCAAAAACAGGTCACATATGCTGATCCTTAGTCTAAACTTAAAGTAAGGTTGAAAATGTTAGTAATGCAGATTAAATGTAAAATTGTGTTGTATCTGTCTGTAGCTGTTACATTGTGAATTACACAAAAATTGAGCTATTTGAGAAGTAAATATTTTTCTGTTACTCAAAAACTGTTACGGATTCAGAAGCGAAGTTGCTCATATGCAAGCGAATGAAGTTTTGACATAAGGCTTTCATTGTTTCATTTTTGTCTTATTGATGGAAGTGAAAATACCAACTGGTATTTATATTGGAACTACACTTGTACATTAATGACATGCAGTTTCTTGGTTGACTCACATGGTACTCAAGTATTTATTCATAGTCTGAGATTAATATGCTCCTTTGTAATCTTCAATGCATTGCACCAGATTTCTTTTTTAGTCTGCTCTTTACTGAAGATGTAGCATGTTTGAGAGTTTCCTGCCTTTCTATAGGAAGCTCTCATTTGTAGGTGAAACACGCAGGGCTTCATCTTCTATTTCATCGTATAAGCTAAACCCAAGCACTTCTTACTAAGATCAGAAACCCCTCCCAAAGAAGCAACCGGGTCAGTTTTTGCATAACAGCTTTGAGCTTTCAGTGCTCTCTTTGTCTTTGCTTGACAGTATTAAGCATGCACTCATGCCAGCTAAGCTATACATTTTGAGGTAGGCAGATTTTTAGATTTTGCTGGAAATGAAAGGAATAATTAAATTATCTTTAACATTTTAAATGAGTGACAGAAAAGAATTCTTGGTCTCAGATGTATTAAGTACCATCAGGCTAGGAATCAGTCACCCAGTACATTGACTTTCACTGCCAAGTTAGTGATTTTTTTTTGTTTTTGTCTTTTCAGGGCTGCACCCGCAGCATATGGAGGTTCCCTGGCTAGGAGTCTAATCAGAGCTGTAGCCTCCAGCCGACGCCACAGCCACAGCAACACGGGATCTGAGTCGCATCTGCAACGTACACCACAGCTCATGGCAATGCTGGATCCTTAACCCACTGGGCGATGCCAGGGATCGAACCCGCAACCTCATGGTTCCTAGTCAGATTTGTTAACCACTGAGCCATGATGGGAACTCCCAAGTTAGTTTTTTGTTCAGATCTCAATATAAAATTTCTCCAGAAATATCTGTATAATTAAAGTGTATTCTTAAATTAAATACTGGTTTATTAAAAATGATTACTGTTTGCTGCTGCTTATTGGTGCAAGTAAGAATTTTCTCAATAATGTGTTACCAAGACAAAATACAGAAATGTATGAATTCTAAGAGTGAATTGATGAGATCCTGAAGTTTTGGGTTCATTTGAACAATTTTCATATTTTTGTAAGCCAATTTTTTTTTGTTATCTTTCTGTCCTTTAGAGCTGCACCAGCAGCATCTGTAAGTTCCCAGACTAGGGGTCAAATCGGAGCTGTAGCTGCCGGCCTACACCACAGCGACAGCAACGCAGGATCTGAACTGCGTCTCCAGCCTACACCACAGCTCACGGCAATGCCAGACCTTTAACCCACTGAGCAAGGCCAGGGATCGAACCCATGTCCTCATGGATGCTAGTTGGGTTCATTAACCACTGAGTCATGATGGGAACTCCTATAAGCAAATTTTAACTAAAATTTTAAATTTATAGTTATGAAATACTATTTTCATTTATTTTGCCCTGTTGATATTTCATATAACACTTCATTTGAAAGAAAATATACAGTTACCTAGTCTGTTCTTTGATTTTTAGTCAATATTTAATTCAGTGGGATGTTTGTTGAGCTACCTACTAAAGTACCACAAACTTTGTTAGGTTCTAGAAATAGAAAAGTGAATAAGCCAGTTTCTGTCCTCAAGTATCTCTCAACTTGGTATAAAAATCACATGAACCAAAAATGCTCTTCAGTGTAGTAGTTGTGCTCTTCAGTGCAGTAGTCATCTGTGTCTGAGGTTGGAAAAGACTTGACTGAGTGCTGATGACATATCAGCGTAGTTTTGAAGAATGAGTTCACCAAATTGATAAAATGAAGAAAAACATCTCTTACGTATAATGGAAAAAATTTGTTAAAGCACTACAGCATGAAACAGTATTATGCTTTTAAGGGAGTGAATAATTGTATAGAGAGGACTAGTGGCAAGAGATATGTTTCAGATCTAGCATTTGTTGTTGTTGTTTTGTCTTTTTAGGGCCACACCCATGGCACATGGAAGTTCACAGGCTGGGGCTCAAATCAGAACTGTAGCTGCCAGCCTATACCAGAGCTCACAGCAACGCCAGATCCTTAACCCGCTGGGCGAGGCCAGGGATCAAACCCACATTCTCATGGATCCTAGTCGGATTTGTTACCACTGAGCCACAACAGGAACTCCAGATCTAGGATTTGTTTGTTTGTTTCCAGTGGGTTACTCTTACTAGTTGAATTAGATGATTGACAAGTACAAATAGATGAGCAGATATACAAGTTTGGAAGTTTGTTTTTAATATTCCCAAATGTAATTAATCTTCCTCCCTTTTCTCCCATTTAACTTTTATTCCTATTAAAAATATATCATAACCCACCCACCTTGTATTACAAATGAAATATATTCTTGCTCATAATAGATTTTGTGGCAGTTGTTTTCTAGTTGTAAAAAATACATATTCAGTGAAACTTTCTGAATTGTTGTTATTCTTTAACAGTAGGGGGTGGAGAATTGTATTAGCAGCTGTACAACAGTTTTTAAAAGAATATCCAAATAACCAGTTCTTTTGGCTATAGACTCAGTTGCACATTATTTAATGGAAAGAATACTAAACTAAATAAAAGACCAGGTTTGTATTGTCGCTCTGCCTCTAGTATGACCTTTGCAAGTCATTTAACCTTTCAAGGTCTCAATTTCCAGATCTGGAAAGTAACAGAACTGACTAAATAATCCTCAGGCATTATTTTCAGTCTATAATTTTATTATTCAACTCTTAATATAACTCTCTGTAATCTGAGATCATAAAAGGATTTATTACTACTGTTTTAAGGACATTTGAGTTCTATTTTGATTAAATGTACACCTATGATACCCAGAATGTAGAAGACTTTATGCTATGATTTTTACACGTTGGCTGATAATAAATTATGTGATACAGTAGAGCTTAATGCATCTCTTCTAAGGTAAATAGCGTTTCATTTTCTGATACAGATATTGTTCATGAAAATTTAAAAATGGGATCAGACGGTGAGAGTGACCAAGCTTCTGGGACGTCATCTGATGAAGTCCAGTCACCTACGGGTGTTTGTCTTAGAAATCGTATACATAGACGGATCTCAATAGAGGTACCATTTAAAAAATATAAAAAGTCCTTTGTGTGTGTGTGTGTGTATGTATATATATGTGCATATCAAATAAAATAAATGCTTATTTGAAAATTTTCATGAGAACAAATGCCATGTATAAGAAAGTTGTTTCTTTGTGTTAGTAAAAACTAGTGTGTGGATGTTTTTTTTTCTAATTATCTACTATCCCAAGGCAAGTATACATTAATTATATTTACCATTCTGCAAAGCACTATGTAGGGTCTCTGTAAGGAAAATGTGGATTGTTGAAAAGTTTCACAATCCAGGATGATATGTTAGCAAAGTTTCCTTTTTAGAAAATATGATTTTAATTATGTGTTTGAGATATGTCTGGATACTTCATTTTTTGTAGCACACATAATTTATTTCTCTGTGTAAAATAATAAAGAGCTCATTTCCTTTTCTTTGTCAGTGTTAAGTATAACCTTGTACAGAAGTTAATTGTGAATGTTATTATTTCTTTTGCTACAGATTAAAATAATTTTCTCACCTAAGATTGAACATGTTTTGAAATCAGAATATTATTTTTTCAGTGCTATTGAGTTAATGATGATTAGGGTATCTGTCCTGTTGATTGATTGCATTTTCACTGATCAAAGATTGCTTCTGAATCAGTTACGGAAAAGAGTATTCGTTTCTAAATGGTATAAAATAGCATTTTCAACTCTGTGTTTAAAAGTTTCATTTACTATTAGGATCTATATCTGTACTTTCTCATTCTCCCATTGAGCTATATTTATTTTGCCCCCAAAGATGACACATTCTTGATTTTTTATTTTTATTGTATAATTTAATATCTGGAAAGACTTCTTTCTTACCACCACCACCCCACACATACATATACTCTTATTTATATCATTTTATTTCATCTCATTTTATTTTATATGCAGAAGTTCCCAGGTAAAGGATCCAACCCAAGCCACAGCAGTGACAATGCCAAATCCTTAACTACTAGGCCACCAGGGGACTCCTACTCTTAACTTATTTTAGGAAGTTTTTGGTTATTGCTTTCTATATATTTTTCTAGATAAATTTTAAACATTTTGAATTGTTCTAAGAATAATCTTACTGTGATTTATTTAGGGTTATGTAAAATATAAAACTTATATGGAAGAATTATTTTTCATTATTTTCTCTTATTTGAGAACACGATATATTTTTATACTTGTCATATGTCTCTCAGTAAGCATTTATCATTTCCTTTACATCTCAGTTTTGCTTCTTGGTTTGGTTACTATTATGAACAGTAGGGATTTATTTTTTATAGGATTTATGTTTCTTAGTGTGATAATATAGGCAAGAGCTCTTTTTACATCTCTACCAGTTCACATTCTCTAACTAAATGAAATAGAAACACCTTTTACTTACTTCTCTCCATTGGCATAGCAATAATAAAATATTTCAGTTCTCTCACTATGCTGCATACAAAATCATAGAATGTCCACTTAGTTATTTAAACCAATCCCATTTTGTGGTAGCCTTGGCTTGTTCCTCTTCTGTGGTATAATAACGTCAAAATAAATTCCATGTTGCCTTTATCAGTGAAAGGACTCAGAAATAACTGGATTGCAGAATACCATTTCTCTACAATTGTATACTTTTGCTTACAGTAAATACATTTACGTTCAATATATTATATATAATCAATATAGGTAATTTTGCAATCACAATAAAACCTTATAGTTACTTATCACTAAGAAATAAGATTGTAGAGCCCATGAATTCAGAAGTCAAATGCCCTTACTTTTCTGTTTGTGGTTACCCACCAATATCTTTTTTTCCTGTTTTTTTTAAAGGATTTAAATAAGCGGTTATCACTGCCTGCGGATATCAGAATACCTGATGGATATCTTGAAAAGTTGCAGATAAACAGTCCACCGTTTGATCAACCAATGAGCCGAAGGTCTCGGAGAGCTTCCTTAGTAAGTTTTTAAGTCTCCTGTACCTACACCAATCAGATCTCCTTGTTTGATTTTCTGAGTATAAACGTTTTATATTTTTATTTTTAATTGTTGGATAGCTAAAGTGTGTTACATTGCTTTCTGGATTTTATTATTTTCCTTAAGGGTTTAAAGATGCACATTGGATGGGTAGGAATTTGTCAAGTTGACATTGAGTAGAAGGGTGTTCTAAGCAGAGGAAACTTCATATCATAAAACCCAGAGGTATGAATGTGAGTATGTTGGGAATATTACAACTGACATGAAAGGTAGTTAGGGAATAATATTAAAGAAAAGAGCTTGAAAAGGATAGGATGGATCTAGACTGTAAAAAGCCTTAGATGTCAGACCAGTGAGTCTGGACTTCATCCCCTGTGCAAAGAAGGACCTCAGATATTTATTTAAACAAGGACTGACAAGATCCTTGTTTCATAACCACAGCTTCAGGAAAAGTATAAACAATGAAGTAGGAGAGAAAGACTAGAGGCAGGGAAACGAATTAGAAATTTATTTATAATTATAAATTATGTGTCAGTCATGTGGAAATGGAAAGGAGAGCCCAGATCCTAGGGACTGTGTTGAGATAAAATAGGCAGGACCTGGTACCCACTTAAACTTTGTGTCTGAAGAGGAGTAATTGTTGAGTCCTGGGTTGCCATAGTTATTATGTCTTCTTTTTACATATTGTATCATGGAATGTTTTTATCCACCAGTAACTTCTATTTTAGTTATATATTCAAAATAATAAAATTTGTAGTGCTGTGTATAATATGAACACCTTATTATTTGACATTCACAGTATACGATAAAATTGTATGGTACCACCTTGATTTTGGTATAGGCTTAGAATTCATCCTGATTTTTGCATCACTGCTTAAGACCTCTTTATTCAGATAACTTTGTCATTTAGTTACGTGGTTGAAAGTGTTCTTTGGTTATCAGTTTGTATTAAAGATTAGTACTTAGAATAAATTTTGGAGTTATTAAATATTCCGATTGGGACTAAAGGTATGATGATTTAATCACCAAACCTGTCCTCTAAGACCTAGCTTTTTCATTGTACATGAAATTAAGGAAAACAGTGCCCTCTAATGAATGTTAAGTGACAAGTTTTTATTTTGTTGAATGTTAAACCTCCCTGTCAACCTCCCTTGTTTTTTATCTGAATTTGTTTATAGATTTCAGATTACTCATACCAGCTGTGTTTTAATTTCTGTCAGTTCATCCTTTTCATTATTTACCTACCTTACCAAAGCCATGAAAATTTAGAAAATTAGTCTTAAATACCCAGGGTTTTACATGAAGGGAAAGGATTAGGGAATGGATGGAAAGGAGATGGGAAAAGAAAAGTGTTTTTCAGATTTGTTAGAGCTTATGTTTTCATGGATATGTACTCTATCTAAAAAAGAAAAATTTTTTTTCAAGACCAAATATGAAATTTTTTGAGGTTTTTTTTTTTTTGTCTTTTTTTCAGCTCCGCACCCACAGCATATGTAGTTTCCCAGGCTAGGGGTCAAATCAGAGCTGTAGCCTTTGGCCTGCGCCACAGCCATGCCAAATCTGAGCCATATCTGCGACCTACACCACAGCTCACGGCAACACGGGATCCTTAATCCACTGAGTGAGGCTGGAGATCCAGCCGTCCTCATGGATGCTAATCAGTTTCGTTTCCGCTGAGCCACAGTGGGAACTCCAAAATTTAGTCTTTCTAAAAGGGTGAAACTTTGTTTTCTTAATTTCAATAGCAGCGTACAATAAGTAGAATATAAAAATAACCTTAAATCCTTTGATTGAGTAGGAGGTGAGAAATAAGTCACAAGAATTCATTTCTAGTGGAGAAAGTTATACAGTAGGGCTGATTGGTTCTTCTATGAATTCATCATTATCAACCTCAGCTGGATTGCCAGTATGACTTGGCCCCACCCTATTGTATTATATTGCATTTCTCTGGTTAATTCTTTCTCTCTCACTCTAAGCAGATGACCTCTCCCACTACATGATGAAGAAGAGGAGCCACTAATTAGAAACCTTCTCATTTTCTGAATTACAGATATGAAAATCTACCTACAGCTGTATTCATTCTACTCTTTCCTTTTTTTAATATTGAGGGACTGTCCTTCTTCCTATCTCATCTCCTCAGGATGCTTAGGATATTTGTCCTCTCATGTTGAATCCTTTCTGTTGACTTTTTATTTAAGTAAGCTTTTTATTTTAGACTAGTTAAAGATTTACAGAAAATTTTAAAAGCTTATGTAGAGAGTTTCCATACACCACATTCCCAGTTACCCTGTTATTAACATTTTATATTACTTTAGTATGTTTGTCACAACCGAGGAAACCAATATTGTTACATTGCAATTAACTAAACTCCATACTTTATTCAAATTTCCCTAGTTTTTCACTAATCTCTCCCTTCCTACCCAGGATTTCATCCAGGACGCCACATTACAGTCATTCTATCTCATTTTAAAGATATTGATTATTAGATTGGTGAAGTGTATTTAATATTCATTTATAGTTGATAAGTAGAATAGTTTCTTAACATGTTTAGTTCAACATTAGGCCATATGCAGATAATCAAGGTTTATTGAGCATTGTCACACTTACAATGATGGAATTCCTTGGGGAAGTTTTATAAGAGTGTTAAGTGTAGCTTTAGTAGACTAAGTTTATATATGAAAATTTGTCTCATTTTATTGAAATTTTAGGTTATATGCATTTTAAGAATCTGCCTCTTCCTAAACAATAAGTTTTAGATTCCACATTCATGATTTTACCAATATAGATCATATGCGGTCCTTATTTCTAAGAGTGGGTGAGAAAATAGAGTATTAGGTCCTAGTGTGTCTCTCAGAAATAATAAATGTATTATGGGGTGTGGAAGTGAGGTTCACTACTACCCACAGCTTTATTTTTTGGCATACTATGGACAGAGTTAAGGTCATATCATGACAGTAAGAGCACATTTTTTAAGATAAAATGACCAAGTAGAATAGAGGTTCTGGCTTTTTTCTGCCCTCCCCGCCCCCATCTAAGATAGAGCACATTTCTGTCAGTAAAAGTAACTCAGTAAATCTCACATGGAGGGAAATGGGTGTTTGAAAAATCTCCCATTGCCTCCAGTTTTCTCCACGTTCACTTTTAGAATGGCAGTTATAGAAC
Organism: Catagonus wagneri; assembly: GCA_004024745.2. Lineage (NCBI taxonomy): Eukaryota > Metazoa > Chordata > Mammalia > Artiodactyla > Tayassuidae > Catagonus > Catagonus wagneri. Next base: position 7,944,069 of record PVHT021183619.1, on the reverse strand, counting down.
TTTTGCACATATTTCATTTTTTTGAAGCCCAATTGGAACTGCATTGCCAGCATGTTAATATATCTTTATAGTTTTGATATGGTGATTATATTGGCAGAGCCAAAGTAATCAAGAAATACCCCATAGTGCTCAATGCTGCTTAACAAGTTATACTAAGTTATAGTTTATCTTTGTTTCTGTTTCATTTAATTTTCATGTGCTTATGTTTGAGCTGTTTGAACAGGAGTTTGCTTGGTTTTCCAAAAAGCCTAGTATTCTCTTAGAACAGTGAAGTATCAGGAAAAGAAAAAATGATCTTCATTTGGAAAGCAGACTTAAGGAGATTTTATTAACATTCAAAGCTTTTTTTCCATTATTTGGCTATTATTTCTATTTTTATGAAATGTTTAAAATATTCTAAAGTAATGTAGGGTAGAACTCAGTCTAGATTGTGAACTTATGAAAACAGGGATCATATCTGTCTTCTTTACTATATCCCCAGTACCTAGAATTATGCTTGGTAAATGTTGAATAAATGAGCTTTGTCCTCTGTCCTCTGAATAATTTCTGTAGGAGAGCCTGTCAACAAGCTAGTCTTTATATCTATTGTTAATCTTGTCATGTTCAGCAGATAAAAATGCAAGGAAAAATTTCTAGAAACAAAGATTCAGTAAGTAATATTTGGATGTAATTATTAAATCCTGAAGGTTGGGAGTCATTAAAATGTGATGAAGTGGGTATACTTCACTCTTTGAATTGGGTTCTGGCAGGCAATTCTAGTACTTACCTTATTTTTAAAAAGCAGACTTTTAGCATATTTTAATGATCTCACTAAATTTCATTCTCTGAAAAGTGACTCTTTGTAATGTTGACTTTTGATGTGTCTCTTACGGGTTACTCATTATTTATTTAATATGATACAGTAATATTTACATTTTTATCCCTACAGTATTGAATTTGTAGTTCATTTACATGCTCTAAAGCAAACCTTAGTATTTTTACCTTAACCACCATTGGACAAAAGTGTATTTAAGGGCATGCTAGTATTTATTCACATTAGATAAAAGAATGAATAAAAAAATTTCCCAACTCCTGATAAGAAAAGTTTCCCAGCTTGTAGCTATATTTTTCCATGTGCATCTCATTGTTAAAGATGATGGCATTTTTATTTTATTGGGGAGGTTATTATTTTGTTCACACTGGTTTCCATTTATTCTCAATATAGTTTTTTCTTCATAAAAAATGTGGTGTGAGACTTAAAATTCATGGCAAAATCGTTCCATGTTTGTGAATTTAAACACTTGAATTCTAGAGATACATGTAAGAAAATAAATACATTCTGTCATAATTTGTATGACCTTGGCAATTAGCCTTTTTTAAAGTGAAATTAAGATCGTATATAAATGGGCTATTAAAAAACGTGCAAAATCAAAAGATTATGCAGAATCAGGCTCTCATGTACCAATTGGTGGACTGTTTACCACATTTTCCATACTTAAAAACTCCATTTGTATTTGGAAGTTTGTCTAGTGTAGTTTTACTTTATTATACTATGTGGTTATGGATAATAGAAAGCAAGGATTTAATATCTGTGAGTCATATATGAGAAAGATATGGGTGGATGGTGTATGATGGTTCCAAATTAAAAAAATTTTTTTTAATTTCATGTACAGAAAAAAAAGCCTTATAAATTATGAAAAGAAGGAATTTTTTCAGTCATAGTAATAGTACCTGTGATCATTAGTTTACCAAAATTGAATTAAGTACTATTGGATAGTACTTGTAACAAAAGGATAAAAACATTTCCTTTGAGAGACCTCTGCTACTTTTTTTTCTTTCTTTTTAGGGCTGCACCTTCAGCATGTGGAGGTTCCCAGGCTAGGGGTCGAATCGGAGCTACAGCTGCCAGCCTACACCACAGCCACAGCAACGCCAGATCCAAGCTACATCTGCTATATACACCACAGCTCACGGCAATACCAGATCCTTAACCCACTGAGCGAGGCTAGGGATTGAATGCTGCATCCTCATGGATCCTAGTTGGATTCGTTAACCGCTGAGCCACAAGGGGAACGCCCATCCTCTGCTACTTTTTCGACCATTTAACTTTGCTCAGTTTATCCTTTCGTTCAAAGTTGTGTGTGACACTAAGTCAAACTGTCAAGTATCATTTTTATTTTACTCAACACCTCCAGAAAAAAATTGTACATTTGAACCTCCAGAAATTGACTAACAGATAGTATTTAACAATCCAGCATTATTTATATAACTTTGAAAGCTGAGGTTATATATAAAGAACATTATTTCCTTTCACTGGCTTTTTTTTTTTTTTTCCTTTTTAGGGCCGCACCCATGGCATGTGGAAGTTCCCAAGCTAGGAGTCAAATCGGAGCTACAGCTGCAGGCCTACACCACAGCCACAGAAGTGCAGAATCTGAGTCGCATGTGACCTGCACCACAGCTCACAGCAACATGGATCCCGGTCGTATTTGTTTCCATTGTGCCACCATGGTAACTCCTCACTGGCTGTTCTTTTAAGGACATTAGTTTCATTCTAAGTGAGAAATGAATTTTTAGATTATTACTGCCTTTTCCATATCTGCAAAGGGGTACTAGAAAACAGTTTCAGAACATTCTTTAAAAAAAAAAAAAGAATAAAAGAAAATTCTTACTCTTGTCTTTAACTCAACCGTTGTTTCTGCTCTCTCAATCCCTAAATTTTTATCACTATAGGTTTTTTCTTTTTTTCTAAATCTTTTGTGTTAAGGTTTTTTGTTTTGTTTGTATTTAGTTTTTAAATATTGGATTTCCATTACATATTTGGGTATATTCCATCTGCCTCATTTATTGAGTCCATACAAAATAGGCACACAAGCTCAAGGTTTAAAAGCAATGGTTTTGAGAATTCACTTTTTTTAAAGCCTTTTTGAGGGGGTAGATGGAGCTGATATATATTGGTTCTTCTGTGTTATCCGTTTCCTGATTCATAGTACAGTGTTACTTGCAGTTGTCTTTTTTTTATATTTTGGTGAGAAAACCTGAAATAAGTAGGCCTTCCTTCATAGGAAGACCTGTTGTTTGCAGGCCTTCCTTATTGTTTGCAAAGCTTCCTAATGAACACAAACATTGGTGAAAGAAAGCATGTAGGAAAATTATTTATTTTGCAATTTATTAAAAAGAAAACCATGTGGTTACCTTTTATAATGTTCCTTAGTATCTTAAAATGCCTGTGCTATCTCAAAACTTCAGGATCTTAAAATAGAACAAAGCTTTTTCGTAGAGTGTTAATTGATCTGTATGAAAGATGGGTTGACAATTTTAATTGTGCGCTTTGATGTTCTTGAAACTGGAATGTTCCAATTAAAAAAAAATTTTTAAACTTGACATATGTTCAACAATTTAATTATAATCAGATTTTTCTATTCCAAGACACTCTTTGGAACAGGAGAGTTTCAGAAATTGAGGAAGAGATGAATTGAAATTTTAAGAATACTAAATTTATAATTGTTTGTTTTTAGTCAGAAATTGGGTTTGGAAAAATGGAAACCTACATCAAGTTAGAAAAGCTTGGAGAGGTAAGTTAATATTTATTTTTTAAATGTAAGAAATATTTTTTTCATACTATATAAATGATTATATCTTGTTCTGAAAAGGCAATAAAATTGCCTTTTTGAAGGAAAACCCATTTAATTCTTGAAATTATCCCATCAGTGTGAGAAGAAATGAAAATTTTATAGCCTTATAACTGTCTACTGAAACACAGAATACTTTGCTTTCTTGGTAACAAAATAGACATCTGTTTGTTTAGTTAGTTTCCTGGTGGTCTGCTCTCTGTTGTCAGGTGGGAAATTGCATGTGTTCAAACTTGTGAAAAAATCAAAATACTATCTTTAAGGATAAAGTCCCATCACATTAAAGGTTAAGGAAATTCTAGGCTCAGAAGACCTTGGTTTTCTTGAACTTGCTACTAGTACTAATTTTAAATTATTTACCTCCCAGAGTGAGAAAAGGTGAGGAAAATCATAGACTTAGGTAACAGGGAAGCCTTAAGGAAGTTTGAGGGCCTTCCTTGCAATGATGGAAGAAATCTGCAGAATATATTTGTTTTGAGGAAAATCATAGACTTAGGTAACGGGGAAGCCTTAAGGAAGTTTGAGGGCCTTCCTTGCAATGATGGAAGAAATCTGCAGAATATATTTGTTTGCTAAAGGAGAGCTAGTATACAAAGATGCTGAAAAGTCTGCAATCAGATAAACTTTAACAACGTTAGTTAATATTTTCAGTTTCAGTTAGTATGTTTAGTTTCCTCAGTCTCCATGTGTCAGTGCAGTAAACTACCTTTAATTCTAAAGCTAACCATCCAGTTGTTAATCTGATACAAATATTCTCCCAGTGTTTTCATACCTTTTTTTTTCTTTTTAGTGCTGCACTCATGGCATATTAGAAGTTCCAAGTCTAGGGGCTGAATCTGAGGTATAGCCGCCAGACTATGCCACAGCCACGGCCACAGCCCCACCAGATCTGAGCTGTGTCTGTGACCTACACCACAGCTCAACGCTATATCCTTAACCCACTGAGCGAGGCCAGGGACCAAACCCTCATCCTCTTGGATATTAGTTGGCTTCTTAACCCACTAAGCCACAATGGGAACTCCTATTTTCATACTTTTGAGGGACTCCTTATATGGTTGTAAGAGTAGGGAAACTGCTTGGAACTGAAGTCCTCTTGGTTATAGGAAAACCAAAAGTAATCATGGTAGAGTTTTCCTTGCAAGATGGAATTTAGCACTTGCTTTGAAATTAGAAATTTAGTTAGGGTTCTTTGCTGTATAGATGGTATAGGCAGACTCTTCTGATATTTTTTATGTGTCTTTCAAAAATATATTTTACAGGGTACATATGCAACAGTATATAAAGGAAGAAGTAAATTGACAGAGAATTTGGTGGCATTGAAAGAGATCCGATTGGAACATGAAGAAGGTGCGCCCTGCACAGCAATAAGAGAAGGTATAGTTTATACTTTTGTGAGAAGAATTTTTTATGAAATTTATATGAACTTTTAAACCCGAAGCTGCATGATAAGTGTTGATTTTTTGTAAGTAGAAGGAGCTCAGATATAGAAATAGTAGATGACTGGGAGATATATGCCATCACAAACTTTTGGCATCTTGTTGCGGAAAAAGAATACAATAAAACCAGATCCGGGGGCGGGTGGAGGGGGAGCAGTATCTAAAGCTGAAATATTTAACAGAAATGAATTAATTATATTATTGTATGGCTTATAATGAAATATTATAATGAAGTCATTAAAGATGTCAGATAAAGATTTGACTTTCGGGAAATAGTAACTATAAATTAGTATATACAGGATATAAATATATTCATATATATATAATGACACCATTTTTTAAGAAGATAAATTATCCAGAAAATAGTTTGAGGCAACTGATAAGTTATGGAGGGAAAAAGTACCTTGGACTTTGTATCTAAATTAAACCTAGAAGTCTTAATAAGTTAACATTTGAGAAAAAAAACAGAAGATGATGTGGAGAATATTATGTAATATTGGGGGTAATTTTAACTATTAAAAATATCAAACCCAGAATCATAAAAGAAAAAAATTGATTCTATTAAAATTTCTACCACAAATCTCTTTGGTGGATTAATGTTTTCGATTTAAGAAACTCTTAAACTCAGTCATTTATATGTTAAACTTAACGGTTTTTTTAAAAGACTAACTACCACAGACTAAGTAATTGACTTTTTCTGTTTTACAGTTTCACTATTAAAGGATCTAAAACATGCAAATATTGTGACCTTACATGACATTGTTCACACAGATAAATCTTTGACCCTGGTCTTTGAGTATCTGGTAAGCATTTAATAAAATTCCAATATTTAATTTTACTATAATAAAACATAGAAAACTGGATTTTTTTTAACAGCCCCAGGGACATTAATGTTATTCATATTTGATTAAATTATGTGTGGTAAATTCAATATCTTTTCTTAAACAACTTATTCTTTGAAAAAGCATGCATACACACACACACACACACACACACACACATATACGTGTATATATAACTGAATTACTTTGTTGTGTACCAGAAACTATACAACACTGTAAATCTAATGTACTTTAATTTTAAAAAATCTTATTTTTAAGAACCAAATAGTATTAAGCAAATCAACCATGCCATCTCAAAACTATGTATCGCATAGTAAAATGCTATATTTTTTCAGGATAAAGATCTAAAACAGTACATGGACGACTGTGGAAACATCATGAGTATGCACAATGTAAAGGTATGCCTTAATGTGTCTTTTAAAATTTTGTTTAAAGCAGACAAACAGTTAAGCATAGAAGAGCTACATTACATAATGAAATATGCCAGTCTCATAACTGTTCTGCTTCAGAATTTTCTACCTATTTATTTATTTTTGTTTTTGTTTTGGCTGTACCCATGTCATGTGGAAGTTCCCAGGCCAGGGATCGAACCTGTGCTGTAGTTGCTACCTGCACCACCGCTGTGGCAATGCCAGATCCTTAACTTGCTGTGCCACAAGGAAACTTCCTCTGTTAGGCATTTTAAATAGTTTGTTATCCTCTGAACATATATACTCAGAACTTCTGTTTATTAGCTGTATAGTATTTCTTAGAATAAAACGTTTTTGTAAAACTATTTAATTTAAAAGTCTTAAAAAGTACTTTTGGCATTTCCTTTCATCTTTGTAACACAGATTCTTTTAGATATTTATAATACATTTACAGGTATAATCAGCTTAAAAAGAAAACAAGCCTTATTATATCAAAATCTAAATAGTGCCAGATGAAACCCAAAAGTAAAAGCCTTTATATAGTTGTGTTCTTACAGTAGGTTTCTTTGACCTGGTGTACTCCAAATTTACCGAAGATTTCTGTATCCAAACTTAGTCAACAGTTTATGAGAAACTGTTCTGGAAATAGGTTATCCCAGCTGTGTGTTTGAGGCAGTTCCAATTCTATAGATAGTAACTTTAAACTTATATACTTTTAAAAATAGTTGTTTGTTATAAAAGTGAGCCAATTTCTTTTACTGAAAGTTTGAAAATATGGATAACACATTGCTAAGAATTTTAGAACAGGGCTTTAAGTCTCTTACCATATATCTGTGAGAGTTGTTTTCATTATATTTTACATTTTATTTTGCATGGTATTTTGAATCTCCTTTGTGTTTATTTCTCTTTGTGGCTTTTTTGTCTTTTTCTGCCTTCATGTTAGCAATAATTTGCAAATAAAATTGTCCTTAATTATCATAATTTGACAAAGATTTGAGAAATTTATATTTTTAAGCCAGGTCTAGATAGCTAGCTTAAGTATTTTATTCCCTGTCTAAATAGCACTTATATTATTTCCCTAAACATAAAAAGTAATGGGAATATTTGGAAATAGCCATTTTAGAATTTTCAAAATACATGAATATGCAGAGTGTAGAAACTGCTAATTAGAATTTCTTAGGCCCATTGTTCACCTGCTGTCTGGGCGTATTCTCAAAAGTTCTAATGCTATTTTTCACCTTCAGGTAAACCAAAGTAACACTCTTGAATCCTGGACTGAGGCTCTTTTTTGTTAACCACAAAGAATCAAAGACCTTCTGTTTTTTACATTCCTTTTTCCACCAAAATCCATAACAGAAAGTCTACCATCAGCCTTATAGGACTTGCTTTCTTCAAAAAGTCATTCAGAGCTCTACCGTGCTAATTTCCTTTTCTGAATCATAGCAGATTTTGAAGGCTGAGTAGGAGGTGCTGAAAGTCAAGTACCCGGGAGGTGGGTGATAGAAGCTAGTTTAGGTTATTTTAGGTTATTTTTATAGCACGTAATTTGCCAGAGCTGTGCAGCACCATTCTCTTTGACACCTCAGAATGTTCATGAAACCACCAGTTTCAATGCTTTATTTTAGACACTGTCCCAGATAGGAGAGTTTTTTTTGTTTGTTTTTTTTTGGTGGGGGAGAGGGCAGTGGGGAGTAGAAGATGATTGTTGTCTTGCCAGAATTTCATAATTAAACTGTAAACCTTATTAGGCCTCTAAGATTTTGAAGATGTTTATTTTAAATCATTTTCTGTAACAAATTAACTACTGCTACTACTAAGACAAATTTGATTTCACTTTGTTTAGAGTATTTATTTTCATAAATACTGTCAGACTAAACAAATTGGTAGATACTTCAACTAGAATAATAATTGTAAGATTCAGAAAATAACTTTTTTTTTGTCTTTTGGTCATTTTTTAGGGCTGCACCCATGACAAGTGGATGTTCCCAGGTTAGGGGTCTAATTGAAGCTACAGCTACTGGCCTATGCCACAGCCACAGCAATGTGGGATCCGAGCCGGGATCGAACCCACATCCTCATGGTTCCTAGTCGGATTCGTTTCCGCTGAGCCACGATGGGAACTCCAGAAAACAATATGTGAAAAAGGATGATTCCTTTTTTCTCTTTTGCTATTCTAGGCCAGTTGCTTTTCTGTTTACCAAAAATTATACCAAAGTATATCTTAACTATCTGTGAGACTAATTTCTATTTTTTGTTTCTATAGCTGTTTTTATATCAAATTCTACGTGGTTTGGCATATTGCCACAGAAGAAAGGTCTTGCACCGAGACTTAAAACCACAGAACCTCCTCATTAATGAAAAAGGAGAATTAAAGCTAGCAGATTTTGGTATGGAATGTATGAGATATTTATAAATAGATCCAGGCGTTAAAGTTTAAAAGAACAACTGTTGACACTGTATGATTGCTTTAATGTGGGCTTGAAGTTTTCTCTGAAGCTCGTGGAATAAGATATTTGAAAACTTGGATGGGTGAGTTATATAAGTGAATGCTAAGTCACCAGTTCTCAAGTATGGCATAGACCCCTAAGAGTCCTGAGACCCTTTCAGGGGATCTCCAGAGGTATAATGTATTATCAAAATTATACTAAATGTTTACTTGCCTTTTTCATTGTGTTAATATTTTCATTGATTTTCCAAAAGTAAGAAGAAACAGAGCTACCTGGTGCCTTTAGCATAAATCAAAGCATTTGCACCAAACTACTTATTAATAGTCATTGTATTCTTCACTACTATACACTTATAGGAAGAAAACACTTCAAAAAGTATCTGATGAAGCAGTAAAATTTATTAAATTTTATTAAATGTCCATATTTGAGTATATGTCTTTTTAGTATTTTGTATGGTGAACTGGGAAATATACATAAAATACATTTGTTGCACCCAGAAATACTATAGTTATTTCAAGGAAAAGTGCTTGTGTAATTAGTGCAAACTGAACTAGCCCTTTTTTAAAAAGAAGTATCATTTTTACTTGAAAAAAAATGATCAGTAGACAGACTGTGGTTACTGAGACTTAGGTACTTGGCAGACCTTCTCTTGAATGAAGTGAGCCTGTCGTATCAAGGAAAACAACTGTGACAGTACTTCCTTGACAATAGTAAAATTTGCATTTTCAAGCAAAAATTAGATTTTGGAAATTTGGATCTGCTATTTTGAGTTTGATAGCTTCCTGATACTTTAAAACTTCTCTGATGAGATCAGTGGTGACATTAATTTTTGATATGCTAAAAAAAAATGTGTAAACATTTGTAGTATCTGAATAATTCAGGGAACCAATATTTTCCAAATGACCAATGCATGATATTGGAGAATCATGCATAGGTAAAATATCCATTTAAAGTACAAGATAGACTAGAGAATTTTAATGTAACAAGAATACGAGAAGTTGATTTAGTTTCAGTTACCACATAATCTTTAAAAAGCTAAATGTTTTCCAGTTCTGATGTATCAAAAAAGATATGCACAGTAATCAGAAAAGGCTATTAAAATGTCTTCTTTCCAACTTCACATCTGTGTGAAATCTTATTCTCCATGTGTAAACTCCAATCAAAGCAGCTTATAACAGATTGAGTACAAAAGCAAATATGAGAATCCAACTGTCTTCTATTAAAATAGACTACAAAAATGGTAAAGCAATTTTACTAATTTTTATTTTGAAACATGCTCATTTCTTAAACATACTCATGTTAACATAAGTGGTGTTTTTAATGAGTAAGTTTTAGATTTTTCTCAATTTTTCTAATATGCAAATATTAATAAGTGTAATCTATATAAATAAAAGCTCTTTGGGTTCTCAATAATTTTTAAGGGTCTATAAGGGGTCTTGGCATTCCCGTCGTGGCTCAGCGGAAAGGAATCTGACTGGGAACCAAGAGGTTGTGGATTCGATCTCTGGCCTCACTCAGTGGGTTAAGGATCTGGTATTGCCATGAGCTGCGGTGTAGGTCACAGACATGGCTCAGATCCCATGTGGCCATGGCTGTGGCAAAGGCCGGCAGCTGTAACTCCAATTATACCCCTAGCCTGGGAACTTCCATATGCCGTGGGTGCGGCCTTAAAAAGCCAAAAAGAAAAAAAATAAATAAAATAAAAGGCGTCTTGAAACCAAAGAGTTTAAATGCCATTACCAGAAGAGATTTCTTTAATATTCCTGCCGCTATGACTTCATTTTTATTTATATGCTTAATAATTTAATTTTAGCTGTCTACCTATATCTCTTTAGTGAATCCAATTTTAAGTGATTAGAAAGGTAAAATAAAATTACATGTTTTTTTGCTTCTTGGAAGCAAATTATTTTATGTTGAAGGAAATTTGTATAGTACCTTTTTTTCATATTTCACATTCTGAGCGTTTGAGTACTCTAAGAGAAATTCATTTGTAAAACCTATGCAGGAGTTCCCGTCGTGGCTCAGTGGTTAACGAATCTGACTAGGAACCATGAGGTTGTGGGTTTGATCCCTGGCCTCGCTCAGTGGGTTAAGGATCCGGCGTTGCCGTGAGCTGTGGTGTAGGTTGCAGATGCAGCTTAGATCCCACATTGCTGTGGCTGTGGTGTAGGCCAGGGGCTACAGCTCAGATTCAACCCCTAGCCTAGGAACCTCCATATGCCATGGGTGTGGCCCTAGAAGAGGCAAAAAGACAAAATAAATACATAAATAAATAAATTAAATTAAATTAAATTAAAACCTATGTGGTGAGTTTGTTTTGGAAATTCCATTTTTTTTTTGGTTTTGTCTTTTTGCCTTTTTCTGGGGCCACACTCGTGGCATATGGAGGTTCCCAGGCTAGGGGTCTAACAGGAGCTGTAGCTGCTGGCCGTGGCCACAGCAACACCAGATCCAAGCCACATCTGCTACCTGCATACACCATAGCTTACAGCAATGCTGGATCCTTAACCCACTGAGCAAGGTCAGGGATTGAACCTGCATTCTCATGGATACTAGTCAGATTCCTTTCCGCTGAGCCACAACGGGAACTCCCTAATACATAGTTTATATTGTTATTTTCTTAGTAATTGTTGCTAGCTCTCTCTCCCTCTCTTCTTCTTTTCTTCTCCCTTTTTCTCCTTTTTTGGGGATTTGGGGGGACAGGCTGAATTTACTGCTTCTTACTCCTTAATCTCAATGTGAATGGCAGCAATAGAGAAACCCCCGCTTGGCTACCAGAAATGCCAAAAATAAAAAAAATAAAAAGGCAGGGGCCATCAAAAATTTACTTTTCTTTTGGTGGAGAATATTATGAGTGCTTTAAATTTTGCTTCCAAACTCTATAAAGCAAGCCAAACAAATTTCATCTCCCCTTAGGTCAACAGGAAAATCTAATTATTCCATGAGATAGCTCAGTGAGCTTTCCTTTTATTGTTCTTATTTATTCATTTTTATTGATTGCATAATAAGTATACCTGTGACACAAGTAAGGGAGAGTCATGTAACTGAGTATTTTACAGTAAATTGTTCTTGATTTCTGAAAATTCTACTGCTTTTTTCCTGTGCTCAGTGAAATTCAGATCTGGGAAGTGTTAGTATAAATTTTAGACTTTTTCATTAATGATAGAACCAGGAACCTGTTTAAACAAGCACCCTAGGTTAGAATTCTCTAAGGAGATAAGGTACTAAGGAGACTAAATCTACGCTTGCTTTGATGTTATCTGTATAGGTTATAGAATTAACAGACTTGCACCCTTGTCCTTTCCCCCATATGACCCAGTATTAATATAAGGAGGAGAAATCAGAAAGATGACCCCATTTGCCCATTAATTTTGTTGAATTTATCTTACCAAGGTCGGACGTTAACATGATAACCACTATACTACACTATGGAAACACCCTAGAGTAAAACTTGTCATTAAATAAAAATGTCAACATTATTTCAGTTACACCCTTCAGTCCTAATACTAAATGAAAATAGTGTGAGTACTGCCTAATTATTTAAATTTCTGGTTTAATTTGGTTGACTTTATCCAGTTTAACAATGTATTGAATCATCCTTTTATGACATTTTTAATATTTTAATCAGATATAATAGAATTATACACACAGGAATCATAACCTAATAATGAATTATTCCTTGCTGTTTGAAATAAACTATATGTTAATATGAATTTGTATTTCTTCAGATACCTTTTTTTTTTTTTGTTAAGGGCTGTACCCGAGGCATATGGAGGTCAAGTTGGAGCTGTAGCTGCCGGCCTACACCGCAGCCACAGCAATGCCAGATCTGAACTGCGTCTGCAACCTACACCACAGCTCATGGCAACACCAGATCCTTAACCCAGGGATAGAGCCTTCATCCTCATAGCTACTAGTCAGATTCGTTTCCACTGAGCCACAATGGGAACTCCAGATACCTTTTAAAGTTACTTTTTTAGGTGATCCGAATTGGAGACATGGAGATGATTTCTCTTAGGCCAGTGGCTTAATAGAGAAAGTTGTGAGCTCCTGCCCTTATTCCTAGATAATCAGTGAATTTCATATTAAATTGACAAAGGAATGGTATATGTTTCATGTCACAGCAATTAATAATATTCAAAGGCAATGAGCTTCATCTTATTTTAAAATTAGCCATATAGCTTAAAACTTAGTACAGAACAACATTAATTCAAGGAAACTTTTCTCTAAATAGACTTGTGAAAGAGAATTGTCAGTAAAACTTAACAGAATCATGGACCAATAACTTCATTTTTTTTTAATAAGAATTGGTATAGCCAGTCAAAGTTGGAATCAGCTTAAAAGGTGACAAAAGCCTATAGATGTAAGATATAAATTTATATATCTTAATGTCATTGGCCTATTTTGCATTAAGTTAAAGTAGAAGATAATTTTGGCATTGTAATTCATGGACAGAAGGAAAATACCTTAAGTTTAGATTAACCCAGATACTATACCAGGTGTATTCACATATAAAAGTAAGCATAGTCTCTCACTGTGGAATTATTATTATTTAGTTTAATTACATACGAATTTGCTGACCCAAGAACTCAAAAAAATTCCTAAAACTAATTTTGTTAAGTTTCAAGAAGGTTATGGGGTAGCTATCTCAGCCATTCTTGTGACTGCAGTCACGGTGAGAATGTGGACTGGGAAATCCGTTCTAGTATTTCTTAATTGTTTTTTTTCCCCCTATGAAGGACTAGCCAGAGCCAAGTCAGTTCCCACAAAGACCTACTCAAATGAAGTTGTCACGCTATGGTACCGGCCACCTGATGTGCTTCTTGGTTCCTCAGAGTATTCAACACAGATTGACATGTGGTAAATATATGCAGATACTATTGCCATTTATAATTTTAAAAAATTTATAGCTATTAACACAGGGCATACAGATGGATATTTGTCCTGAAGGAGATATTATTTTATTTATTTATTTTTTGAAAAATTATTTTTTTTTCATTTTTGTTCAGCTGTTTTACTTTGTCCTGTTAATTTTCTACTGCACAGCATGGTGACCCAGTTACACATACATGTATAGATTCTTTTTCCTCTTATTATCATGCTCCATCATAAGTGACTAAATATAGTTCCCAGTGCTATACAACAGGATCTCTTGCTTATTCATTTCAAAGGCAATAATCTGTATCTATTAACTGCAACTTCCCAGTCCATCCTGTTCCCTCCCCCTTGACAACCACAAAGCTATTCTCCCTGTCCATGATTTTCTTTTCTGTGGAAAGGTTCATTTGTGCCATATATTAGATTCCAGATATAAGTGATATCATATGGTATATATCTTTCTCTTTCTGAATTCATTTTGTATGAGAGTCTCTAGTTCCATCCATGTCACTGCAAATGGCATTATTTTTTTTTTTATGGCTAAGTAGTATTCCGTTGTGTATATATACAACATCTTCCTAATCCACTCGTCTGTCAGTGGACATTTAGGTTGTTTCCATGTCTTGGCTATTGTGAATAGTGTTACAGTGAACTTGCAGGTACATCTGTGTCTTTTTCAAGGAACGTTTTGTCTGGATATATGCCCAAGAGTGGGATTGCTGGGTCATATGGTAGTTCTATGTGTAGTTTTCTAAGGTACCTCCATACTGTTTTCCATAGTGGTTGAACCAGCTTATATTCCCACCATCAGTGCACGAGGGTTCCCTTTTCTCCACACCCCGTCCAGCATTTGTTATTTGTGGACTTATTAATGATGGCCATTCTGATGGGTGAGAGGTGGTACCTCATTGCAGTTTTGATTTTCATTTCTCTAATAGTCAGTGACGTTGAACATTTTTTCATGTGTTTGTTGGCTGTCTGCATATCTTTGGAGAAATGTCTAATCAGGTCTTTTGCCCATTTTTCATTTGGATTGTTGTTTTTTTTGTTGTTGAGTTGTATAAGTTGTTTATATGTTTCAGAGACTAAGCCCTTGTCTTTTGCATGGTTTGAAACTATTTTCTCCCATTCTGTAAGTTGTTTTTTTTTGTTTTCTTTTTGGTTTCCTTTGCTGTGGAAAAGCTTGTCAGTTTGATTAGGTCCCATTGGCTTATTTTTGCTTTTATTTCTGTTGCTTTGGGGAGACCAACAACCTGAGAAAACATTTGTAAGGTTGATGTCAGAGAATGTTTTGCCTACGTTCTCATCCAGGAGTTTGATGGTATCTTGTCTTATATTTAAGTCTTTAATCCATTTTGAGTTTATTTTTGTGCATGGTGTGAGGGTGTGTTCTAGTTTCATTGATTTATATGCAGCTGTCTGGTTTTCCCAGCAATACTTGCTGAAAAGACTGTCTTTTTCCCATTTTATGTTCTTGCCTCCTTTGTCAAAGATTAATTAACCGTGGGTGTCCGGGTTTATTTCTGGGTTCTCTGTTATATTCCATTGGTCTGTATGTCTGTTTTGATACCAGTACCACACCGTCTTGATTACTGTAGCTTTGTAATATTGCCTGAAGTCTGGGAGAGTTATGGTTTTTGTTCCTCAGGATTGCTTTGGCAATTCTGGGTCTTTTGTGGTTCCATATCAATTTTTGGATTGTTTGTTCTAGTTCTGTGAGAAATGTCCTGGGTAATTTGATAGCGATTGCACTGAATCTGTAGATTGCTTTGGGAAGTATGGCCATTTTTACAATATTAATTTTTCCAACCCAGGAGCATGGAATATCTTTCCATTTCTTTGCATCTTCTTTAATTTCCTTGACTAATGTTTTATAGTTCTCAGCATATAAGTCTTTCACCTTCTTGGTCAGGTGTATTCCCAGGTATTTGATTTTTTTGGGTGCGATTTTAAAAGGTATTTCATTTTTGTGTTCTTTTTTAATATTTCATTGTTAGTATACAGAAATGTGACTGATTTCTGAATGTTGAATGTTAGTCTTATATCCTACTACTTTGCTGAATTTGTCCATCAGTTCAGGTAGTTTTTGCATCGAGTCCTTGGTGTTTTCTGTATATAGTATCTGTGTCATTCTGAATACAGTGACAGTTTTACCTCTTCTCTTCCAATTTGGATACCTTTTATTTCTTTTGTTTGTCTGATTGCTGTGGCTAAGACTTCCAATACTATGTTGAATAAGAGTGGTGAGAGTGGGCATCCTTGTCTTGTTCCAGGTTTTAGTGGGAAGGCTTTCAGCTTTTCTCCTTTGAGTATTATATTTGCTGTGGGTTTGTCATAAATGGCTTTTATTATGTTAAGGTATGTTCCCTCTACCCCCTTTGGTAAGAGTTTTGATCATGAAATGGATGTTGGACTTTCATGCTTTTTCTGCATCTATTGAGATGATCATGTGGTTTTTGGCTTTTCTTTTGTTAATGTGGTATATGATGATTGATTTGCATGTGCTGAAATATCCTCGTGAACCTGGGATGAATCCTACTTGGTAATGGTGAATGATCTTTTGTATATGTTGTTGGATTTTGTTGGCTATAATTTTGTTGATAATTTGCATCTATATTCATCAAAGATATTGGCCTATAGTTTTCTTTTTTGGTGCTATCTTTGGTTTTGGAATTAGGATGATGGTGGCATCATAGAATTTCTTCGGGAGTGTTCCTTCTTCTTCAACCTTTTGAAAAATTTTAAGGAGGATGGGTATAAGTTCCTCTTTGTATGAATGGTAGAATTCACCTGTAGAGCCATCTCATCCTGGTCTTTTATTTGTAGGGAGTGTTTTTATTATGTATTCAATTTCATTTCTAGTGATCAGTCTGTTCAGTAGACCTATTCTTCTTGATTCAGTTTTGGCAGCCTGTAAGTCTCTAGAAAGTTGTCCATTTCTTCTTATTTTTTTATGTCACTATACATATAAAATTTAATTTTTTTCCATTGCTTAATGAATTTTATTACAATTATAGGTGTATAAAAATCATAACAACTCAATTTGATAGCATTTCTGTCCCAAACCCTCAGTGCATGCCCCCACCCCCCAGATTGTCATATTTGGAAAACAAAGGTTTTCCAAAGTCTGTGAGTCATTGTTCTGCAAAGAAGTTCATTGTGTCTTTTTAGTTTCCACATGTAAGTGGTAGCATTGGAAGTTGCTGTCTAATTGTCTTGACTGGTTTCACTTCACATGATAATTTTTAGCTCCATCCATGTTGCTATAAATGTTGTTATTTCGTTCCTTTTGATGGCTGAGTAATATTCCATTGTGTATATGTACCGCATCTTCCCTATCCATTCCTCTGTCGATGGGCATTTAGGTTGTTTTCATGACCTGGCTATTGCAGAGTACAATGAACACTGGAGTACATGTGTCTTTTCGAGTCATGGTTTCCTCTGGATAGATGCCCAGGAGTGGGATTGCTGGATCAAATGGTAATTCTATTTTGAGTTTTCTAAGGAATCTCCGTACTGTTTTCCACAGTGGTTGCACTGATTTGCATTCCCACTAACAGTGTAATAGGGATCCTTTTTTCTCCATACCTTCTCCAGCACTTATTGTTTGTAGACCTTTTGATGATGGCCATTCTGGCCTGTGTAAGGTGGTACCTCATAGTGGTTTTGATTTGCATTTCTCCAATGAGGAGTGATGTTGAACATCTTTTCATGTGTTTATTTGCCATCTGCATGTGTTTGGAGAATTGTCTGCCTAGATCCTCCACCCATTTTTTGATGGGGTTGTTTTGTTTTTTTTGGTATTGAGCTGTCGGAACTGTTTGTAAATTTTGGAGATTAATCCCTTGTCAGTAGATCCATTTGCAAGTACTTTCTCCCATTCTGTGGGATGTTTTTTCGTTTTGTTTAGGGTTTCCTTTGCTGTGCAGAAACTTCGAAGTTTAATTAAGTCCCATTTGTTTATTTTTCTTTTTATTGTCCTTACTCTGACAGGTGGATCTGAGAAGATGTTGCTGTCAATTATGTCAGAGTGTTGGGCCTATGTTTTCTTCTAAGAGTTTTATAGTATCTGTTCTTATATCTAGATCTTTAATCCATTTTGAGTTTATTTTTTGTGCATGGTGTTAGGAAGTGTTCTAGTTTCATTTTTTTACATGTGGCTGTCCAGTTTTCCCAGCACCACTTATTGAAGAGGCTGTTTTTTCTCCAGTGTATATTCTTGCCTCCTTTGTCATAGATGCGTGGATTTAATTCTGGGCTTTCTATACTGTTCTGCTGATCTGTATTTCTGTCTTTGTGCCAGTACCATATGGTTTTGATGACTGTAGCTTTGTAGTAGAGTCTGAAGTCAGGGAGGCTGATTCCTCCAGCTCCATTTTTCTTTTTCAGGATGTCTTTGGCTATTCTGGGTTTTTTGTGCTTCCAAACAAACTTTAAAATATTTTGTTCTAGTTCTGTGAAAAAAGTCCTTGGTAATTTGATAGGGATTGCATTGAATCTGTAGATTGCCGTGAGTAGTATAGTCATTTTGATACTATTGAATCTTCCAATCCAAGAGCACGGTATGTCTTTCCATCTGTTCGTGCCATCCTTGATTTCTTTCATCAGCGTCTTATAGTTTTCAGAGTACAGGTCTTTTGTCACTTTAGGTAGGTTTATTCCTAAGTATTTGATTCTTTTTGATGAGATGGTAAACGGGATTGCTTCCTTAATTTCTCTTTCTGATCTTTCATTGTTAGTATATAGAAATGCAGTTGATTTCTGTGTATTAATTTTGTATCCTGCGACTTTGCCAGATTCATGGATGAACTCTAACAGTTTTCTGGTAGAGTCTTTAGGATTCTGTAAGTATAGTATCATGTCATCTGCAAATAGTGGTTTTACTTCTTCCTTTCCAATTTGGATTCCTTTTATTTCTTTTACTTCTCTGATTGCTGTGGCTAGGACTTCCAAAAACTATGTTGAATAATAGTGGCGAGAGTGGACATCCCTGTCTTGTTCCTGATCTCAGCAGGAATTCTTTCAGCTTTTCACCATTGAGAATGATGTGAGCTCTGGGTTTGTCATAGATGGCCTTTATTATGTTGAGGTAGGTTCCCTCTATGCCCACTCTCTGAAGGGTTTTTATCAAAAATGGATGTTGGATTTTGTCAAAGGCTTTTTCTGCATCTATTGAGAGGATCATATGGTTTTTATTCTTCAGTTTGTTAACATATATCACCATGATTGATTTGCGGATATTGAAGAATCCTTGCATCCCTGGAATAAATCCCACTTGATCATTATGTACAATCCTTTTAATGTATTGTTGGATTCGGTTGGCTAGTATTTCGTTGAGAATTTTTGCATCTATGTTCATCCGTGAGATTGGCCTGTAATTTTCTTTTTTTTTTGTGGTATCTTTGTCTGGTTTTGGTATCATGGTGATGGTTGCCTCATAGAATGAGTTTGGGAGTGTCAGTTCCTCTGCAATTTTTTGGAATAGTTTCAGAAGGATAGGCATTAGCTCTTCTCTAAATGTTTGATAGAATTCACCTGTGAAGCCATCTGGTCCTGGACTTTTGTTTGTTGGAGGTTTTCTAATCACAGTTTCAATTTCAGAACTTGTGATTGGTCTATTCATATTTTCTGTTTCATCTTGGTTTAGTCTTGGAAGATTGTACTTTTCTAAGAATTTGTCCATTTCTTCTAGGGTTTCCATTTTATTGCCATATAGTTGCATATAGTAGTCTCTTATGATCCTTTGTATTTCTGTGATTCCATTGTTACTTCTCTGTTTTCATTTCTAATTTTATTGATTTGTGTCCTCCCTCATTTTTTCTTTTAAGTCTGGCTAAGGGATTATCAGTTTTGTTGATCTTTTCACAGAACCAGCTTTTGGTTTAATTGATCTTTTCTATGGCTTTCTTCGTTTCTATTTCATTGATTTCTGCTCTGATCTTTATGATTTCTTTTCTTCTACTAACTTTAGGCCTTGTGAGTTCTTCCCTCTCTAGCTGCTTTAGATGTAAAGTTAGATTGTTGATTTGAGCTTTTTCTTGTTTCCTGAGGTAGGCTTGTATTGCTCTAAACTTCCTCTTAGAAATGCTTTTGCTGCATCCCAGAGGTTTTGGCGTGCCGTCTCTTTGTTGTCATTTGCTTCTAGGTATTTTTTAACTTCTTCTTTGATTTCTTCAGTGATCCATTGGTTGTTTAGTCTCCACGTGTTTGTATTTTTTGCCATTTTTTTCTTGTTGTTGATTTCCAGTTGTATAGCATTGTGGTCAGAAAAGATGTTTGATATAATTTCAGTTTTCTTAAAGTTACTGAGGCTTGATTTGTAGCCCAGGATGTGATCAATCTTAGAGAATGTTCCGTGTGCACTTAAGAATGTGTATTCTGTTGCTTTTGGATGGAATGTCCTATAAATATCTATTAAGTCCATCTGATCTAATGCTTCATTCAGGGCTTGTGTTTCCTTATTGATTTTCTGTCTGGATGATCTGTCCATTGCTGTAAGTGGGGTGTTGGAGTCCCCCACTGTGATTGTGTTATTGTTGATTTCTCTTTTTTTTTTTGTCTTTTTGCCTTATCTAGGGCCGCACCTGCGGCATATGGAGGTTCCCAGGCTAGGGGTCTAATAGGAGCTGTAGCTGCTGGCCTTCGCCACAGCCACAGCAACGCAGGATCCGAGCCACGTCTGCAACCTACACCACAGCTCACGGTAATGCTGGATCCTTAACCCACTGAGCAAGGCCAGGGATCGAACCCAGAGCCTCATGGTTCTTAGTCGGATTCGTTAACCACTGAGCCACGAAGGGAACTCCCTGATTTCTCCTTTTAAGCTTATTAGCAGTTGTCTTATATATTGTGGTGATCCTATGTTGGGTGCAGAGATATTTAAAATGGTTATATTTTCTCCTTGGATTGATCCTTTGATCATTATGTAGTGCCCTTCCTTGTCTCTTAAAATGTTCTTCATTTTAAAGTCTATTTTGTCTGATAGGAGTATTGCTCCTCCAGCTTTCCTTTGATTCCCATTGGCATGGAATATTTTCTTCCATCCTCTCACTTTCAATTTGTATGTATCTCTAGAAGTGAAGTGGGTCTCTTGAAGACAGCATATATGTGTGTCTTGTTTTTGTATCCATTTGGCTAGTCTGTCTTTTGGTTGGGGCATTCAGTCCATTAATATTTAAGGTAATTACTGATATGTATGTTCTTATTGCCATTTTATTAACTGTTTTAGGTTTTTGTTGCTCTTTTTTCTTGCCTTATTCTCTTGTCTCCTCTCACAAGATGACTGTCTTTAATGTTGTATTTGAGTTGATTTTTCTTGTTTGTTTGTGTATTAATTGTAGATTTTTGGTTTGCAGTTACCCTGAAGTTTTGGTATAGGAGTCTATATATAAATGAGATTGTTTTAAGTTGTTGGTTTCTTAATTGCACGTGCATTTCCAGTGTCCTGCATGTGTGCTCTCTTCTCACAATTTCTGATTTTGGTAGCACAATTGTGCATGGATGATTTAGTATCTTTATTGTATATATGCCTTTCCTGGTGAGCCTTGTCATTTGTGGTGTTTTTGTTTCTGGTTATGGCCTTTTCTTTTCTGACTAGAGAAGTTCCTTTAGTATTTATTTGTTGTAAAGCTGATTTAGTCTTGCAGAAATCTCTTAGCTTTTGCTTATCTGTAAAGGTTTTGATCTCTCCTTCAAATCTGAATGAGAGCCTTGCTGGGTAAAGTAATCTTGGTTGGAAGTTTTTCCCGTTCATCACATTAAGTATATCATGCCACTCCTTTCTGGCCTGTAGAGTTTCAGCTGAAAAATCTGGTGATAACCTTATTGGGGTTCCCTTGTATGACATTTGTTTCTTTTCCCTAGCTGCTTTCAAAATTTTCTCATTGTCTTTAATTTTGGTCATTTTAATTAATATGTGTCTTGGGGTGTTCTTTTTTGGGTTTATTTTATATGGTACTCGTTGCGCTTCCTGGATTTGAGTGAGTGGTTCCTTTCCCATATTAGGGAAATTTTCGGCTATTACCTCTTTGAATATTTTTCTGTCCCCTTCTCTCTCTCTTCCCACTCTGCCACCCCTATAATATGGATGTTGGTGCGTTTAACATTATCCCAGAGTTCTCTGAGACTCTCCTTACTTCCTTTTAATCTTTTATCTCTTTTCTCTTCTGCATTAGTGATTTCCACTAATCTGTTCTCCACCTTGCTGATTCTTCTGCCTCCTGTATTCTATTGTTGGCTGCTTCTAATGAATTTTTTATTTCAGTTATTGTATTTTGCATCTCTTCTTGTTTAATTTTTACATCTTATAGTTCTTTCTCAGTGTTTCCTGTAAATTATCAATCTTTGCCTCCAGTTTATTTCCAGTGTCTTGCATCATCTTCAGCATCAGCAGTGTAAAGTCTCTTTCTAGGAGGCTGATAATCTCCTCATCACTGAGCTGCTTTTCTGAGCTTTTCTCTTTCTCCCTTATCTGAGTTAGAGTTTTCTGTCTTTTCATTTTTATAGGTTTTTGGTGTAGTGACCTTTTTGCAGACAATAGAGTTGTAGCCTCTCTTAGTTCAGGTGTTTGCCTCCCCTGTGGCTAAAGATGGTATGGGGGTGGGCTTGCTGTAGGCTTTCCGTTGGGAGGGACTGGTGCCTGCCCACTGGTAGGTGGGGTTGATTCCTCTCCCTCTGATGGATGGGGCTTTGTCTCTGGATGAGATTAGAGGCTGGCTGTGTGCCTGAGGGGTCTTTAGGCAGTCTGTTATTGATGGGTGGGGCTGTGGTCCCACCTGGATTATTGTTTGGCCTGGAGCTTCTCAGTGCTGATCGAGGGACCAGATTTTCCCAGAAATGACCACCTCCAGAGAAATGTTGACTGAGGAATGTTCCCAAGAGCTTCACCTCCAATGTCCTTCCCCCACAACAAGCCAGTCACCCCTGTTTTCCCAGGAGGTCCTCCCAGAATTGCAGTCAGGTTCCTTCCGGATTCCTCTGGAGACTTTGCTTTGCCCTGGGACCCAGTGCACATGAAAGTCTGTGTGCATCTTTTAAGAATGGGGTCTCCTCTTTCCCCTAGTCCTGTGGAGCTCCTGCACACAAGCCCCTGTGGCCTTCAATGCCAGGTGCTCCAGGGGCTCTTTCTCCCTGTGCCAGATCCCCAGGCGTGGGGATTTGACGTGGGGCTCAGTACTCTCAGTCCTGTAGCTGAGTCTCTGTGATACAGTTAATTTCCAGTCTGTGGGGCCTCCCACCCAGGAGGTATGGGGTTGCTTCTATCGTGTAATTGCCCCTCCTACCTCTTGATGTGGTCTCCTCTTTGTCTTCTGGAGTTTATTATCTTTTTTGGAAGTTTACAGTCCATTTGGTTGAAGGTTACTTGGCATTTGGTTGTAGTTTTTTGGTTTTTTGAGAGAGAAGTTGAGCTCCAGTCCTTCTATTCCACCATCTTAATCCAATCTCTGAAAGTTGTCCAGTTCTTCTAGGTTTTCAAATTTATTGGCATACGGTTCATAGTATTCTCTCATTGTTTTTTGTATTTCTGTAATATCCTTTGTGACTTCTCCTTTTTCATTTCTTATTTGGGTTTTTTCCTCTCCTCTTCTTGGTGAGTCCAAGCAGAGCCTTGTCAATTTTGTTTACCCTTTCAAAGGACCAGCTTTTGGTTTTATTTTTTTCTGTTGTTTTTTGAATCTCTTATTTTAATGATTTCCTCTCTGATCTTTATGATTTCCTTCCTTCTGCTGACTTTAGGTTTTGTTTGTTCTTCTTTTTCTAAATCATTTAGGTGCTGGGTTAAGTTGTCAATTTGAGATTTTTCTTCTTTTTTGAGGAAAGCCTTTACTATTGTGAACTTTCCTCTGAGCACTGCTTTTACAACATCACATAGATTTTGAGTGATTGTGTGTTCATTATCATTTGTCTTGGTATTTTTTAATTTCTTTCTTTATTAACTCATTGACCCATTGGTTTTTTAATAGCATGTTGTTTAGTCTCCGTGTAGTAAGTTTTTCCTCATTTCTTTTCCTGTGGTTAATTTCTAGTTTCATGGCATTGTGGTCAGAGAAGGTACTTGAAATAATTTCTGTACTCTTCAATTTTTGAGGTTAGCTTTGTGCCCCAGTATGTGATCAGTCCTTGAGAATGTTCCATGTGCACTTGAGAAGAATGTATATTCTGATTTTTTTTGGATGTAATGTCCTGAAAATGTCAATTAAGTCTGACTTTTCTATTGTATCATTTAGGATCTCTGTTGCCTTATTGATTTTCTGTCTAGAGGGTCTGTCCATTGATGTGAGTAGGGTGTTAAAGTCTCCTACTATGATTGTATTACCATCGGTTTCTCATTTTATGTCTGTTAGTATTTGTTGTAGGTATCTGGGTGCTTCTGTATTAGGGGCATATATATTGACGATTGTAATATCCTCTTCTTGAATCAATCCTTCTGTTATTAAATAGTGACCTTCTTTTTAAAAACGCCCTTCATTTTAAAGTCTATTTTGTCTAATAGTAGTATTAGACAAATAAAGACTCCTGCTTTCATGTCTTGTCCATTGACATGAAATGTATTTTCCTATCCCGTCACTTTCAATCTGTATGTGTCCTTTGCCCTAAGGTGAGTCTCTTGTAGACAGCAGATTGAAGGTTTTTGCTTTTTTATCCAATATGCCACTCTTTTGATTGGAGCCTTCAGTCCATTGACATTTAAGGTTATTATTGATAGATATGTATTTATTGCCATTTTAAACCTTGTTTTCCAGTTGATTCTATGTTTCTCTCTTTTTTTTTTTCCTTTATTTTTTTGGTTGGACAATTTCCATTTATTTTATGCTTGAGTACTTTTCAGTTTTTAAGAATGTAATGTTCGGTTTTGATTCGTAGTTGCCCTATTTAAGTATGTTAACCCCTTCCTGTATCTTCTTGCTTTAGCCTGATAGTCATGTAGGCTCAAACACATCATTAAAATTAAAGAATCTGTATTTTCTTACCTTCCTTCCCCACACTGTATGATTTTGAAATTTTTTTGAGCCACTGTATGCTGGCTCATTTAAGTGATTGCTTTCCAATTGTAGTTTCCTTCATAGTATTTCTTATTACCTTTTTCTTTTCTTTTTTTTTAAGAGAAACTCTTTCAGTATTTTAGAATGGGTTTAGTATTGCTGTATTCTTTTAGCTTTTGTTTGTTGGAGAAAGTCTTTATTTTCCTTTCTATTTCAAATGATATTCTTGCTGGATAGAGTATTCTAGGCTGCACATTTTTTCCTTTCAGCTCTTTAAAATATATCTTGCCACTCCCTCTGGCCCTCTAGTGTTTCTGTAGAGAAATCAACCGATAGCCTTATGGAGTTCCCTTATAATTAACACTTCGCTTTTCTCTTGCTGCCTGTAGAATCCTCTTTAACTTTTGCCATTTTTATTATAATATTTCTGGTATGGTCCTATTTGGGTTCAACTTGTTTGGGGCCCTGTGTGCCTCCTGTATCTTGATATAGGTTTCCTTTAGATTTGGAAAGTTTTCAGATATAATTCAATCCCCTTTTCTTTTTCTTCTCCTTTTTCTTTTGTTATGCGCAGATTGGCATGCTTTATATTATCCTGTAGATCTCTTATATCGCTTTCATGTTTTTTCATTTGGTTTTCTGTCCTGATTGGGTGATTCCCATTATTCTATCTTCCAAGTCACTAATTCATTCCTCTGCATTATTTATTCTGCTCTTTAGTGCCTTTAGCTCATTTTGCATCTCTGCAAATGAATTTTCTAATTTTTCTTGGCTCCTTCTTATATTTTCTAGTTCCTTTCTAAAGGAAACTGCATTACTGTTCATATCCTCTCTTAATTCCTTCAGTATTTTCACTATCTCCCTTTTGAACTCAATGTCTGTCAGACTGCAGTGGTCTATTTCATTGTTGACTACTCTAGGTGAATTCTCCTGTTCCTTTAACTGGGATTGGTTTCTGAATTTCTTTATCTTGCTTGTGTTTTTTTTTTTTTTTTTTTTTCCTGTGAGTTTAGGGAAGCCAAACTAGTTTTGTAAGGCTACTTCTATGCAAGAGTGCCCCTTTGTATTTTGAGGGGGGTTACTATTTGTTTTTTGGTGTGGGAGCTTGAATATTGGGTGTGTCTTTCTTTAGTGTGAGCAGGCTGTTATCCCCAGGATGCTCAGTATGTTTTCAGGGAGAAGGAGGCAATGGGTAGGGCCAGCAGTCAGTGCCTGGTTGCTGGGCTCTCAACAGCAGCAAGGACCTGCAGGAAGGTGGCACAGGCTACTCCTAGTTGCAGGGCCCTGGGAAGTAGTAATGAGCTCTAGGCAGATCTACAAGGTTTCCAGAGCATTTGGCAGTAGCAGCAGCAGGGTGCGTGAGTTCTCAGGGGAGTGAGAGCAACAACAAACAGCTAGTATTCAATTGCAATGCCCTCCTCTGACATGATTGGAACCACAGGTGGTACCTGTTCAGGGACCCCCTAGTGGTAGTGGCCCGTGACCACCTCTGGAGTCAGTGATAACTGCGGTGGTTTGCCTCAGCCACCTGTAGACCATGCACCCTGTCTCACTTAGCCCACATAGGAGGTGTTGCACAGGCTGCTCCTAGTTGCAGGATCCTGGGAAGTGACAGGGATCAGGTGTGTGGGTACTGCCTGGAGCATTCAGCAGTGGCAGCAGCAGGGCTGGTGTGTTCCCAGGGGTGTGAGAGCACCAACAGGTGGTATTCAGTCACAGTGTCCTCCTCTGTGGTGCCCTTGAGGTGACTGGGGCTGCAAGTGGTGCCTGCTCACAGTAGTGGTGAGCCACCCCTACCTCTGGAGCCAGAGATAACTATGGTGGTTTACCCCCGCCTCCTGTAGACCATGCAAGAAGCACCTCATCCTGCTTAGCCCCCATAGGAGGTACTCCTTCTAGTTGCAGGTTCCTGGGAAGGGACAGTGATCAAGCATCTGGACACTGCCCAGAGCATTTGGCAGTGGAAGCAGCAGGGCAGGTGTGCTCCCAGGGGAGCAAGAGCAATAACAGGTGGTGTTCTGTCGCAGTGTCCTTCTCTGTGGTGTGCTTTGAGGTGGTTGGGGATGCAAGTGATTTTTGTTCAGGTATCCCCAGTGGCAGTGGGCCAAGCCCACCTCTGGAATCAGGGGTAACCGCCGTGGTTTTGCCCCCACCACCTGCAGACAATGTAAGAAGCACCCTGTCCCACTTAGCCCACCTAGGAGGTCCTGTACCAGCTGCTCTTAATTGTAGGGTCTTGGGAAGGAACAGTGACCAAGTGTCTGGGTGCCGCCCAGAGCATTTGGCAGTGGCAGCTTGTAGGGCAGGTGTGTTCCCCGGGGCGGGGGGGGGGGGTGAGAGCAACAGCATATGGTGCTTTGTTGCAGTGCCTTTTTTTTTTTTTTTGCCAACCCCTGAGGTGACTGTGGCCGCAAGTGGAGCCCACGCACAGGCCCCCAGTGGTGGCAAGCCACGCCTTCCTCTGGCCTTTGAGATGACTGCCACAGTCAGTCCCTGCAGCCCGTAGATTGTACAAGAGGCACCATGTCACATCTAGCCCCCTGATGCCCTTAGCCCACACAAGAAGTGCCTGGCCTCTGGTAAGCTGTACA
This sequence comes from Catagonus wagneri, assembly GCA_004024745.2. Taxonomy (NCBI): domain Eukaryota; kingdom Metazoa; phylum Chordata; class Mammalia; order Artiodactyla; family Tayassuidae; genus Catagonus; species Catagonus wagneri. The sequence continues at coordinate 7,916,872 of PVHT021183619.1, read as the reverse complement.
AGAAGCACCTAGTCTCCCGTAAACGAGCAAGAGGCCTCTCGCTGCTGTAGTCAGAGCCACCCCGCCCTCTGAGAGCCCGCAGGCACCAGTGCATGCTGGGGGCTCAGGCACAGGGAGTTTCCTGTGGCAGTCCGCTCATCCTCCCCAACAGTGGCACCTTGTCTGTCCTGTGGGCCCTGACCTTCTCTCAGGTTCCCTCTGCTGTGGCGTTCCACTCCCCAGCCCGAGGTGCACTGCTCCTTAGCCCCTTAGGCAGTCCCCACACAGCCAGTCCCAGTCCTTTCCCCGGGACTGACTTCCGGAGCCTAAATCTCAGCATCCAGCCTCGCGCCCCCCACCAGCATCTCAGGCTGTGATGTCTGGACTGGTGGTTCAGGTGATCTTTGCGGCTCTCACTCTGCTTTGCCCTCCTCAGTCCAACTGCTGCACTTTTCTCGATGTCTTTGAGGACCCTCCATCTCGGCTGATCTTTCTGTCAATTAGGTGGCTTCCCAGGACATGGATTCCTTTTCTCCTTTTTTTTTCTTTTGTTCTACCCAGTTATGTCCAGAGTTTCTTGCCCTTTTTGGAGGTTTACGCTCTTCTGCCAGCATTCATTTAATGTTCTTTGTGAGTCGGTTTACATGTACATGTGTTTTTTTGATGCGTTTGTAGGAGAAGGTGAGTGCAACCTCTTTTTCCACCATCTTGCTCTGCCACAGCAGTTACTCTAGCAAGTCTCACTCAAAGGATTAGGATGTAGACTGGTTTAGGACTTCAAGAGTAACCATAACACACAGGATTCCAAAGGAAAGACTTGCTCAATATTTCTTTGCATTCAGGTCCTCATTCAAACATCTACATTATAAAGTCATAACAGCTCTATCATCGAGGTTTTATTTCAGAGACATAAGCAATGATTAGGAGTTGTAGCATGTAAGATCACCTAGGTTTAAATACCAGTTCTACCACTTATAAATATATAGTAAGTATATAATAATCTCATTGAAATTATTGGCATTTGTCTCAGTTTCCTGATTAAGAAAGTGGGAATAGTAACAACTACTTTAAAAGGCTATTTTGTAGGTAATATTAAGACCATATGAGCTAATGTGTACACTTAGGAATATCTGGTACAGAGTAATTTAAGACAAAATTGTTATTTTTTATCATCACAATATTCACCAAAATTCACTTTCTTTAAGTTGATCATCTAGAAATAGTAAAATAGCCATCTTCCTCACACAACTCTTTGATCATGACACATCTTTATTCAAACACATGTGCTGGTTCCCCATTCATTACTTATAGAATAAGGTACAGTTCTTCAATCAGATACAGTTGATTGGATCAGATTGGATCAGATTCAATCCATAAAATGTCTCTGAACTACCTTTTTCACCTTATTTTCTCTACATAGATGTTTCCTTTTAGACAAATGGCTACACTCTGTTTCATCAATAGCCCAGGCTTTCCCACCTTTGCTCTTGTGTTTGTACCAGTTCCCCCATCTGAAATATTTCCTTAACCGAGGCCTGTGCCTAAGACCTCTAAAACACAGTTTTTCATAAATCCTTCCTGAATACAGCCTAGCCTCCGGTGGCAGTTCCTCCCCCTGAACTGTGGTTACATTTATTGCTTGTACCCTTCATGTAATAATTAGTCACATACTTTGTTCTCTCAGTTATATAATTAATTTTGTATTATATCACATTTTTTTCTTTTTCAAGTTTATCTTTTTAATTGTGGAAATATACATAACAAATTTTGCCATTTTGACCATTTCATGTGTACAGTTTTCTGGCATTGAGTACATTTACATTGCTGTGCAACCATTACCACCATCAATCTCCAAAACTTTTTTCATCTTGCAGCCTGAAATTATACTTGCTAAACAGTAACTCCACATTTCCTTCTGCCTCCAGCCCTGTGGCAACCACCTTTTTCCTTTCTGTGTTTGTGAATTTGACTTTTCTAAGTCCCTTATATGAGTGTAATCATTAAGTATTTGTCCTTTTATGACTGATTTATTTTACTTTGTGTAAATGTCTTCAAGGTTCATCTATGTTGTAAATAGATATTTGACTTTTTTATGTGTCAGAATTTCCTTCATTTTTAACACTGAATAATCATTGTGTATATATGTGTGTGTGTGTGTGTGTATGTGTGTGTGTACGCGCGCTCTATTTTGTTTACTGATTCATGCATCCATGGACACTTGGGTTGCTTCCGCCTTTTGCTACTGTGGACATGGGTGTACAAATATCTCTTTGAGATACTACTTTCAGTTCTCTTGATTATATACTTAAAAGTGGAATTGGTGAATTATATATGGTAATTCTGTTGTACTGTTTTTTGAGAACCATCATAGTGTTTTGCATGGCTCCATTATTTTATCTTCTGTATAACATTTTAATATTAAAATTAAATTATATATATATAATTGCTAGATTGTGAGTCCTTTAAAAGAAAAATTGACTGCTTTTTTTTTTTTTTTGGTTGCTCTGTGGCATATGGAATTCCTAGGTTAGGGATCAGATCCGAGCCACAGCGGCAATGCCAGATCCATAATCCACTGTGATCGGCGGGGGATTGAACCCTTTGTTCCAACACTTCAGAGACACCACCAATCCCATTGCACCACAATGAGAACTCTTGAAATGTCTTAAACTGTCTCTTAAAGACTGTCTTGAACTTAACAGTCACACAAATCCTAGAATACAGTATTTAGTGAGCTTCTAACATTTTTCTTCTTTCTCTTCACACACACGCAGACACACACACACTCTTACACACTGTTTACCCTGCCACCTAAGACATTCTGTCTCTGCTTCCTGTATAAAAACACCTTGAATCATTTGTTTCTCTCTATCCCTGATTACCACCGCCTAACACGCATTAAGCATTAAATCATTATTAGCTACTGTTAGTGATATTCTTCTAGTATCACACAGAGGGGTGGACGTTTTAAGTGGGGAAAATAGATATAGCAATATGGAAGTTGAGACAAATAGGGTAAATGTTAACAAATTAGTTTAGTTGGATCTGAAAAAAATCTCCACAGATTTGCAGGCTAATGCAAAATTGTCCAGAGTCAATCTTAAGAAAAATATTCTTGTGCCTAATATATAAATTGATTGCTCATCTTTTTTAAAAAAAATATTTTATAGGGGTGTTGGTTGCATTTTCTTTGAAATGGCTTCTGGAAGACCTCTGTTTCCAGGATCAACTGTGGAAGATGAACTGCACTTAATTTTCCGACTGCTAGGTAACAGAAGAAATCTCTTCCCAGTGATTTGTTACCTACAATTGAGTAGCTAGATAAGACTGTGTTTTGTTTTGTTTTTTAATGACCACTTCTGTGACATATGGAAGTTCCCAGGCCAGGAGTCAAGTGGAAGCTGCAAATGCAGGCCTACGCCACACTAATTCGGGCCCCATCTGTGACCTGCACCATAGCTTGCAGCAATTCTGGATCCTTGACCTGTTGAGTGAGGCCAGGGATTGAACCCACATCCTCATGGACATTATGTCAGATTCTTAACCTGCTGAGCCACTTCAGGAACTCTAAGACTGTATCTTTAAAAAATATGCTTCTAAATTTGACACTGAGAATAACAAATAGCTGTTATAAGAATTATAATTAGCATAATTAAGGTAAAGGTAGATCCTTCCAGGTAACTTCTTTTCATTATTGAGTTCTACCTTTGCAATAACGATATTATTAAAGAACAAAAAAGAGAAATATTATTGAAAATTGACCTTTTGAACGTTATTAGAAAATATTTTAACATAGGTGTCAATTAAGCATCATTTTTATGGCATCATTACATAGTCCTGAAAAAAAAGGCTATTATGTTTACAATTTCTATCATTTGGGTTTCAGTTGAAATAATAAAATTATCTAGTAAATATAAATTATTTTTAAGAGACTTTCTTAGCTCTGCCTGTACATATATATTTTCCCGTATAAAACTTGTTATATACTTATAAATATATATATGTGTGTTTTGTAATTCAGGAACTCCATCTCAGGAAACTTGGCCAGGTGTTTCTTCAAATGATGAGTTCAAGAACTACAACTTTCCAAAATATAAACCACAGCCTCTAATTAACCATGCACCCAGGTATTTTTTTTTTTTCTCCTTAAGTGAAAGGGGAACCTACATGATTCTTTTTAGTTTCTTAAAGCATTTGTCACACTTAAGGATTCAATAAAAAAATGTATAATACGCACACAATACTTAAATATTTTAGGATTTAATTTCTTCCTTCCTGTGACAGGTTAATTTTGTAATTCAGTGACTAGGAACCATCAAAGTATGTTAAGTCCACAGAATTAAGCTGTGAATAAAATGAATATAAAACATATATATTAGAATTCTAGGGTTTGTGTAGTTTGTTTCTTTCCCTAGAAAGATATTGATTAATGCCTTATTCAGTACTTTGAAGACCATGATTAAATTTGTTTTGCTTTTTACACAGTTATTCAGCATTTACATAGAAAAACCTAAGACTGTATTATAAGTTTAATTCTGACTCTTACACAAAGGTGACCCATCAGTATTTTGGCCAGTGTTAATGACAGTTTGTATTTGAAGAATATAAACTCTTTCTGATGCCTCATGTCCTAAATTTTGGCCATCCCATTAAAGTCTCTTTTCAGACCTACCCTAAGCCCATCCAAGGTCCCCATTAAAATTTGAGTCAGAACTTTCTTATTTATGGAATGTTTTACATTCTCAGTGACATAGAATAACTAACCCCTTTGACTATACTTTTTCGTCTTTCCTTAAGAAAAAATAAAAAGGGCATCAGTATAACAAATAAGGCCAATATCTGTTTTAATCAAAAGCCATTCGCATTGCTCACAACATAAAACACTCACTCTAGTTCCATTTATTCTCAAGACAGGAAAGAATAAACTCTCTGGTACCGAAAGTATTTTGAAAGTTCTTAACGTGACTTGGTACTCTTGTCACTCTAGCAACTAATAACAGTCTAAGTAGACTTTCTTAGGAAGAATAGTATGTGCTGGATTTTTTATATGTGTCTCTCCCAAATAGGATAAATCCTATTTTTCACATATACATACATACATGTATACATAAATACATACATACATATATATATAGAGAGAGAGAGAGAGGGAGAGAGTGAGCTTGCTGTTGTAACATCCCGCGTAGAAAGTTGCAGCCCTTTGAAGCAGACTCCTCATGATCTTAGCACCTAACTTGTCTGTGGCCAAGGAGCTCTGGATATTTTTCAGAATGGCAAACTGAAAAAGTTACAAGAGACTGAAGAATCTCTAGGTCTTATAATCCACAGTACTCAGTAAGAGCACTTGGTGGGGGCAGAGGGGGATATTTTTGTATTCATAATTGTGCTTTTGCTAGTAAAAGTCAGTGCAAGATAGAATTTATGATTTCTGATCAAGAAATTATCCTATTAAGATAATCCCTAAAACCTCTACTCCCTATTTTATTAATTTCATCCTTATAATTATCTGTCTTTAGTGACCATGTCATTGGTTTTATATCCCTTTTTAATAAAGTTTTATGAAGTTATTGAGGCATACTTAAACTTTATAGGTTCTAGTAGTAGCCCGTGCTTAGCAGACTGCCCTGTAAAAATTTGTTGAAGGACTCATGGCGATACATTTTGGATTACGTATCTTTGTTTTCACCTATGCAATAGGAGAATGATGCTTTTGTACTGTTTAGTGGAATACTGTGAAAACTGATCCAGTTTACTAAAGTTTTTTTCAATAGCAACAGTTATTTTGAAACAAAGTGATTTTTTAAAAATTCTATAGTTTTAACGATCTTAATTTGTTCTTAAATATTGAAAATTTGAGTTGAAGCCTAGTTATTTCTGTTTCTTCTTAAACAAGTGGCAAGATAAGTCTTTTAAGGATAAAACAGATTAGAGTCTGTTTGAAAGCAAGCAAGGTGTGCTGTTTTATTTAGGGCACTTGAATTTTGCAGATTAAAACAATTGGAAAAAAGTTTTATTTGAAAGGTTGCTGTCAGCTAAGATAAAAGGAATAAATTGCTCTTTCATTGTTTGTAGGTTAGACTCTGAAGGAATTGAACTGATAACAAAATTTCTTCAGGTAAGTTATATCTTATTTTGTGATTGTTAAATACTGTGTTTTAACTTCTCTTGAACCTTATTAGTTTCCTCATCTGTAGAATTGGACCCATAATCTTATTCTCCCTCAAATATTTATCATGACAATTAAATAAGATTATTTATGGTAGTATCCAGCATGCTTAAGACACGTGCTTATTGGGAGTTCCCTTTGTGACTCAGCAGTTAACGAACCCGACTAGGATCCATGTGGATGCGGGTTCTATCTGGCCTTGCTCAGTGGGTTAAGGATCCGGCGTTGCCGTGAGCTGTGGTGTAGGTTGCAGACGCGGCTCGGATCCCGTGTTGTGGTTTTGGCAAAGGCTAGCAGCTCCAGCTCCAATTCGACCCCTACCCTGGAAACTTCCATATGCCGCAGGCACATCCCTAAAAAAAAGCAAAAAAAAAAAAAAATAGACACGTGTTTAGGGAAAAAAAATTACAGTTTCTTTTTAATGCGGTTAGGTCTTTCATTGTGACCTAGAATAGTCTGAAGCAGTCAGCTGCTGGAACTGATGAACATGGGCATGTTCTCTGCAATCCACGTTCTCTTTCTTTTCCTCATACTTCCTGCTTTAGGGGCTGCTGTATCTCCAAATACCATTCATATCTTCATTCAGAGCAGAAAGAAGAGAGAGGATAAGGGTGTGTCAGTCACATTAGTCGTCTTGTATCTGGAAAGCAAAGGCTTTTCCAAAAACCCCTGCAAGCTTTCTTCCTAAGTCCCCAAAATCCTCCTAAGGCCAGAACATTAATTATAAGAGAAGCTGGGAGTTGGAGAGTGAGGTTGTCACAATTAGCCTAAACTTAGAGCAGTCATAATTCATGATTCATCTGTTAAGGTTTAGAAGTATGGATACCTTAAGCAAATGTGCGTTATCAGGTAAAAAAAAGGAAATGAGTATTGTGTAGATAGTTTAATGTCTTTCATAAAGGTGTTGGGTGTGTTTCCAATAATCCTTTGATGTTTATGAAGAAAGGTAACACCAAGGGTCAGATATTTTAATTTTTTATCCCTTCACAAAATATAGGAACTCTAAATTTTTAGTTAATATCCAACTTTATCTTGGAAATTTATGATATATAAGCATTGCCACATAATCTTAGTAGCAACTCAAATTAGAGCGTAGTACTCAAAATTAGTTCTTAAAAAACAGTCTTTGTATTAAGTAATCAACATAAGAGTAGCTCTAAGTGCTTACATGCTAACTTGTGTGTATGTGTGTCCCCCCCCCTTTGCTTTTTGTACATGTTTTTTACAGTATTTTACAATTAATGAAGCAATTCTTTGGTTTTTCACAGTATGAATCTAAGAAAAGGGTTTCAGCAGACGAGGCCATGAAACATGTATACTTTCGAAGTCTGGGACCAAGAATTCATGCTTTACCTGAAAGTAAGAAAAATTTGAGGGTCTGTCCCCCAGCTCCCTTTATTTTCATCTATCCAGGTTTGGAAACTGGGGTGAATTAGGGGATTAAGAAGAGATCATTGGTTTTTAAGACTAAAATTCCAGTCTTTTCTATTAGATCAGAGTTCCTTTAAAGGAGATATATTTCTTGTTTGCCTATGGGTTTTTTTTTTATTGTTTTGGGGTTTTTTTTTGTCTTTTTGTCTTTTTTTTTTTTTTTAGGGCTGCACCCACGGCATATGGAGGTTCCCAGGCTAGAGGTCTAATCGGAGCTGTAGCCAGCGGCCTACACCACAGCCACAACAATGCCAGATCCAAGCCGCATCTGCGACCTACACCACAGCTCACGGTAGTGCTGGATCATTGACCCACTGAGTGAGGCCAGGGATCGAACCCTCAACCTCATGGTTCCTAGTCAGATTTGTTTCCACTGCACCACGATGGGAACTCCCTTGTTTGCCTGTGTTTTAATTTTTTTCTTTTAACATTGAGCACATTGCCATAACTCTGTAAAAAATGAATGGCTTAGGGGTGGTCATGATTCATTGAACTTAAGTTGGAAATTGCCATCTGGTGATAGACATTGTCATTAGGTCCAATCTGGATTGCTTTGATTCAGAGCTGTTAAAAAAGGATTTCATGCAAATAGTAATAAAGCACAGCCAAAATTAAAATTTTTTTTTTTGTGAAAGTAGATTGCCTTTTCAAGATATAAAGATGATTTTCCTGTATTGTATGTCACTCTGAATTTACTATCCCCATGGCAGTGTGAACATATGGTCATCACTAAAATAGCTAATTTCTCAAGGAGCCTGAGACATAACTGCTTGATCTTACCCAGAACATTCTTTTTTTTTTTAATTATCCCAATATTTTACTTGAAAATTGAGAAAGACAAATACCATATGATATCACTTATATCTGGAATCTAATATACAGCACAAATGAACCTTTCCACAGAAAAGAAATGCATGGACTTGGAGAACAGACTTGTGGTTGCCAAGGGGGAAAGGGAGGGGGTGGGATGGACTGGGAGCTTGGGGTTAATAGATGCAAACTATTGCCTTTGGAATGGATAAGCAATGAGATCCTGCTGTATAGCACTGGGAACTATATCTAGTCACTTGTGATGGAACATGATGGAGGATAATGTGAGAAAAAGAATATATATACATATGTGTGTGTGTGTGTGTGAGAGAGAGAGAGAGACTGGGTCACTTTGCTGTACAGTAGAAAATTGACGGAACACTGTAAACCAACTATAATGGAAAAAGTAAAAATACTTAAAAAAGAAAAAGAAAATAGAGCAAGGTGAGTGAAGAATTAGGAGAATATTTAGGAACCGAGGTGCCAAAAGCTTTCATTAATTTCCCATTCTCATTTTTGAGACACTGTTGATTCAGCAGGGTTTTCTAATTGCAATCAAGAATCCTTAAGACTTTGCGCTTAAAATTTACTGGATATTTTTTTAATGAAAGACTGCCTGTCTGGTAGGGATTAGAAATGAGAAGGATGAATTACAAGTGTTTTTTAAGACATTTACATTTCATTGTTAATATCGAGTTGTATAGTTTGAGGTCTACCAGGTAAGGCATACAAACCTACTTCTTGTTTTTTTCTAAAAATCTGGTTAGGTTAGGATTTAACCTTCTTATCATGACAAGCAGACAGATAAAGGGCGAAGAGAATAAAACCAATTATATTATACATTTTGATTAGGTCTCCCAACCCCAGTAAATCCTGGAAATAGACACTGTACATTCTCCTCAGAGAAACACATACTCAGAGCAGGATTTAAAGCAGTGTTGGGGGAGAAGGTTCTGAGGGGAAATTATTGGTTTAGTTTTCTTGTATAACATTAGGACAAAAGGAGAAATATTTCAGTGGGGCTATAATCTTGTATTATGCATGTTTCATGTTGAATCCATATACATTTTTAGACACTTTGTCTATAGTTAGGTTATATTTGCTTTAATGAATTAGACTTTCATCTGATAATTTTTGTGTCTGCATTTTAGGTGTGTCAATATTCAGTTTGAAAGAGATTCAGTTGCAAAAGGACCCGGGTTTTCGAAATTCTTCTTATCCAGAGACAGGTGTGTTTGTCATAAACCATTTCACGTGTCGATCATGAAATTTTGCGTGGAACCAAGTGTTTGGTCTATAAATTAATGAGTAAAATTACTGTTGTAAAAACCAATGTACAGTGCATTCCACAACTGTGTATGTTTAGCATTGCACGTACTCACTTTTCTGTATGATGTGGGCAGCTCAGTAATCCTTCAGAAAGAAATCTGACTCAGTCAAACCAGGGATCCTGAAAGCTGCAAATGGCACAAAGACCTTTTACAAGTGACATGGCTTGATCACTGCACACGCCATCCCTGGCACCTGAGGCAGAAGATACATCTTGTGCTTCCCTAGTCATCAGGTTCATCACTTCGAAGCCTAGAAGCTGTAGACTGACCCCATCAACAAGAGGGTCATTTAAGACAATGCCGATCACTCTTACCGTGGAATATTAGCTTTTGCTGGTGGGAACATTAGCTTCATAGAGTCACCAAATACTGTATGTGGGATAAAACTGAACCTTGAACTGCCTCATAAAATGACTTTATATTTTAGGACATGGGAAGAACAGAAGACAGAGCATGCTCTTTTAAGTCTGATAACATGGTTTCAAGCCCAGCCCCCAGCCTTTCTTATCAATCAAGGACTCAGATCTGAAGGCAATTATTTCTTTTGGTGGACTTGGAATCTTCGTTTGTCTACACTGTCCTCTTCACAGTGGAGTCTTTTTATTTTAGACCTACAGATTGTTTTTATATTTGTTGTCACAGTGTGACAATTTTTTTGTACAGTTGGTTTTAAGGTCTTCTCTGCCGTTAGAGCCAGTAGGTTACAGCTATTGATGTAACTGTAGCTGCAATTTTTGTGCAGGACTGAGAAACACAGTGCATTATTTATTGCGGAATCATTGCTGCTAAATAACTACTGTCTGTTTATTTAACACAACAGTTGAATGCCTGAAGAATTGCAGTGGCTTTATTATATGTGAATGCATCTGTTTCTCCTCACAAATTGTTTTACTGCTGCATTTTTTGTTTATTTGTTTTTAAAATTAAACTGCAGTGTTTCCTGGAATGTAAATTTAGCTTTGCTTAACAGTAAAATAAGTGAGCCATCTTGAACAGTCTTAAGTTCATGCTATATAATTTTTTTCTGAACATTGGCAAATAGAGTAGCTAAGAAATTGATAAGCACATTATGTTTAGGAAAGCATGTGATACAGAAGTTGATTCAAGCAAGTGAATACCTGACATTTTGGGAAATTTCACATTAGATACCAGTAAATTAAAGCACCAAAAGTATTTATTTTTAACTTTCCTCATTTTAGAAATATTTACTGCGTATTATTGGATATTTGTATACTAATACACTTAGTGATACATTGTGCTTTAATTTAGTTAAAACTAAACAATACAAGTCCAGTCAAACATGAGAGGTCTTGTTTTTGTTTATTTGTTTTAAATACTTTTATTAGAAAGGATGATACTTCATTGGGGAACAAGTTACTTTATTTGGGAGCTGCGTGTATGTGTGTGTTTTAATAATATTCACTTGGAATCAGCTGAAAGCTGTAATATGCCTTTGAAATGAGCCATGATAAATACAAATGAGAGCAATGAGGACTTAGAGGATTTTTTTAAAAGCGTTATGGGTATTATCTGTTTACCAGAGAGAGTAAATATTACAGTTTTAATTATGCATCTTTGAACATCATAAACACACCTTGGTGTTGTAACAGTGTTTTAATTAAGTATTTGTGTTCACTTTTAAGGACTGTTTGTTTAGTGCATCTTACAAACTACAAATCTTATTTGGTATATTTTGAAATGGTCATGTAAATTTTTGGCTTATATATCATGAAAATAAGTCATAACTTAATTCTTTTCCTGACATTCACTGTAAAACATTCAGGGGTCCTACCATTTCTGTTCAGGAAATCTTGTAGTTTATTGTTATTTAACAGTATTAAGTGAAATTTTGTATATTTCATTTTAACTTTATTTGTGAATAGTGATTGTGGCATGTTTGGGGTGTTATTTTAATATTTCACAACATTGAAATTTTAATTTTTTAAAAAATTTTTTCTGGAAGAAACAGATTCATGTGTAATGGTGAATATTGGACCACTACTGCTTTTCACATTTGTAAATTGGTTTTATGTTAAACCCTGTAGCCTAACATACTGCTGTTATTTCTAACTGACGGCCATGTATTAATATTGTACTTTGAAGGTTATAAATATTATGTGGAAATTCCTCCATTTTGTTTTGAAATTTATAATAACAAAATCTTCATGTTGTTAAAATGTGGTTTTGTTTGAGTCACAGTTCTTTCTTGGGGAAGAAGGCTCTGCAGAATGATATTTTCTTTTATGGCTCTCCTTAAGATAATGAAGTATCATTGTGCCAATAGTAAATAATGTATATTTGTGCTAGCCATTCATTTAGTAATCTTTGCTGTATATGATACCGCTTTTAATGGTAATTGTCAGATTTTTCATGTCATTAGGTTGTGTATTTGATTTGTTATAAATTTGACATATTTTCCATATGTTTGATTCTTACATATAAAAGGTGAAGAACTATATCCAATAGTTACATAAAATCTTCCTAGGAAAAGCTTAGGGATGTTTCTTCATTTTATTAAGGAATGTGATTTTTTCTTAATACTTGAGCATCATTCAGATTCTGAAAACTTTGCAGTGAAGAGAATTGAAACTCAGAAACTTTGAACCTGATTCATCTTAAACTGACGAGGTTCTTAAAGGTAAGAGAGAATACCTTTTTTTGTTTTCCTCCCAAGTGATGTTAACACCTTGAGTATGTCATTATGTGTAGAAGTGGCTGCGTTCTATTTGGTGCTTTATCAGCTTACATTTGAAGGACATGTTATATATGTTATAATGTTAACATGTTATAATCTATCTTCTGGACCCAAAACAGTTAATATGGTTGTTTTGTGTGTGTGTGTGTTGTTTTTACTGTTTTTTTAAATTGAGGTAAAATATATATAACAAAATTTGCCAATTTTTTTAACCCTTTGTAAGTGCACAGTTCAGTGGTATTATATTCTCAATGTTGTATATAGTTTACCACTATTTTAGAAATTTTTCACTACTCCAGACAAACTTTGTACCCATTAAGATTTAAACTGCCCCTCCCCCCAAGCCCATTTTTCCCTTTCCTCAGCCCTTGGTAAGTTCTTATATACTTTTCTTTCTGAATTTGCTTATTCTAGATATCTCATGTAAGTGGAATCATACCACACTTGTTTTCTTTTGTGTCTGGGTTATTTCATTTAGCATAATGTTTTCAGGGTTCATCCATGTTTATAGCATGTGTCAGAACTTCATTTGTTTTCATAGGTAAATAATATAGTTGTATGAATATACAGCATTTGCTTATTCATTCATCTGTTGATGGACACTGGTTTTTTCCACTTTGAGCTGTTATGAATAACGTTGCTATGCACATTGGTATACAAGCATTTGTTTGATCCCTTGTTTTGAATTCATTGAGTCTATACACTTAGGAGTGGAATTATGGGGTAATTTTAACTTTTTGAGACGGTGCTGAACTGTTTTCTGCAGTGACCGTACTGTTTTACAGTCCTAATAGTAATGAGTTCCAAATTTCTCATTTTCACTTGTTTTTCTTTTTTCCCATTATATTCATTCTAATAGCTGTGATATGGTGTTTCATTGTGGTTTTGATGTGTATTTCCCTAATGACTAAGGGTGTTACACAGCTTTTCATGTGTTTACTGGCCATTTGTATATCTGTTTTAGAGACATATCTATTCAAGTTCTTTGCCCATTTTAAAACTGGGTTGTCAGGAGTTCCTGTTGAGGGTTCGATCCTTGGCCTTGCTCAGTGGGTTAACGATCTGGCGTTGCTGTGAGCTGTGGTGTAGGTCACAGTTGTGGCTCAGGTCTGGCATTGCTGTGACTGTGGTGTAGGTTGGCAGCTACAGCTCCAATTTGATCCCTATCCTGGGAGCTTCCTTGCTGCAGGTGTGGCCCTAAAATAAAATAAAACTGGGTTTATCTTTTTGTTGCTGAGTTGTAGTTCTTTATATATTCTAGATATTAGACACTTAAGTATATGATTTGTAATTTGTTCCATGGGTTGTCTTTACTTGAGACCTTTTGATGAACAAAGTTTTTACTTTTAATGAGTAAATTTTTTTTTCTTTTGTTGCCTCTGCTTTGGGTGGCATCATTAAGTTGTTGTTGCTGCTAAGTCCAAAGTCATGAATATTTTCCTGTTTTCTTTTTTCTTGTTTTTTTTTTCTCTTTTTCAGCCACATCCAGTCAGGGATAGAATTTGAGCCACAGCTATAACCTACACACCGCAGCTGCAGGAACAAACGCCAGATCCTTAACTCACTGCACCTAGCTGGGAATTGAACCCATGCCACCGCCGAAACAATGGTAGATGCTAACCTGCTACACCACAACAGGAACTCCGCCTCTGTTTTCATTTAAGAGTTTTATAGCTTTAGCACTTACCATTAGGGCCTTTTTCTTTCCTTTTCTTTTTTTAGGGCAGCTCATAGCAACACTGGATCCTTTAAGCCACAGAGCGAGGCCAGGGATCAAACCTGTGTCCTCATGGATACTAGTCAAGTTTGTTACCACTGAGCCACAGTGGGAACTCTTCTTTATAAGTTTTGAAATCAAGAAGTGTGAGTCCTCCCCATCTTTTTCTTTTTCAAGGTCCCTTGAAATTCCATAAAAGTTTTAGAATGGAATTTTCTATTTCTGGGTTGGGGGGAGTTCCTTTAGGATTGTAATAGGAATTGCATTGAATCTGTACATCACTTTGGGTGGTATTGTGATCGTAACAATATTAAGCGTTCCAATCCATAAATGTGGGATATCTTTAAGTTCTTGGTATTATTTGCAGCTAAAAGAATAAATGGTAATTTAGTTTTCCCCATCCTCCTCACTTCCCATCTCAATGCAAGATGACAGAACTTCAGATTTAAAAGATCAGAGGACAACTTTTCAAATCCATTCCCTTCCACCCAGTTCAGCCTCAATAAGTATATTGTTTCCTTAAATATCTGTGTTTAAAGAAGATTTACATATACAGTGTGGGGTTTTTTTTTGACCTGCAGTATTTAAGCTAAATAACAATTCATTTTCCAACTACCCTATAGGATAGTGAAATTTGGATCATCCCAAGTAAATGGAAGTAAACCAACCCACTTACCTCTTTACACCTTTTATCACAATGTATTTATTGAACAAAAATAATATAACAGTAAAAATGATACATATATGAAAGTGAGTGAAGATTTACAGTCATAGAAAAGATGTATACAAAGAGACCAACATTTAGGCTGTCATTCTATAAAACTTTACCAGGGCATTTTAACAATGGTCAAGCAAACATGTAAAAAGGGGGAAACAAAGTTATTTAATATTTTCTTTGAAACCTATTTTCTGACTAAAATAGTTGTTTAAAAAAACCAACACACACACACAGAATGAGGCAGAGCTAAAAGGGTTATACTGCAATACCTCCAGTTCTCTGTGTAATAGTTTTTTGATCCATCAAAAATTATATTTTTCCATTTCTAATAAATGGAACTAGAGTATATGTTAATAATACTATTTGGAGAAAGAAAACAAAGAATCAGATTTACAGTCAGCATTTACACTTAAAATAGTATTTTTGGTTGAGGTTTTTATACAGTGACTAACTTCCTTTAGACCTCTATCACAGAGGTGATAAGAGAACGATCCTCTGTGGTCTGTCTAGGAAGGTAAAGAACTCAGGTCTTCCTGATGGATTTGCAATAATTATTTAAGACAGTTTTTTTAATGCTTTTTTGTTTTCTACCTAACATACAGTTTTGGACAAGTAGTTACCTATAACTGGCATGGGGAAATAGAACTGGATTGAGCGTCATTCACTGTTAGACCTTCAATGAACTTGAGTGGCTTCAGGCAACTCCCACTTCTCCTGTGCAGATGTCCTTATCTGGAAATGGCAGCTGGATGCATTCTCAAAGGTTTCCTCTAATATTTTATGTTTGGTAAATACTGGTCCTCTAGAACAGCTCCTATTTTAGTACAGAATTATCTTTAACCTGTGAGGAAATGACTGATAGTATTATCTATTTGCAGATTTTGAAACCAGGCCCATTACTTTATATTCAAAGATGCACATTAGAGTGTTTAGATTTTTTTTTCCCCCAGATAAGGGCATACAAACACAGAGATGCTCAGTTCCAGTTTGAAAATCTCAAGTTTTGTAAATGTCAAAACAAAATTTTAGATTTCTTGAAAATTCAAGAAATGTTTTTGAAACCTTTATTTTTTATGCTTTCTCAGAATCCCTGACATTTAATGCTTGGTTAGGATCAATTTAGCCACATTTGAAATTGGTTTCTGTTACTTTTAGTTAAGAATGATAATTAATCTTAAATGGAAGCACTGGGCACTTTCCAGTTCTTTTTATCTTAGAACATTCCTACTTTATAGATGGAATGCCACCTTACACTGGTACCTGCTGGTTTTTTGAAGGAACAGGAAATATGTTTCTATTATCACGGCTCTAAACTACACTATACAAAAAACTTTACTGATGAGTGTTCCAAATTGTTATATAATCTGTCAGTTCGGTTCCACAGTGATGAGGTTCCTGAAGAATTTTATCTTTTATCAGTTTTCCTTCATTCTCACCATAAACAGTAATACATAAAGAGGTATCCTCCACCTCTCAATTTTTCCACAAGCAAGGCTATACCTATACCCATGAAGGTACCTGGTGTTACAAAACTGTTTCTTTGTTGTTTGTATTCATTAAAGCATAGAATTTTTAAATGTTGTTAATAGTTCCAGGGGTTTAGAGAAACCCTAACGTATACAGTAAATGCATCAGTGAGGTATGATTCTCTGTGGAAAACTGTGGAAGAACCAGGTGACTTTCTTAAATAAGAATATGGTAACCTAGAAAATATTCCAGGGGCATGGAGAGACTTGATGTAGCTTTTCCATCTCGGGTTTTTGTTTGGGAGGAGTCTAAAAGATTGTAAACAGCTAGGAGGCTAGCTTTCAAAGTTCATTTTTCAAAAAATGCACATTAGAACATTTTTTTTTATGAAAGTTTATTGTCTAAATATGGCTTAGTTTCTTCTTATAAAAACATTACTTGGACATTATATTTACTGAATTTCGGTTCAAAAGAGGTTCTAAGGCAATTCTCATACAGTTGAAAGCAAAAAAGAAAAATATGAGCCTGCTTTCATATTGCCTAGTTGTGAAGAGTAATGAAATTCTATTAGAGAGCTGTTTAATACTAATTTGTTTTTCAAACATTTTAATACTAAAAAATATAAATCATTTACATTAAACTAAATGGAAAGGAAGGCACAGCTGGTTATAGTGTATATAAGCATAGTTTTAGCATATGCAGAATTAGAGGAAGAAAGCTTCACATCCTTAATAGTTAAACTGAAAACCATTAAGAAAAGTTCTTCACTGTCAACAGTGTTCAACACTTAATAGCTAAGAGGATATAAAAACAAAAACATTAAAATTCACTTAATGCAAAACAGATTTTCATATATACTTGAATATAAAAAAGTTTTTAAAATGCTGTCTTCATTCTAGATCATCCATGTTATGAAAAGTGCAAACCAAATTACAGACAGGTTTCACAAAGTCCTTCTCATGACACAGGTAAACTAGTCCATGGGAACAAATTTGTTTCATCAGTTAATGAGTCTTTAAAATTGTAGCCAGATGTCATCAGGATTTCTGAGAGTTCGAAGAAAGCAGTACTGGAGAAGAAGCTCTGTCCAGACTGGGAATTGGCACTGGCATATGGCCGTTAAGCAGTGTTGGGAACTGTAAGGGACAAAAGATTTTTAAAATAATTATTGCAAATCCATCAGGAAGACCTGAGTTCTTTACCTTCCTAGACAGACCACAGAGGATCGTTCTCTTATCACCTCTGTGATAGAGGTCTATTGCCAATTATTTCACAGAGTAATTAGAAGATGACAATGAGATCAAGGTTACACACAGCAAATGGAGGCTAAGGCTTAGAAAATATCCCTAAATATTTTATATGCCTGGGCCACTAGTTCTAATACTATTTCTAAAATATTCCAGGCTACTCAGAATAGTAATTTGCTTTAAGTATTAATTTTGAAAAGCAGACCACTTACTCTTTGCATGTGGATCAGTGATTTCTAACAGTCTAATACTGTATTTTGAAATTGGCCATCAGTTTTCCAGAGTACAGTGATGCTTCTTGGTAACTCTTCATAAATATTTTTAATCTTAAAGGATTTAGAAAATTAAGAATTTCTTTTAAAGTATTCTAATTATAGAGATCACCCACAAATGCCAAAACTTAAAGAGTAAAGTTAATTTCTGCATTGTTGGTTATATAAATAGATTAAAGGTATGTGCTTTGGTAACTTTCACATTTATTTTTCCCGCCTTCTTTTTTTTCTTGGTAATTTCCACATTTAAAAGAAATACAGCAGCTATACCCCCAAGTAAACAGGAAACAATTCAAGACCTCCTTTTAGAACATGACTCTTTGAAACTAGGTTTTCATTTTCTAGGATGATATGTGTCACAGTGATCTCCCGGGTTGTCTTCTAGTTTAATTGCTGTTTAGTCTAGATTAGCTAATTATTAAACTTCTCAACACTAAATATCAAAGTACAGAGCCTGGTACATGTTAGGAATACAGTAAATGTGTAGAACAAGTAAATACATTTCTGCAAACTCTTTTAGTAACTGTTATTTGTCTAGTGCCTTATAGTTTATCAATGATTGTCATTTCATTTGATAGCTAGAGCCTATAAAAAGTAAGTTTGGTTATCCCCATTTTATAGATGAGAAAACAGACCTCAGTTGAGTTCTGATTGGCTAAAGCTCATACCTTAAAGGCAGTAAAGCCAAATTCAGACTGATTGAAAGATACTCTGCTTTCTGTACCAAACTGCCCAGCTTATTTATTTTTGTCAGCGGGTGGGGGTGGTACTCTTTAATTACTATTTCTTTAATGGTTATATTCATTTTGTTTCTTTCCTGACACTCAGAATTTTAACGTTATGTAGAATTTTACGCATTTCAGTTGAGTTATTAGGTCCATTTGCATTTAGCCTATACTCTTGTTTATTTAAGGCATGCTCCTAACCACTATTCCCACTGATTAAGAATGAACACTGGAAGGAGAGCAGGTTTGAATTTTCATTCTTTCAGTTTCTTTATATCTTCTCCCATTTTAGTTTTTGTCCACTTTATTGGAGTTTTGTAGTTGATTTTTGTTCTTAGCTCTTTATGTCTATACACTCAATTGTCATAGTTTCTCTTGGTTAGCCTGGCTTTTCTGACACATTTCATAGTGCTTTTTATTGGTCCCCACACCCGGCCCCATCCACAAACAAACAGTCCCCCTTCTCCCTTTTTTTTTCCCCCCGGAAGTTCCAGGGCCAGGGATTGAACCCACACCACAACATTAACAATGCTGGATCCATAATCCACTGAGCCACCAGGGAGCTTCCCAGTCCCCTTTTCTTAAAGTGCTGCATTCCCCAACTTTTGTCCTCAATCTCCCTTTCCCCCATACTAAACTCAACAGACATTCCCTGCCGTCAGTTAGATGTCCCCACTCAGTACTAAGTCAGTAAGTGGTGGTTAGAAACACAACCCTAAACATGAATCAGGGTTCTCCTGCTTATTAACATGTGATCTTTGGTAAACTGAGCAACATCTCTGGTCTTAGTTTCACTATCTTTTCAAATAAAACTACTGGGACTATTAAATGAGAAGCTATGGAAAGTGCTTAGGATAATGTCCTGTATAAAGTAGCCCTCAGGAAGTGACTATTGTTATCAGTAGTTTTCCCAGTCTTGTAATCACTTAGTGATCCTTGTCTCTGCATTATTTTCACCACCTACTTACTCCTCAAACTCAACTAAAAGTCTTCCTCTCAGTTTTCCCTCTGGATTGTCTTTGAAATATATTCCTGTTTTAATTATTATCTGTAAGATGATTCTTTCAAGTAGTGTAAATTTCCTATCTTCCTGCCCCTTATACTTTCTGCTTTCTTTTTTATCCTTTCTCCGTACTGTAATATCAGCGATGTTTTTCTAAAATAGAGATCTTATGCTAGCTATCTCTGGCTTAAAAAGCCTTCTATGGTTATCACTTAACAAGAGATTAAATATACCAGTCAAGCCCCATAGCTGCTTTTCCAACCAGTCTATCACCCAGTCCTTTCCTGAATAGACTATGTACTTTCATATCTAAAAGATGCAGATCTGAAGTTCCGGTGACTCAGCAGTTAACGAACCCGACTACCATCTGTGAGGTCACGGGTTGGATCCCTGGCCTCGCTCAGTGGGTTGAGGATCCGGCGTTTCATTGAGCTGTGGTGTAGGTCGCAGACGCAGCTTGGATCTCACGTGGCTGTGGTGTAGGCAGGCAGCTGCAGCTCTAATTGGACCCCTAGCCTGGGAACCTCCATATGCCGTGGGTGTGGCCCTAAAGAAACAAAAAGACTGAAAAAAATAAAAGATGCAGATCTATTCATCTAGAGTGCACTCTGCCTAAATGCTGTCCTTTCTTCCTAGCTTGGGTGAGTGACCCTTCTGCTTTACAGCCTCTCTGTCCATTCCATCGCTGGAAAGAACTTCTCCTATTGGACTGTTGAAGCACTTTGTTTCCACATCTGTTATTCACATGGTTATCCCCACAGAACATTGCAAATATTTGCTAGGGTTAAAAATTACAGAAAACATTAACTCTACCTTGTTTCAAGATGTATCTGTACCTACTAGATGTATTCCACATCTGATCAAAATGTATTTCGGAAGTAGACAGACATCCTAAAGACAAGCTTAAAATGCCAAACTATCCAGTTGAAACTGATCTCGCTTTATAAGTCAAGGTTGTATATTTAGATTTAGCACGTCTTTAGCATCTCTGTCTTTACTAGATTACAAAGCATATCTCCTCTACAAAAGCTAGTATCTTCACTTGCCTTCCCTTAAAAATTTCAGGATCTACTATAACTTGCTATCATAATAATAATATTGGGGACCTTCTGTGCCAGAACTCAGCTCTGTCAACTGTTACCACAAAGATTCTGATCTAATTTTCTAATCATCACAACAGAAAATTGCCAGCATCATTTGAAACTTAACTAAGTCTAATTTTTTCCTCCTCCAATACATTCACATAGCATTGGTGAAAAAGTTTGGGTTTGGGGGTTTTTTTGTTTTTGTCTTTTTGGGGCCACACCCGGGGTATATGGAGGTTCCCAAGCTAGGGGTCAAATCAGAGCTATAGCCACCGGCCTATGCCACAGCAATGCCAGATCCAAGCCGCGTATACGACCCTACAACACAGCTCATGGCAACACTAGATCCTTAACCCACTGAATGAGGCCAGGAATCGAACCTGCATCCTCATGGATACTAGGCACTGAGCCATGGAGGGAACTCCAAGTTTTTATTTTTAAATAACCTTTTTATTAGTTTAAAAAGGGAGCACTATTGATAGTAATCTTAAAAAAAAAAAGTATTCTTACCATGTTATTTACCATTTTCAAAACTGCTCATTTCAGCTTTTACCACACTCTGCTTTTATCATAGGGAAAGTAATAATAGTTTAAAAGGTACAAAATTCCTTAGTCTCATGGATCCCAATCCCCAAAAGAGGGTCCGAGACCATGAGACCCCCCTCAACCACCCAAACCTGGTTGCATTTTCCTTTTCAGGGTTGTGTTTTGAATGGCTCCAGGAGAAAGGAAAGTCCCAGTTGGTGAAATCAAAATTAAAATTCTGAGCAGGTAGCCTTTAAATGCAGCACTTCTTTCGCAGAATTCTAAATGTAAATTTGGGAAACACTGGTCTGCAGTGCCTCTCAAAGTGTGGTTCCTGGAGCAGCAGCATCACTAGGAACTTGAAAGAATGTTATTATCAGGCCCCATCCCAGACCTTCTGAATCAGAAACTCTGGAAGTGGGGCCCAGCAAACTGCAGTTTAACACACTCTCCATCTGATTCTGAGAACCACTTTGAGAACCACTGGTCTACAGTAGTGACCGAAGAGAACGGAATATGCTTATCTCCCAATTCCCAGAGCTCCAGATATCAATATGTAGAATCACTGTGGACGTGAAACATTGTTACTATTGGGAATAACGGGCTGGAAAAGGTTTATTATCTAAGGCAAGAGATCCCAAAGAACTCTCAATCAGTAGTTCTCCATAGCTTCCTTGGGAAGTCACAAGCCCTGGACCAATCAGATAGCAGAAGTCTAAGTAAGGTGTCGGGGGGAGGAGTAAGAGTCCATGAATATCTATGGAACCCTATTCCGTATTCACAAATATCTATTCCCCTTCACAAATATCTACAGAACCCTAGGGCAGCCCCTGTTAGATTCTAGGGTTAGAGTAGTATTGCAGTTTCCACCACCGTGGAGCTGACTGTACGTCTACACCATACAACTCTTTTCTGCTCTACTCAAACTGTGCTGCTCCCATCTGGAGACTTCCAGGAAATAAGGCCTTTTAGCTCCCCTACCAAAATATTACTAATCTAAAACTTGCCTACTACTGCATTTGCACAGTGCTTTTTGCTATTTCTAGTTTTTGGTTTCCTTGCCTGTGTTAAAATGGCAAAGGATCAACATGTTGGCTGTGCGTGACCGTATCTCAGTTTCCTGTGATGAGAAGGACCAGGAGGAGAAACCTGATTACTCCAGGGATATAGTCACATCATGACATCCTACCTCAACCCTTCTAGGAAACCAGAGAAGCAAGATAGTAATCAAAACCTCTTTAGATCCCCCTTCTCCCAGCAAGACCCCAAATAGCAGCATGTACAGCCTCTGGCACAGACGTAAATATTAACCTTGTCAAGCAAAATGTACAACTCAAAAGAGCATTGGATACCAGATCTTTTTAACCAAATGTAGGGCAGAGCACACTATGATCTTGGCAGGAAGATCCTCATTCCTTACTGAGGAAGCGTATTCCTTAGAAGTTCCACATTAAAAAGTTAATTTCCAAATGCTCACCTGGAACAGCGTGTTTGGCCCCTGCAGCCGGGCAGGACTCAGTGGAGCAACTGGACTAAGGCTGCTCCAGAAATGTATGCTGGACAGCAGTGGACTCGGGGTCAGAAGCAATCCATTTGGTGTCTGGGAAAGAAAGCACACATATGGTTTTTGATACAGGTATCATCTGACTCCAGCTGTGGCCAGGGGCATTAGCCATGAACCAAGAAAGAAGCCTCTCCATTTGGGGAAAATCTGACAACTCTTACTTCTACAAGGCTGTATGCAGTTTAATTTCTTTCTTTATAAAGGAAGACAATATGGAAAATTAACTTCCTTAAGCATGGTAGAAAACTCAAGTTTGTAGCAACTTTTGTCCAGATGCTTTCTTGAATTTGCTCCTCCTACACATTAAACAAGATTTAGTGAAGTAGCAAACAGGATCCCATGAAAGGGCTTCATTTTTTCTTATCTGTATTTTCTTATTTTTCTATAGTGGACTTCCATTATTTATTGCACTATACACACAGACACACACATGCACATTTTTTAAAGGGCCTCTCAAGCTTCATTTTCTCTATCAATAGCCCTTTAATACATTAGGAACTGCTGCTAAAATACCCTGTAGCAGTTTCATCAAAAGCTCTGAACTGGGTTTTCCAGATTCCACTCCGGATATGAGGCTGATGAGAATTCATCTCCCTGGCAATGGTTTGGAGAGGGTTAAAAAATCCTTTGTCAGGCTGGGTGTAAAGCCAAAACTCTGGGTTTCCCGGGAGAGTGCCAAGGATTGTATTTGCTTGCACACACACAGCAGGAGCCTGGCCTGCAACCCCACTAGCCAGCTAGTGTGTAGAAGAAACAACCCGCCCCAGCTGCTAAGTCTGCATGGCTTTTATTCTCAGTGGAGGCAAACTCCCTGGCACAGGGTGATTTTGCACCTTTGATTACTAGAAGGCGCCCCTTAGTGGTTTTGTGATGTCAGTGAGGTGCTGCATGTAAGAAGAAGCACAGCGAGAAGGACTCCAGCATTTCAGATTGCATCATGCTGGATGCTAAAGTTATCGTTTTTTTCCTAGAATTGGCCTTAGCAGCTTCATTAATTATCCAGGACATTTGGCTTAAACGAAGTTGAAAGGTCTGCTCTATTCAGCAGAAGGGAGATAAACTTCCAAAGATACTTAAACTGAAGCTGCTGAAAAGTAAACTAGTTTACATCAAATTATGTGAGTCTTTGGTTCCACAGCATTTCCTCCATACTTAATGACCTATGAGGTTACTAGGATAAATACATGTTTTGGATAAATTTCCCATTTGTTCTAATCCAAGGCAGTTTCACAGACATGCCAGGTCATCTGGCTTAACAGTTAAGGCTTTGGTGGTTCTACGTGGGCTCTGCCAGGGTTCCTCCAGTCTCAGAACAACTACTTCCTAGCTAGGTACAATCTCTATGCCTCAAGTTCCTAATCTGTAAAATGGGGGGGGGGGGGGGAAGGCCTACATTTTTTACATTACAGGTTTGTCAGGAAGAGTAAATGACCTATGTAAAGCTCTTCATATGTGTCTAGCACATAGCAAATGCTTAACAAGTGTTTAAGACTCTCATCATTAGTAATGAATTAAAAGTGTACCCGACTGACTGTATTTCACCTCATCTGCACGTGGAAAAGTACTTAATGTTCCAAAACAGACAAGCCAGCCTAATCAACCAGTATTTTAAGGTTCCTCTCAGTCATGTTAGGTTCAAGTCCACAGCTCAGGCAATCTGAGAACATGTGCGTGTTACTCTGAAGCCAGGTTCCAACCACAGTATGCCACGTTAACATTTACTAGCCAGCATGTTATCGACCTAGTCTATCTAGTTTATCTACCAACGAAGGTCTCATAGCTCTAGCGTGACCGTGAATTTCCTAGACAACAAAACATATCTTTCACCCACAGCCATAAATATACAGCCATTCCTCTTTAATCCTCTGAGTAATATATGAGGTGTGGGACATATTTTCATATTCTAAAATACATACCCACACCTGGATTTGAGATGCTTGCACATTTATTTCTAAGGGATACAGGAGCCTTCTGTTTCTCATGTTTAATGTGTTTGACATGTCTTCTATAATATATGCAAATAAATATTGTTAAATGACTTCATTCATTCCTTTCCCCCATCCCTGTTCTGCCTGAAGATCCTGTGGCTGTAAAGAAAAACCTGGTTGGCTGCTCTTTTAAGGAAAATTCCTATAAAGGTTGGCCTGGGTTATCTCTGGTAACTGGTGAGCTTTCAGAGCCTCTCCACAAGCCACTTGAGTCATGGAGGGAAGACTGAGCCCAAGGCCAGAGGTTACAGGGGCCACCAGCAAACTGCATGCTCCCTCTTCCTTTACTAAAAAACATCTTAGCAAACGGGCTCCTCTGCGTGGTAGATGAGGACTTCTTGATCCTGCCACCTGCCAGGGAAAGAGATGTCCTAGGGCCCAAGGGCAATTCATTTTCAAAGGAAAAGACCCTATCAGGACCTCAGTTTCGTCCTCCCGATTTTCTTCTGTCACCTAATTACTAAGGCTTCTAGACAGCCCAACGTTTTGAGCTAAACCCCATGGGCTAACGTCCAGACATGCCCCTGCTGAGTGTCCTCCGCCTGAATCATGCCCTCTGACCATCAAAATTCCACCTCCTCAAAGGAGACTTTCCTGCTTTCCCCCCAATGGTACAAACTCACCACCTTTCCAAATCCAGTGTTTCTTATGACTCATCCATTTCTATCAATAGTACCATTTACCTACCCACTCAACAGATACTGGGTACATGATATGTATTAGGTGCCAGAGATACAATGATAAAACAAGACATTACCCCTGTCCTCACAGCCTGGAGTACAACCCAGCATCCCAGTCATTTGAGATGCAAATACCTTCTCCTCTTGCCCCCCTCCCACAACCTCTGGGCATGGCCTGTAAATCCTTCCTTGAATGACTCTTTCCCCTCATTTCCAGTCTTGCAGGTGGCTTTTGACAGCTGCCACCTACCACAGTCCAACTGCCTCTGGCCTCTCCCTTCCAACATGTTCTGAGCACTGCTACTGAATCAGTCACCCTAAGACATTACGTTTCACAGTTTCAGGAAAGGAAAAAAAAGAGTACAACCTCCTCGACCAAAATTCTAGGTTCCCCCATAGCCTGGTTTCCCCCCTACTTTGCTTGAAGTGTCCTGAGCACCATACAGTTCCAACCTCCTAGTTATTCAGCATCTCTTCTAGAACTTCCCAGGCGACCCAGGGCTACAATCACTCCACGAGTGATCTTATCTGTTTCCATGCTTTTCAACCATCCCTTGTAGGTTAATGCCTCCTGG
Source organism: Catagonus wagneri (assembly GCA_004024745.2). Classification (NCBI taxonomy): domain Eukaryota; kingdom Metazoa; phylum Chordata; class Mammalia; order Artiodactyla; family Tayassuidae; genus Catagonus; species Catagonus wagneri. The sequence continues at coordinate 7,890,894 of PVHT021183619.1, read as the reverse complement.
ACTTTATCTCCAGCCCCAAGCTCTTGCCTCAGCTCCAACTGCAGCTGAATGTCCTTCAGGCTCCTCACACTCAACACGGCCCAGACTGGACTTGCAACCTTTCCCCACCTCCATGAGTTCACTCCCTCCCAGGCAGCTCACGCTCAACGTCTGACTCTCCCCGAACACCTCCACACCCATCACCAAGTCCTGTTGATGGCAGTCCCTGTGATTGATTCACCCTCTCTGGCCCTGTGTCACTGTCACAGCCTTAAAGCCTCATTGTCTTTTACCTGGCATTTTTACAATCTCATCCTAACTAGTGCCAGCCTCAATCCTCCCCAGTCCACGTCATTTCTACAACACAGTTCTCCCTGTGTCACTTAGGCTCCATCTCCCATCACGTCCTTTCCTACTGCACTGTCCTAATGCCCAAAGCAGTTTCCCATTTTTACCCCTGGCTCAAGCTGCTCCTCTGCCTACAATGCCCTGTTCACCCCATTTGCCAGATAAATTGCTGCTGATCCTGTAACACCCTGCCCAGTGTGATCACCCTTCCATGAAACCTCAACCTCCTTCCCATCCTCCAAGAAGTCCATACTTTCTTCCTTAGTATTCCTTTTATACTTAAGAATTCCTTTTATACTATGTTATAGGATATTATATTAATCAACTGAAGTCATGAGCTCCCTCCCCAACTAATGCAGATTAATTCATGTTTTGCATCCCCAGCTCCAAGCAAAGTAGTTGGCCTGATGGGTGCTCAATCTGTGTTTGCTGAATTGAACTAAATGCCTTTTCCCCCTTTTGTTCCTAAAGTACTTTTCTGCACTGTGTGTTTGACACTTGCCATGTGCTATCGTGTGTGTGTGTGTGTGTGTGTGTGTGTGTGTGTGTGTGTGTGTGTATGCGTGCCTTGTCATGGCTAGGTCCTAAGGTCATAAAAATAGGCATTTATACTTTTGTTTCCCATCAAAACAAGTCTAGATTCCTCAGTGAGTTCCCAGGGTCTTCTATAATTTCACCCTAAATGATACATTGCACTTATTTTTTACTGACTAGACAGCAAGCATGTTAGCTTATGAGAGCAGGAGCTGTGTCTTTCTTGCTCACCTATATATCTTCAGGTGCCCAGCCAATAGTTGGGCAGGTTTTTAATCTCCTATAGATGTTAACAGAACCCACGGCAAGGCACCTTTGTGGTTTAAAAAAAGAAAATCCTCAATGGGTGACAACCTCTGGAAACTTCTATAGTTGTTTGAATTGAAATAAAAACATATGGTTTTAAGAACTTTAAAAAAGAAGTGGAGTCACACAGAAGTCTGTGTAGCACTGAATGTGCTGATCTTAAGGAAAAGGGCAAAGTGGGGAATTCCATATTGGTCTAGGGTAGCTAGGTAAGTGGCAGGGAAAAGACAGTATAAAAGCAGAACTGGAGAGGAGTCGGCAGATCCGTGAAGGATCTACAGAAGAGAGAGGCTGCAGGGTGGAAAGAGGGAGGGCAGCTTCATGGTTTCTTCATGCTGGGCAGCGCAGAGCTGGGAGAAGCAAGAGCCAGCTGGAGTATCGAGTCACACCAAAGTCTACCAGAGATGTCCTCCTCCGCAGAGGTTTCTTAAAAGGATGCCCTCCCCGGTAGGGCCAGTATGGACAGGGCTGCAGGCTGAGCTGGGGAAGTGTTATAAAGTGAGATGAAGGGGGAAAAAAAACCAAGCTTTCCTTTTGTGAGCGTGGCAAAAGAGATGAGAAGATGAGAAACGACCCCAGAGTTGAGACAGGATGCAGTCTACCCTGATGGCTCCTCACCACACGCACCCAATTTTACTGGCATTTTACTCCCAATTCCTGTTGGAGACCACTGAACAGCTGAACTCTGCTGAAGGCAAATATCTGCAGACTCAGAGTTTTGAAGTACAGGGTCTCCTTCATAGACATTATGCATAAACTATGCTAATCTATAAGCAGCTGCACTGTACGCAGCTAGAGGTTTGCACCAGTGCTAACAGTTTCCTTTATTATTCACTAAGAGGTAGGCTTGTCATTGTCTATGCCTGCTCCTGCCCACTCATCTACATACGGCACCTTCCTAAATAGAAGAGGTGTGGGCAAAAGCCCTGGGCCTTTGTTCTGTGAGCAGAGTGCCTCCTGGTCCCCCACTTTCTAAAAGAGTCTTGTGTGTTTTGTTACACCACGCCATCCCTCTTCCAGGATTCCCCTTTACCCTGCAGCGCTGGACACAGCAAATTCCCATCTTATGGTTTGGGCTCAAGGTTGTTATATCCACCAGTAAAACCTGCACAAAGGTTTTAGCCTTTCAGTCCTCAGCAAGCTGTCTCTACTCAGCGTTCATCCAAAGCTGCTGCCAAGAAAACAGCCCGGGGCATGCATGCTCAGACTCTGACGGTGAGTTCACGCCCTGGTGCCCGCTCAGATCTGAGTTCACCGTCTTAGACATCACGTGTGAGGTGAACAGAGGCCTTGGCATAAATGAAGGGACATGCAGCAAGCCAACCTCTTACAGTGGTAAGAGAGGAGGAGGGAGAGACAAAACAGAAGAGGCAAAGGGAAGAGAGACAGATGATACCAAGGTGCAGAAGACAGAATCACAGGTTCCAACTGGCACCATTTAGGCTTCCACGGTGCCTGGCTGGGAACCAGGAGGGTTTCACATCCTGGTCTTCCCCGCATCCCACCCTCATCACCAAACTCATCTCAGTTTTTGTAGCTCAGGCCATCAAAGATAGCATTCCTGCCCCTCTAGCAACAGTCCAATATGACCTCAGTGACTGAGCTCCAACAACCTCGGTACCTAGCTAGCTCTTTTTTTTATTTAAGGGCCACACTCTCAGCAGATGGAAGTTTCCAGGCTAGGGATGGAATCAGAGCTGCAGCCGCCAGCCTACGCCACAGCCACAGCCATGCTGGATCCAAGCCGTGTCTGCAACGTATACCACAGGTCATGGCAATGCCAGATCCTTAACCCACTGAGCAAGGCCAGGAATCAAACCCACAACCTCACAGAGACTATGTCAGGTTCTTAACCCACTGAGCTGCAATGGAAATTCCCAGCGGGCTTTTGTATTTTCACTTTTTCAGTTCCTCACAGTCCATGCTGGAGGAATCTCTAGGTGATCACCGTGTCTGTCCGCATCAGTAATCTTGGTTTCTTAAAGACTCATAAGCATAAGCGCGACTGCATTTTGTACAGGTCCCAGCAGACGCACCACAAGTACTGATGGCAGCAGAGGTTTTCATGTGGCAGAATGCTGATGACTTTTCAGGCCTGTCAAGTTGTAGACTGAAATTTCGAGTCTGAATTGGGGCCTACATGAGGCGTGTGGTTTAATAAGGTCCTCGGAGGGAAGTGTAACCACACGACCCTAAGCACGTCAAGACGTGCTGAATCCTACCCTTCTTCCTGCCATGCTTTTAGCTGAAGCTCACTTGGAATTATTCTTGGACTAAATGAATAGATAAAACATAAATCATTCTTGGAATAAAGTTTTTGGGAACTTCACTTTTACAGCACGCTTTTACCTCTTCTAAAGCCAACCATGAAGAAAGGTTGAAAGGAGGTCCCCACAGGTAACCAGATGTTTCTGTGTAAACACTGCACATGGCACACCCCCCAGGGGAAAGCGGAGTGTGTTTCTGTGACAGACAGTGCTAGGGCAGGGGGGGAACCAGTGAGCTGCCTGTGAGAGAAAGGCCCCAGGCCCCTTTCGGTGGAGAGGAAACCCCCAGAGTTGGCCTGGGAGCAAAGGGGAGTCTTTTGCTCCTGTCCCCTGGGGGCGATTTCAGGGAAATAGGCTTGTCCCTTCGGCTGAGTCTCAGCTGCTGAGAGCTGATGCTGTTTCTGTTTACGGGAGGGGGGACCATGGACTGGTGTTTCCGGGCCACCTGGAACAGCCCCTGGGGCAGGGACCCCCCTGAGAATCCGAGTCCCACACCGACCCCACCCCAAACCGTGAAAGATAAATCCACCCGGCCGTCCTGTCTCAACCCAGAGAAGCCGCCTGGGCGAACGCCCCGCCCCCGAGTCCCACCCGTTCTCTGCCCTCTCCCTCCCTGTCAAGCCACCCTTGGCCACCCTGGGCCGCGGCGGGGGCAGAGCCGGCCCTGCTAGAAGGTGAGGGGACTTCAAGCCCTGAGTTCTGCCAGTTCCCAAAGGCCGCCTTTGACTCCTTTGGCTCTAAATGGCTTCAGGGACGACTCCCTCCCCCAACACTGACCTGATGCACAGGCCCTCTCTCGGCCCAGGCCCCCTCCAACTCTCCAGTCCTCAGGCCCAGAGACCCTGCCCTGGGACACTCTCCCCACAGGAAGCCCAGTCCCATTTCTTGGACTTCGTGACACTAACTCACAGGTCCAGGCCCTACCCTCACAGCTGGGCCGAGGACCATCTCTCACCCCCTAAGTCACAGTTTCTCTATCCAACACCTGGCTTTCCCCTCCCTGGTGTTGGGCCATTCTGGCCGATCCCATCTCCCAGTCCCGAGCTTTGCATCCATTCCTGCACATCCACCCTCTTTCCCTACCTCAGGTCAAGGTTCTGCTTCCCCTCAGCCCAGCCACACATCCTCAGCCCCACTGCACAGAGCTTTCCGAAGTTCACTGTGTCTGGATCCAAAACCGCAGGGCTAGCCTGAGCCGCTTTCCTCCCTCCCCACTCCAGGGGGGTGGATGTTCAAGGATGGTGATACAGGCTCACAGAGAAAGCGGAGACTGAAAGCAGAGTCGGCCGGGGCCTGGCTCTAGCCCTCTCCGAGCCTCACAGCTGTAAACACAGAGGTGGCTGGGGAGGTGATCCTGACTGCCCACCCTGGCCCCGCTTCTCCAGTTACTTCTCAGCTCCGTTGGAAGCCGCTGTGTCTGAGCCATTTACTCAGCAGTCCTGAGTCCCTGGACAGTTTTGCTTGGTTAGAAAAGAACCCACTGAAGAGCACGCGTGCTCATTCTGACCTGTAACTGAGCCCTTGGCCCTCCCCTCCGTGGCAGCATGCTCATTACCACCAGCTCACAAGCTGAGCTGACACAAAACCCCCGGGGGAGAAGCCACGGAGAGGGAAATGGCCAAGAGTTGCTTTCAGCTGCCTTGCAAACACCATGGACACTTCACGGTCAGGGGCAACTGGGTATTTTCCCAGCGCGTGCTGAGAGCCTTTTATTTAAAGAGCATGGATGCTGGTGCGGGGGTCAAGTTCACCTCTACTGCCTATTAGCTGGGTGACCCTGGATAGGCTGCTTTCCCTCTGTGCCTCTTTTACCTCTGCCAGAAACATGGGACAATAATAGTACCTTCTTCATGGGCCTATGATGAAAAATAACTGAGACAGTGCATGGATGGTGTTTATAGCAGTGCCTGGCACACACGAGAAGCTCAAAATATGCTGCTGCCGCCACTGAGGGTGACAGCAAGGACATCCCCGGAGATGGGTACAGAGGCAGGGGACCCAGCTCCTATACGCTTCCAGCAGGTCTCCGCCCCGGTGTCACAAAGCCTCCTGATACTAAAACCTGCCGGTGTAGCCGGCTCTCTTCCCATGGCCATTACACCGAATCCTCACAACAATCCATTTCGCAGATGTGGAAACCAGTTCGGAGGGCAAGTACCCAGAGTCACATTTCTACCCAGCAGGGCAGCCAGGAACTGAATCCAGGTCTGTGACCCTAAAGCCAATTCACTAAACCTCTGCCACTGAACTGCATCCAGTTTTCCTGCAGAAACAGAAATAGGTTTCCCAGTATCTGCCCTGCCTTCACCCTGCAACTGCCAGCTGGACAAGAGCGAGCATCTAAATACTGCATTTTGAGGAAAAGGCTGCCTTCCCGCTGTTGTTAGTAACACTGAAGACTCTTCTTGCTCCACGAGTCTGCTTTCCTCTCCCCTGTGCTGTGAACCTGGGCTTTCTCAGACTAGCACTGTTTTTACCGAAGCAGCTCTTTCGTACCGTTTGGTGCGGCTCCTGCATTTCTTATTAGAGACGACACGACAACCCAGCTCCACACTGACGACTGCAAGAGCTGCACTGGTTACCGTCTATTTTCTTATTAACGGAAAACAAAAGGCTACTTATCAAGGGCTCCCGAGAGAAGACCGGCATAAAATTTTCGTAACGCGCAGAAATGTCACTGTCCTGCCCAGCTCTCCCTAGGAGCCCACTGTTTGGATTTGCTTTGGCGGCCAGCGTGCATATTCCATCTGACCACGGCGCTAGGCCCCCAGAAACCAATCAAGCAGCCCGCCATAGCCAATAGCCCAAGCGCACAACCTCCGTCTGGGCACGGAAAGGAAACTTCCCTTCAGGATGCCACGGTGACTTTGCTACAGGGGCCCTAGGGTGATCCTTTGAGCGGCAGCAGGAAGCTGCTGGCGTTGCTCTTCCCTCCCCGCTGCTAAGCCACTGAGTCTGACGAGGCCAGGACGATAGGGCCGGTAGGGCCGGCTCTTACCTGGGCAGTGAAGAAGGCTGGGGTGAGGGATCCAGAGGGAAGGGCTGGGCTGTTGAGGGCGATGGAGCCGATATCGGTGCCGGAGAGCACCAGTGGGGGCGCGGAGATCTCCAAGCCTTTGGGTTTTTTGGCCTTTGGGGGGAGAGATGGAGACCTGGTCTTGGAGCCCGATGACAGGTTCAAGGGCTCCAGAGAATCCGAGTCATGGCAGGCGGCCTCCAGGAAGAGGCTTCTGTGTTCGGAAGGGAGGGGCGAGTTGGGAGACAGGGACGGGGACCGAGAGGAGGAGGGCGAGGCGGACGAGATGCTGGCGGTGTTTGGCAACATTAAAGAGGAGATCTTGGAGACAGACGAGGCCAGGAAGGCCTCCGACGTGGAAGGCAGGGACACCACGGGCCTGCTGACGTGCTTGTCGGTCTTGTTGGTCACAAACCTGATGACAGTCCTGACTTCTTCCACAGGAGGGCTGTCCTCCGGCTGCTCGTCCAGCTTCTCCGTCTTGATGGCCTTGAAGGACTCCGGGGGGTTCTGCAGGGAGTTAATGGTGAAGGACGAGTACAGGCCCGAGTGGATGTACTCGTTGCGGCCGGCGCTCTTGAGGGCGGACAGGCCGTGTCTGTGCACCTCTCGGCCCTCGGGGGGCGCCTTGCACTCGCTGTCCTGCAGCAAGAGGCTCTCCCGGCTGATCTCCACCGCGTGAGGGTCCATTTTCAGTATCTCCGGGAAAGAGACAAATTTGTACACGAACTTCTGCCCGATCACCTTCTTGATGATGTTCTGTGAACACAAAAGCAGACACGGAGTCGCTGGGTGCGCCAGAGAAAGCCGGTAAGGGGGTCACGATTGCGGGGGTGCGGGCAGGAGCGCGGAAACTGTCCCGACTGCGTCTCCTGGCTAAGGTGTGGCGGAGAGAGCACTGAAGCTGAGGGCGGGAGAATCTGGTCTGCACTCCGGTCCTGCTAACTGCAAATGGTGTGCTCTTTGGCAAATTGATGTCATTTTTAGTTTCCTCGTCTCATGAAGTGAAGACTCCGATACCCAAAAACATAGCGATAGTTGGGAGTTCCCGTCGTGGCTCAGCGGAAACAAATCCAACTAGGAACCATGAGGTTGCGGGTTTGATCCCTGACCTCGCTTAGTGGGTTAGAGATCCTGCGTTGCTGTGGCTGTGGTGTAGGCCGGCAGCTGCAGCTTCAGTTTGACCCCTACCCTGGGAACTTCCGTATGCTGTGGGTGCAGCCCTTAAAAAAAAAAAAATATATATATATATATATACACACACACACACACACACACATATGTATATAGTAACAGTTGTCATTTATAAGCACTTACTGTGTCACTGGCATTGGTCATGCATTAGCTCATATAATCTGCACAGCATTCCTAAAAGGAAGGGATTACTCAACTCCCAGTTTAAAATTTAGGAAAATAAGCTTAGCACATTTAAATAACCCACACAGCCACATGGTAGGTAAGTGGTAGAGGCAGCATTTCCGTAACCAGCATATGGCATTGTCTTACCTACCTTGGGGACTTGTGAGAATTCAATGAAATAATAATGGGAAAGCATTCTGTAAGCCCAGAAGCATTATAGAAATGCAAGTTATTATCACCAAATACCACAATGTTTTTTTAAATCATGGAGCCATATTTTTCCTTTTTAATTTTCTGCCAAGAAAGCCACTGGAGGAAAAAAAAAAAAACCTTGTGTCCTTGAATGTTTACGACAGTATATTAAAAGTTGCTGGGCTCAACTTCTGGCTCTCCCATTCACGGCTCCCATCTTCAAACATGAGGATGTAAATGAAAACCGATGATCAGTGCCAAGGTTTTCACGCCTCTTTGGGAGAGCAGGCTTCGTTTTATTTTTTATTTTTTGTCTCTTTTTGCCTTATCTAGGGCCGCACCCGCTGCATATGGAGGTTCCCAGGCTAGGGGTCTAACAGGAGCTGTAGCCCTGGCCTTCGCCACAGCCACAGCAACGGGGATCCGAGCCGCGTCTGCAACCTACACCACAGCTCATGGCAACGCCGGATCCTTAACCCACTGAGCAAGGCCAGGGATCAAACCTGCAACCTCATGGTTCCTAGTCAGATTCATTAACCACTGAGCCACAACAGGAACTCCCAGACTTCATTTTAAAGGCTGCACTGTTCTTGAGGTTTATTACATCGGAACATCAGCAAATACCTATCGAATGCTTGCTAGGTGCTGCAAGGCAGACAAAGCACAGAGAGGGAGCGACACCATCCTGTAGGAAAAGGCTTTCCTTACAAACTGTTTCTCCTAAAACTTGGGGGTGAATGAGGGTTAAAAAAAAAAATCATTTGGGGGAGAAGAGCTTTAGAAACAGCTCCTACTGAGCACCTACTCTGTCCTGGGTCAAACACAAGTGATCCCACTGATCTCACGCTAACCCACTTGTGGGTCAGAAGGTACCATCCTTACATTGGGAGCTCAGAGATGGGAAATGACCACATGCCCAAGAATCACAAGACCTACTAATTCTAAAGCCTAAGGCTTTTCTCATTTCCACACAAAGCTGGAGGGAGAGAATCAAAGAGCCCCTTAGATGAGATGGCATTTTAAAATTATTTTATCTAAAACTAAAAAAATGAGATCTAATTGACACGTATAACAACATTATGTTAATTTCAGGTGTACAACATAATGATTTGTTATTTGTATACATCACAAAATGACCACCACGGCAAGTCTGGTTCACATCCCTCAGCGAAACGTTGCAAAATGTTTTCCCCATGATGAGAAATTTTAAGAGCTAGTCTCTTAGCAACTTTCAGATATAAGAGAGGACATTTAATCTTTTTTTCTTTTTAGGGCTGCGCCTGCAGCATATGTAAATTCCCAGGCTAGGGGTCGATTCGGAGCTACAGCTGCCGGCCTACACCACAGCCACAGCCACACAGGATCTGAGGCACATCTGCGACCTACGCCACAGCTCACGGCAATGCCGGATCCTTAACCCACTGGGCAAGGTCAGGGATCGAACCTGCATCCTCATGGATACTAGTAGTGTTTGTAATCCACTGAGCCACAACAGGAACTTCCCATTTAATTAAAATTTGATGTTCCAGAGTTCCTGTCGTGGCTCAGTGGTTAACGAATCCGACTAGTATCCATGAGGACTTGGGTTCGATCCCTGGCCTCGCTCGTGGGTTAAGGATCCAGCGTTGCCGTGAGCTGTGGTGTAGGTTGCAGACGCGGCTCGGATCCCGCGTTGCTGTGGCTGTGGCTGTGGCGTAGGCTGGCAGCTACAGCTTCTGTTAGACCCCTAGCCTGGGAACCTCCATATGCCGCGGGTGCGGCCCTAAAAAGACAAAAGAAAAAAAAATTGATGTTCCTCTTATGATCACAGTTGGGTGTATCTTATGTTTTTGCCTTCCCTTTTGATACACTACAGCCTGCCAACTTGCCTTTGTTCTCCTTAAACGGATCCTCAAATCCCAGAAGTGAATTTACATAGCCGTCAGGAGGGACAGGCATAATTACAAAGCCACTGAGATTTTTAAGGAGGAATTCCTCAGGGCAGGCATCTAAGGGAGGGACGCACCAGATCCCCGTGCACCCCCGGAAGACCCAATAACGCAAATCCTGGTGCAACTTTGCTCAGCACCAGCACACAGGAGGTTCAAACCTGAGTACTTGAGACTCAAAGCTGGGCCACTCCTGGTCTGCAGGTTAACCCACCAAATCCCATGGAATCCATCGGACCTCATTCTCACAGTCAGCACTAACAAAGCTGAAAATAACTTATAGAAACTTCGGAGAGGTCTGGTTACCTGAAGAGATCCACCTGGCCCTCAGTGGCGGCGTCTCTGCAGGCGATGCCCTAGGCCTGGGTAGACAACATGCCTGGGAGAAATCAGCTCCCAGCAGGAAAGGGTTAAATGAGGGTGTCCTTGTTGCCACCTGACCAAGTCATAAAAAGGAAGCATGCCTGCCTGGTATGCTCCTCTGCTAAAATTCTAAGGTGTTTTTGTTTCCCATCTATAATATTTTTTTCCCCTGGGGAAAACTTTATCCTCAGCCAATCTGAACATTCATTTAAACTGAGCAGGAGTTCCCGTCGTGGCTCAGTGGTTAACGAATCCGACTAGGAACATGAGGTTGTGGGTTCGATCCCTGGCCTTGCTCAGTGGGTTAAGGATCCGGCGTTGCCGTTAGCTGTGGTGTAGGTTGCAGATGCGGCTCGGATCCCACATTGCTGTGGCTGTGGCAAAGGCTGGCGGCTACAGCTCCTGTTAGACCCCTAGCCTGGGAACCTCCATATGCCGTGGATGCAGCTCTAGATAAGGCAAAAAGACAAAATAAATAAATAAATAAACTGAGCGAATCATTAGCTCTTAAATAATTACACAGAAGAGAAACTGTATGGACTGAATCCTTTCTTCTGGCTCCTGTAAAATAATTTTTTTTTAAAGAATCAACCTTTAATTTTACTATGAGTATGCAGAACAGAATGTCTGAGCAAGGATTAGAGTCACAAGCAAAGCAAGAAGTCATTTGGCGCTGAAAAATGATAAAAGTAGTTGGGAACTGGAAGGCAGTCTCAGATGTAGAGTTGGCCCTTGATAAGTTAAAAAAGAACATAAGGGGGAGTTCCCATCGTGGTTCAGCGGAAACAGATCTGACTAGCATCCATGAAGACACAAGTTCGATCCCTGGCCTCACTCAGTGGGTTAAGTATCTGGCGTTGCTGTGAGCTGTGGCGTAGGTTGCAGATTTGGCTCAGATCTGGCTGTGGTGTAGGCCGGCAGCTCCAGCTCTGATTAGACCCCTAGCCTGGGAACCTCCATATGCTGCAGGTGCAGCCCTAAAAAAGACAAAATAAATAAAATTAAAATAAAATGGACATAAGGAATAATCCACATGACTCTCACTGAAAAATGAATAAGCCAAATGTGGGACAGTCACTAGAGAGGATATTATACAGCCATAAAAAGGGATGAAGCACTGACCCCCGCTACCACATGAACGCACCCTGAATGCATTATGCAAGTGAAAGAAGCCGGACACCAATGGCCATTTACTGTAGGGGCATTTTATATAAAATGCCCAGAATAGACAAATCTATAGAGGCAGAAAGTAGCTGAGTCACCTTCTAGGGGATGAGGAGGTGGGAAGAAGTGAGAAGTGATGCTGAAAGGTAAGGCATTTTGGGGAGGGTAATGAAAACATTCTGAAATTGACTATGGTGATGGGGAATTCACATCGTGGCTCAGTGGAAACAAATCTGACTAGTATCCATGAGGATGCAGGTTCGATCCTTGGCCTCGCTCAGCGGGTTAAGGATCCGACATTGCTTTAAGCTGTGGTGTAGGTCGCAGACATGGCTTGGATCTGGCGTTGCTGTTGCTGTGGCACAGGCCAGTGGCTACAACTCCAGTTTGCCCCCTAGGCTGGGAACCTCCACATGCCGCAGGTGTGGCCCTAAAACGACAAAATAAAAAAATAAAATAAAATTGACTCTGGTGATGGATGTACAACTCTGTAAGTACACTTAAAGCTACTGATTTGTTGCCTTTTGGGGGGTGGGAGCAGGACTGCACCCTCGGCACATGGAAGTTCCCAGGTATGGAATCTGAGCTGCAGCAACACTGGATCCTTAACCCACTTTGCTGGAGCCGGGTATCGAACCCACACCTCAGCAGAGACCCAAGCTGCTGCAGAGACAACACCAGATCCTTAACCCGCTGCACCACAGTGGACACTCTGAATTATATGCCTTAAATGGGTAAATTGGATGATATGTGAATTATATTTCATTCAAGCTGTTTTTTGAACATGGAGAATTATTTTTTTCAGCTTAACTAAGATATAACTGACACATAATCTTGTGTAAATTTAAGCTGTACAATGTGATGATTTGCTACCTATATACTTCAAAATATTTACCACCATAAGGTTGGTTATTAACACATCCTTCACTGATACAATTGCCATTCTGCTGTTGCAAGAACATGAAGATCTATTCCCTTAGCAACTTTCATCTGTATGTTACAGTATTGTTAACTCGAGCCATCACGCTGTATATTCGATGCCCCACATTTACCCACTGCTGGAAGCCGGTGCCCTGTGACCAACATCTCCCTAGTTCCCCACCCTCAGCCCCTGCAGCCATCGGTTTACTCTATGAATTTCTATGAGTTCAGCTTCTGTGGAATCCACATATGAGATCACAAGCCTTTGTCTTTGATTTATTTCACTCAGCATAATGCCCTCAAGGGCCACCCAGACATAAGGAATTTTAAGAACTTTGACACGTTTAAATGGAAGATGGTGGGAATTTTGATGGCTGGACAGCGACTGCCATCACACGCTAAGCCCTACTCAGTACAAAAAAGGAGACACTGCGAAGGGCACTGAACCCAGTCAAAGCAATAAGCACCCTTCAGTAGCTGCTGCCTTCTTGTAAGAGTTTGACCCAAGAGAGGCTTGCTGAGAAAATGCACAGTAGCAGGGAATAACATTAGGTAATATTTGCTAACTATTAACTGTCAGGCTGTGTACGAAGAACCTGACCACTCTCAACTCTTCTGAAAGGGAGTTCCCTTCATGGCTCAGTGGTTAATGAACCTAAGATCCATGAGGATGCAGGTTCGATTCCTGGCCTCGCTCAGTGGGTTAAGGATCCGGCATTTCCCTGAGCTGTGGTGTAGGTCACAGATGCAGCTCGGATCCCGCATTGCTGTGGTTGTGACTAAGGCCGGCAGCTCTAGGTCCAATTCGACTCCTAGCCTGGGGTCGAACTTCCGTATGCCGCAGGTGTGGCCATAAAAAGCAAAAAAAAAAAAAAAAAAAAAATCCGCTGAAAGATCGGAACTGTTATTATTCCCATTTTAGAGATGGACAAACTGAGGCTCAGAGAGTATAAATCACCGCCCATCACGAGCACATGGACAGTCTGACTCTGGAGTACTTGGCCACAACGGCAGGTGGTACAAGACTCAGGCTCACTGACACAGCCCGGGACACAAGAGCACATGAGTATGGATGGGCTCTTATTATGAAAGTGACGAGGATGTTTAGAAGAAATCTGTTTTTTTCCACCCCTTCTCCCAGACTCACAAGTATTTGTTGCTTACGGTTGCCCGGTAACCTGACAAACGCTGTCTGTGTCCAGTTGGGCTGAGTGACTCTCTCCAGCGCAGTTACGGGACAACGGTTGCACACATCTGCTTCCCTTCACACACTGAGGACCGGCCTCTATTCGTAATTTCCCATCACATGTGTATTCCCAACCAGGGTGGACTCCTGACCCCACATTCCTCGGAGGTTATAGTGGGCAAGGACAGAACCAACTTCACAGAGGGGGAAAGCAGCATCCACCCAATGCACCCCAAGTGGCAGTTCCAGCAGAAGTGGAAGCTCGGGACCCCAAACCCCTGCCTCCATCACCACTGCCCAGCTGGTACTTTGAGACTGCAGGAGCCTACAGAGCAACCTGCAGTTGCAGGGCAGGGATGTGGCCAGTTGTGCAAAGGAATCCTTCCCAACACACCAGCCACCTTCGGTCCCATGAGAACCTCCCTGGGTTATTTCACTCTAACGGGACAGACGACGCCAAGAGAGTGGGTCCCGTTTCCATTTTCCTCGGTGCCACCTGCTGCCCTGTTGTGTTCCAGCCTTAAATACAAAAATAAACGTGTCTGTGGGTGTTTTTCAATACATACACACCCCTCCCTAAATCTGCCTGCTCCTCCCACTGAAGGGGAAGAGGAACCTGTGTAAATAATTCCATAGAATGGATAACTCAGACATATATGTCTATTAAGTTTTGTGATTTTTTTTTTTGGCTTTTGTCTTGTCTTTTTTTTTAGGGCCGGACCTGTAGCATATGGAGGTTCCCAGGCTAGGGAGCCGGCCTACGCCACAGCCACGCCAGATCCGAGCCGCGTCTGCAGCCTACACCACAGCGCACAGCAACACTGGATCCTTAACCCACTGAGTGAGGCCAGGGATCGAACCCACAACCTCATGGTTCCTAGTCAGATTCATTTCCGTTGCGCCATGATGGGAACTCCAATTTTTGTGATTTTTAAAAAATTATAAGCAAACAGTACAGGGTAATGTAGAGACATTTGTGGAACTGAATTTACCTTAATTTTGATATTAAGTTCACTGTACGGTTATTGAATGAATGGCTCTCACTGTGGAGAGAACCGATGGAGGCAGGAAGCCAGAGTCTTCACCCCACGACAGACACAATTTTTTGGGCTAATCCCCAGGCTGGTTAAAGCTCCATGTGATGTGTCCCATATGTGTACTTGCATGTGCTGTTTTGTTGTGTTTTTTTTGTTTGTTTGGGGCCGTACCAGCGGCATGTGGAAGTTCCCAGGCCAGGGACTGAACTCTTCCCACAACAGTGACCCGAGCTGATGCAGTGACAATGCTGGGTCCTTAACCCACGGCACCGCAAAGGAACATGTGCTTTTTGGGAGGCATTTTTATTTACTTTTTAATTTTTTTTAGGGCCGCACCCACGACATACGGAGGTTCCCAGGTTAGGGGTCCAATCGGAGCTAAAGCTGCCGGCCTTCGCCACAGCCACAGCAACGCGGGGTCCGAGCTGCGTCTGCGACCTACACCACAGCTCATGGCAACGTGGGATCCTTAACCCACTGAACGAGGCCAGGGATAGTCCTCAGGATACTAGTCAGTTTCATTTCTGCTGAGCCACAATGGGAACTCCTGGTGGGGACATTTTTAAATGGAAAATTCCCAGACAGACATGGGGGGGTGGTTCATATGCAAAACCTACAACCTCGCACCTTCCAGAGAGCCTAATAAACTGTAATTCCACTTATTCGTGTCCCTGGCAAATTTCTGTTGCATGGCCTGGCACCCCAAACTTGACATAAGGTCATGAGGAAGGCTCTCCTGTGCTCAGCTGCATACCCCAGCTCGCGTCTCTCTCCAGCCTGCCCTTCCCCCAGGGCTGCCTCCGGACCCGAGGAGCTGGGCCAGCTGTAGCTCCGCATCAGCAGCGCTGCAGCTCCCGGGAGTCCCCACCATTGCAGGGCTCCCAGGAACTGCAGCACCCCCGCCCCCTGATTTCGCAATTTTCCTATCTTGTTCCCCCAAACTGTAGAGAAATGTCTACAGCTTATACCAAAAAGCCCGTCCTTTTCTGAACCCAACACCGATAGCAAGGCTGGGTACAGAGGACAGAGACGTGGATCTTTCCGTAAACGTCCCCCTTGACACTGGGATTTCCAGGAGCAGTTCCAGAGTCACTGCCCGAGTTCAAATGCCACTCCTGTCTCTTAGCAGCCGTGTGCCTCAGTTTCCCCATCTACAGATGAGTCACCGCAGCTTCGGCAGAAGCCAGCCACCCAGCCCGACGACTGGGGCAAACATTAACCAGACACCCCAGCCCAGCTCACTGTTCTCTGAGGCCTCGCAGAGCAGGAAAACGTGCTGCCCGGGCAGGAGGGAGCAGCCCAGCTCTGTCATCAGCCATGGCTGCACCCCTCGGGGAGGGTGACACAGGTGGCTGGTCCTCAGCTCCCACCACCAAGATCCTGGGGCAGGGAATTGGGAAGGGTTTATCTGCTGGGCGTTCATCTGGTCAGGGTAGATCTCTTACAAGAAAGGGCAAAAGATGCACTTATGAGGGCCTGCCACGTACTGTACACACAGCTGCCTCGAAAGCTGGGCACTATGATCCCATTTTACAGATGAGAAGCTGAGGCTCTTGGTTGGAAATGACATTATGCTCAATTTCCCATCCCACGGGGCTGGGTTAAACTCCGAGTGGGCCTTACAATGGAATACTGTTGAGTTCCTCTTTTCTCCTTGCTGTGCCCTTGGCACGTGGAAGTTCCCCACCCCCCCCACACACACCCCGGCCACGGGTTGAACCCAAGCCACTGCAGTGACAACACCAGATCCTTAACTCGCTATGCCACTTGAGAACTTTCCAAGGAGCTCTTTTAGAGGACTAATGTTTTCTCACGTCTTTAAATGAAAATTAGGAGAAAAAGGCAGCGTGCCTGTGATGCTTCTCTTATTTTTATGAAATAATTATATATATCAAATAGAAGAAGGAAAGATTCGTCTTGAAAAATGTATAATAAACTTTGACAGAGGTAGGATTACCATTAATCTGATTTTTTTTTTTTTTTGCTTATCGGCATTCTCACATTTAAAAAATTATGTTTCCTATGTATTGCTGGTCAAATCAAGAGAAAGAAGCAGGCAGGCTCTAGGAGCCCAAGATCATGCAGCCTGTAACTGGAGGAGCTGAAGTTTGAACCCCATTCTATCCAGAGCCAAGACTGAAGCTTTCTGTGTTGCACCACCACGCCCTCTCCCAGACAGCAGCTGCCGTCGGCTCAGAGGCTAATGCTTAAGTCAGGCTGCCAGGACCATGGGCTCTGATTCCAGAGTGATTGTGGGGTAACTGGGCAAGCCCGGCAAAGCCAGCTCCACGCTCAGGAAGCACAGGCCTTTCTAGAGCCTCCTGAGGAAGGCTGGCCCTCCTGAGGCTGCTCTTTAACTGCAAACAGAACAGCCTCTGCCCAGCCGCAGGGCAGAGGAGATGCTTGCCTTGAGGGACACCCCGCATGAGGCACTGGGGACCCGGCGGTCCCACCAGGGCAGGGTGGACATAGGAAGCCCACCTCTAAGTAGGCGACACCCAGGAGGGACAGGAAAACAGTGAGAAGCTGATGGCCACATACACGGCCTGGTTACAGCCCCAACTGAGCATTAGAAGGGCTCGGAGGTGAGCAGAAATGCTGGCTCCTCCGAGTATTCACAGGCCTGAGCAGAGCTGCTCACATGAGGGGACAGGCCCAGAGCCCTGATGGGCCGGATGCAAAGTGGAACCAGCATTGGGACGAACTGACCTGGGTTTGCATCCCAGCTTCACTCACTACTGACTATGACCTTGAAAAGGTTATTGAACTTTTGCAGGCCTCAGTCTGCTCCCCTCAATTCAGGAAACATGTTTAATACAAAATGTTGCTATTCTCAAACAGCATTGTCATTTTCACCTGACTTTAATAAATTTTTTTGTCTTTGGTCTTTTTTTTTTTTTTTTAGGGCTGCACCCACGGCATATGAAGGTTCTCAGGCCAGGGGTCTAATCAGAGCTATAGCCGCCGGCCTTCACCACGGTCACAGCAACACAGGATCCGAGCTGCGTCTGCGACCTACACCACAGCTCATGGCAATTCCAGATCCTTAACCCACTGAGCGAGGCCAGGGATCGAACCCACAGCCTCATGGTAAGAAAATAAATTTTAAACCACCTTTGAAACATGATAAAGGAGGGTGGTATCTTTGCAAAATCCCCAAAAATCTAACGAGTCACAAGAAGATGTATTATACCCTCGCTTTCCCCAAATTCAATGTTTAGCTTATTCCTAAAAGGGGCATAAAAATATCTCAAAGGCCAGTTTTCTCTAAGAGACGAATGTATGTCAGTGCCTAGAAGTCCCCGAAACATGAGCTCTCACCGGGAGGAATTTCACCCAGCAAGCGATGATCTAACTGAATAGCATCTTCATTATATCACACTGCCTTCTCATTTGATTTCTGCACTCCTTATATGGGTACCTTGCTTTATAAATGACAGAAGGCTTATAGAGTCTCTCGAGTAAGCTTCACAAGGCTTCGGAACCTGCTGCACAGATGAGGGGTCCGGGGCTCCGAGCTGGGTTCACAACCCAGCCAGTGGCCGAGGAGTGTCCCCGGGCCCCTGGCTTGACAGCCAACACCCTGTCTTCAGCTCCGGGCGCCGGGTTCCCGTTCAGACCAAGTCTGACTCACTCTTTCCCGACACAGAACCTGACTGTCCTCTCTCCAACGTTAGAACAAGTCCTCACTGTCGGAGTCATGCTCAGAGCTCCTCCTCTATAACAAGCAAACATTCTTGCAACAGACACTGAAGAGGCGTCCACGTGGAAGGCTCCTTGCTGGCTTCCGAGGAACAGCAAAGGAAGCGGATCGACCCATCCTCACCCTCGCAGGGTCTGACAGCTGCATGGATGCCCACGACAGACCCTGCCTCCTCTCGTTCCCTGCTATCCGAACGCGAGGGTACACAGCAGCTGGCTGCCTGTACTGAGCTCTGCCAGGACCTGGTTGTGGGTGGGCCCACCTCACACCAGCTGCCCTCCAGAGCAGCGCTGAAAGGGCTCCTGCGACCCCAGGAACCTGAGCTGCCTGTCACTGGGGCAGTCCTTCGGCTCCGCAGTGAGTTCAATGGTGCTTCTTTCCCACCCCAAATTCACATCCATACAGAATCTCAGGATGAGACTTTTTTTTTTTTTTTTTTGCTTTTTAGGGCCGCGCCTGTGGCATATGGAGGTTCCCAGGCTAGGGGTCGAATCAGAGTGGCGGCCGCCAAACTACGCCACAGCCACAGCAATGTGGGATCCAAGCCACATCTGCAACCTACACCACAGCTCACAGCAACGCCGTATCCCCAACCCACTGAGCCAGGCCAGGGATCTAACCCGCATCTTCATGGATCCTAGTCGGGTTTGTCTCACCTGAGCCACAAGGGGAACTCCAGAATGAGACCTTATTTGGAAACAGGGACTTTGCACATGTCACAGGCTAAGGATGTCGGGGTGGGCACTAAATTCAGTGACCTGCATTCCTACAAGAAAAGGACAAATCCAGAGCAACACACAAGGAAGAAGGCCGTGGGAAGACAGGGCAGAAATGAGCGATGCAGCTGCAAGCCAAGGAACCAAGGATTTCCGGGAGCCACCCAAGGCTGGAAAAGGCAAAGAGGGATTTTCCCCGAGAGCCTTCAGAGGGAGTGCGGCCCTGCTGACACCTCGATTTCAGACTTCTGGCCTCCAGAACTTTGAGAGGATAAACTTCTACTGTTTTGAGCTACCAAAGTGTGTGCTAATTTGTTACAGCAGCCCTAGGAATTTAATTCCCAGGAAACCTCCTCCTCTCTCTCAGCGTCCAGTCCAGCGGGGCGGGGAAGGCCCAGGCTCTCCTTTCCCAGGGCTGAGTCCCGGCACTGAGCTCAGTGCAGCCTGGTGCTCGGTCCAGAGCTGAAGTTGGAGCATGTACATTCGCGCACGCGCTCGCGCGCACCCACCCCCACGCAGGACTTCTAAGAATAACGTGCTGCTAACAAAGGCTTCCAACTCTGTCTTGGAACTGGCCGGCTCCCGGGGGAAGGTTTCCTTGTGGTTTGGGTTGAGATCTCTTTATTCTCTGGCGCTGCTAAGCTGCAGTGGGAACGGTCTCTCCAAATTCTCCCGGCCTGGAATGGGAGGCCTCCCCGCCCGATTCCCGAGGAGGGGCTCCGCTCCCCTGGGGGCGCCCACCCAACCCGGGAGGCCCATTCTGCACATGGAGGGCATGTTCCCAACCCTCTGGACCCACTGGCTGCTTTTCCTTGGATTCGGAGTCTTATCTCTCCCTGGCTCTCTTTCAACACTCGAGGGTATTTTTATTAAAGGCCTCTGGAGTGTTCATACAACAAAATGTAAAACTGCTCCCCTATTTCCCCTGCGGGTGGGGGAGTCGCTAACTGTGACCTATTTCCCCTGCGGGTGGGGGAGTCGCTAACTGTGACCTTCCCACCTCCGGCGCTGGCAGGTGGCCTGGAGTCAAGCCCACAGGTGGTCTGGGAGCAAGTTCTCATCCTGGCTTTGCCACCGATTTTCTTTTCTTTTCTTTTCTTTTGTCTTTTTGCCTTTTCTAGGGCCGCACCTGCAGCATATGGAGGTTCCCAGCATAGGGGTCTAACGCTACACCACAGCCACAGGAACACGAGATCTGCGACCTACACCACAGCTCACGGCAACGCCGGATCCTTAACCCACTGAGCAAGGTCAGGGATTGAACCCTCAACCTCATGGTTCCTAGTCGGATTCGTTAACCACGGAGCCACGACGGGAACTCCTGCAACCGTGGATTTTCTTGAAAACGGATTGTCCCTCTCGGGTCCTCACAGTGCTAAAGGAGGGGCAGGCAGGGCAGCAAGTTTGGGTAGGTCCTCCCTGGCCCTGATGTTCTAAGAGGATGGATTTCCTTCTCTGCTACAGAGAAGCACGCTGGCTGGTGTCCATGCTCATTCATCCTCCCTCCATCCTGCGGCGCCATCTCGCCCCAGCGCCACGGAGCCGCCGGGAGTGGTACGAAAGGCTCGCTCCCCATCAGTGCGGCAGACACGGGTGTCGGCGGCGGGAGAACCAACTGAGCAGAGGCGGCAGCAGCAGGAAGAGGGGAAGCAGCGAGGAGCTGGAGAAGGGCCTGGGCCAGACAGAGGAGGCAGAGGGAGGGCCCGGGCCAAGGTGAGGGCCACAGGGCTGGGGCAGCGCCGAGGAGGCAGCGGGGTTGCTGCCGGGTGGGGCAGGAGTTTCTGGTCTTTCCTGGAGGCTGCAGGGAGCCGGGCAAGTGCTCAGGCCGAGGGGTGCGGCGCTCCGATCTGGCCTTCTTTAGGAAGCGTCATCTGGACGCACGGGAAGTGCAACGTGTTCTGGGGTTCTCAGAACCACCACCTCACATTCCCGGTGGGCTTGGAAAAGGCTGCCAGCAGTTTTTCCACTGTCTTTTCAAACAACAAACACTGGGGGCTGGTCCCCTCTCTCTATCTGCCCTGGGAAAACAATCAGCAACGTTAGGAATGTGGGGTCCAAACCTGGGCTCATGGTTCTGCAGCTGTGCGAACTGCCAGTTTCACAGTCCTGAGCATGGGCCTCGGGGTCAAGACTCCAGGGCAGAAAGCTATGCCTCTTACCAGCTGCTTCATCTTGAATCTATTACTTAACCTCGTTGAGGCTCAGTGTCCCCACCTCTAAAATGGGTCCATGGTCCACAGAGATCATAGGCGTTTCTCATGGTAGGAAACAAGTTGCTGAAAACTATCTAGCACAAGCCTGACTTAAGACAGACGCTCCATACATGTGAGCTTCCCCTCCCCTTCTGTTGCAAATTTGGGGTAGGAACTGCGATAAACTGCTGCTGGAACCCAGGCAGAAGATGGAGAAGCGGTCGCCCAGACGAGCAGCTGGGCCTGGTAGGTGGATGGTGGGCGGTGTGATGGGAATGCTGGCGCTTTTGTCAGTTTGTCTGCACAACCACTGCATTTCCCTGCAGCTAGAAACCCAGAAGCAGGAAGGCTCACGCCGGCGAACCGGTGTGGGCTTGGGCCACAGCCTGACGTCAGTGGATTTGGCTGGGCTGCCGAGCACAGCAGCCTCATCCTCACCGCGCTGAAGTCACTCCCAAGACTCTGGGTGTTTCTTAGCAACGGTCCTATTTGGGGGAACACTGAGTGCCACGGGGAGGCTGGCGTGGAAGCTTGTGCAAGACAGACAGCACCCCCCCTGTCAACACGCAGGGTCCCCCCCCGCCCCCGCAGCCTGGCTCTCTCGCGCCAGCTGCTCTCTCCCAGGGCAATGTAGCCAGACTGGAAGCCCTCCGAGAGGCAATCAGCTACCCCACAGGTCTCCAGGCAGCTTCCAGGGCCAAAAACTCGCAGAGAGGCCCCGGTTATCCCCTCGGCCTGCAGGCAAAGCCCAGTTGCCATCTGCTGTACTTCAAACCATCCCGGCAGCTGACAAGGCACAAAAGAAAAAAAAAAGGACAACCAGCAAAACGAACCAGGCCCTCAACACACAGACCCCAGGCTGTGCACAGATTCAAAAGGCCCAGGATAGATGGGTCTTCCATGGAATTTCAGAACGCACAAAGGTCTTCTAGAAAGTTCCATGATACAAATGCTTGCTGGACTTTTCGTTCTTTCGCCAGCCTGACAGACAATACATCGTATCACCTTTGAAAAATTTATTTGAGGGAATTAAAGAATTCTGCCAGGGCCGGGCTTCCTGGTGCAGGCCGTCGAGCTCAGATATGTATTATTAATATGAACATTTTTCTGCCCTGATTGCACACCCAATTTAAAACGAATTATCCAATTAAGTTAAGAAGGTGACGCATTCTACTTCCAGGAATACGTTGCCAATGACTCTGTCCTGACTGTTCTCCCCTAAACCCCTTCCAATTAAGTCAAGACTGTTCGGCGCATGGCGAGGATAAGCCGGGAGGTTGCTGTGGAAACGGGAGCATTTTTCATCCTATCACCATTTCAATCTCCTGATGAGAAGGGAGTTGGCAAAGCTTTTGGCCTCCCCCTGGGATGGATGTTCGCCGCCAACAACAACAAGGACAAAAGCTCTGGTGGACAGAAAAGGATGAGGGATTGGCTAAGCTTCCAGGTCTCTTTCTGCAGCAACACAGAGTCGTGGCTTGGGCTCCCCTGAGCAGAGACAGTTTGCTGGTGCACACGAGAGGCAGGTGCCACCACCTCCCTTCTCTCCCTGGGCTGGGTTTAGGGGAGAACATGGGTGTCAGAAATATACGTACATTTTATGGATAGAAGTGTCTTCCCAAAAAGGCAGGGTGACACACCTGGGACCTGTGAATGTGACCTTATTTGCAAATAGAGCCTTTGTGGATGTAAACGAGTTAAGAGGAGGTCATGCGGATAGACTCTAAGTCAACAGACCCGTGTCCCCTGTTTCCCCCCCCCTTTTTTTTTTTTTTGCTTTTTAGGGCTGCACTGGTGACATATGGAATTTCCCAAGCTAGGGGTCTAATCAGAGCTGCAGCTGCCGGCCTACGCCACAGCCACAGCAACGCGGGATCCCAGCCGCATCTATCAACTACACCACAGCTCACAGCAACGCTGGATCCTTAACCCACTGAGTGAGGCCAGGGATCAAAAGCATGTCCTCATGGATACTAGTAGAGTTTGTAAGCTGCTGAGCCACGACAGGAACCCCAACCTGGTGTACTTTTAAGGAGGAGATTTGGACACAAAGACACACCATGCGATGGCAGAAGCAGAGACTGAAGGAATGCTAGGGGCTGACGAGCACTGCAGGGGCTGGGGAGAGGCAAGGGAGCGTTCCACCTGGGGAAGGCTCTCCGCTGGGGAGCACAGGGAGATTCAGAGGGGCAGGGAGTACCATTTAAAAGTGAAAGCATCTTTGAAAGTTGAATTTGCAAAACAGACATTCTTAAAAAGCACCCCAAAGTGCTCCTGAGAGCTCAGAAGTAAGAACAGCCTAATGAATCGTAGCACCAGGACCTAGCAGCCCCAACCTGCGTGTGTGCGGTTGCAGGAAGCTAGTACAGAGGCCCCAACTTTCTTCTTGGCACCTGTCTGATTTTCCAAATCGGCGATAAGGAGACGATCCTCTGTGTTACGGGCTAATACTTGGCAGAACCTACGGCACCCGAGGACTGCTCTCAGCACTGACCATGGGTTCACTCAGCCAGTCCCCCACAACCCTGCGATGTCAACTCTTACACCTGCCTCACAGAAAAGGAAGCTGAGACCAAGAGAGACTAGGCAAAGCACTCACAGTCATGGAGCTGGATTCAAATCCAGATATCATGTCATTAGCATAGTTCTCACTGTGACAATGTGGGGGGGAGGTGCATTTTTTTGAGGGACAGTGATTAAAGTGCCCCAGCCCCAACCTGATGTCACTGGTCCATACGTTGTTCCCTCATGCCTTCTACAAAGTTCTGCACATGCTTTCCACATTTTTTTTTCTCTGCTCATTTCTAAATATTCTGGAATGAGCTAAAAATGTAACATATAACATATAAAAATAATGGTATCCTCATGCCTGCCTACTCGGGCAGGAAAACTTCCCTATTAGGACAAACCAAGGGGTGTGCGGTTTGAGCCAAGAGTGAAGAGACAGTAGCTGGCAAAGAAGAGAAGACAACATGAACCAAGAACAAAGCCATCAAGGTAGGGAATCACCTAGTTTACACCACGTGCAAAGCAGGCTCTGGAGAAGTGTCACGGGAGGGGAGGAGGGGGTCAGGGACCACCCTGTATGGCAGACAGGGTCACACAGGGGGGCTGGGTAATCTTGGGAAGCATGCACAGTGCAGGGTGGGGCACAGCAAGGGGTGCCCATGTGGCTGGGGGCGCCACATCCACAAAGACCTTCCTCAAATCTGTCACTCAGGTGAGAGCCCGCACCATTTAGGACTGCCATTTCTGTGGGTCAAGAATGGTCAGACACTGGCAAGTTCATACCATTCAACTTATACAGACAACCCCAGGACTCAAAGAAGCATTGGTCACAAGGTATAAAATACAGAGCAATATGTGTCTTTGCCATTTCTCCTCCTCCGGGCTCCTCCCACTTCTATTTCTCCTCCTCCCCCCCACCCCCCCTTGGCTGCTTCTCTTTCATCCTTCGTCTCCCTCCCCTCTCTTCCCTTTTCTTTTCCCTCCCCTCTCTTCCCTCTTTTTTTTTTTTTTTCATTTTAGGGCTGCACTGGCGGCATATGGAGGCTCCCAGGCTAGGGAGCTGGCCTACGCCACAGCCACAGCAGCGCCGGATCGAAGCCGCCTCTGCGACCTACACCACAGCTCACAGCTCACAGCAACGCCAGATCCTTAACCCACTGAGCGAGGTCAGGGATCGAACCTCATGGTTCCGAGTCGGATTCGTTTCTGCTGCACCACGACGGGAACTCCTCTCCTCCCTCTTCTTATCCTTTAAAACTATATTCAAGGTCTAAGGACCACTCTTACTCTGCCCTTGAGAACGACTCCTGAGAGTCAAGCGGCCATGCGCATGCGCGTAGGGAGGAAGGGCACCGTCTAGCGGCGGCCGAGCCTGCGCCACCCCTGTCCCCGCAGTCAAAGTCAGCTGGCTGCACAGAGGTCACGTGGCCAGATGTGAACTCAGCCCCTGAAGGAGAGGAAAGGGACACCTGGGGCGGGGAGGACTGAAAATCAAACAAAGATGACCAAGGTTGCCGACTTGCCCGCCAGGTGCTGGGAGGCAAAGGAGATGAAGGGCCCAGAAGGCAGGGCGAGCCTTCTGGCCGGGAGCTCGGGCAAGGTTTCTCACCCGAGGCCCCTCGTCCACATCTGCAAAAGGAGGAGATGCCCGCAGGCCTGTCTCAGGGGCCGCTGTGTCCAGAGACAAGGGGTAGGAAATGCTCGGCACGCAGTCCCTTAGACACACAAAGCACCAGCGCGTCCTGGGTCACTCAAGGCTCGGAACCTGCTTTCCCTAGAGATTTTTTAACCTCCCCCAGGAAGATCAGGTGCAGTCTAAGCAGCGTGCCTTTGCCCATGTTTTGAGGGAAAGTGGGAGAGCGGTGTCCTCTTTGGCCCAGGGTCTTCCTTTGTGCTGAAGACACAGTCCTCAGCCCCAAGAAAAGTTGAAACCGAGTCGCAGACACCATGACACCTTGATTGAAAACAATAAAATCATTTCTTTTTTTTTTTCAGTCGGTCTCAAAGCCGTGCTTTTCGCTCGCTGCCAGCCAGCAAGATGACTGTTTTCCTTCAGAGCCTCCTCCCGCCCCACCCCCATTCCCATTGTGTAACTTAGAACTTGGGGAAACACGCTAAACAATAAACCATCTGCGGAAGCTTTCAGACGGTGCAATTTGCGAGAAGTGCTTTTACATCTCGGTAGGACTCTGCGTTAAGCCGGCACTAATTAATCGCCACATTCAAGGGAAGCACCTTGGACATTTCAGTGACATAATCATATGCAATTACGATCATATAAAGGAACCCTTTATAATTAATGATGCCTCCACTTCCTGAAATGTGTAATCCTTCTGTCTTGAATTCCAAAGAGGTTGGCTGGAAGAAGGCACTAAATATAGATCAGGAACTAATACTGAAATCAGTTTTTAATTCACCTTTCAGCACATAACAGTAAAACCGGAACAAAAGCTTACCCTTATTAGAGCTCTAAATCTTTATGTCTCTGAGGTTAAATATTCGGCAACCACAGATCCACACAGAAAGGGTCAACAATTACAGGTCTGAAATGACTACCCTTAAATAGCAATAATTTTAAGGGTGCCTTAGGAGACATATCAACCGCTTTTCCAGAAACACATTCTAACTCATCCCAACTGCCCTAGCCTTGGTAACTATGCTGTGTTGTCATTAACAAAGCACTGTGACTTATCTTGTGACTTTAAAAGGAGACTTGTTTTTCTCTTTATTGAGGAAGTCGCCCATGAAGTTACAATCCCCAGGTACTGAGGACTGTCCTAAGTGCTTAATGTGTGCTGGCTTGTCTGGTTCTTCACGGCAATCCAGAGCCCACACTATTTGAGCCCCATTTTATAAACAGGGCCAGGAGATACCCAACTGTTAAATAACTTGCCCTGGGTACCATTCCCCCTGCTCCATCCAGAAAAGCCTGCTTGAGTGAATCACAAACCAGACAGGAGAAACAGACTTTCTAGACTGTCGCCTTCATTCTGTCATTCAGGCAACGACCCATGAGGAAGGCCCCAGGACCTCCCTACAGCTAATTTCTGTGATTGGCCAAGTTCTGCAGGAACCACAGAAGAAAATGAGGGGAACAAAACTTGACCCGGGGCAACACCCAGAGGGCTTCCAGGAAAAAAACCTCTTATCGCATGGTTTTTCTTTAAAACCACCACCACCACCACTCCTGCACCATGGCCTCTATTGCAAGTCCTGAGTTACTTCCCCCTCTGTTCTCTGCTTTCATCAATGACTTGTGAAAGTAGTGACCCCTGCCCTCGGCAGCCTCTCTACCACGGGCAAAGGTTTACCTTGTCATAATAGTATCGAAGGGCTCTGCTCAGCTTGTCATAGTTCATGTTTGTTTTGTTTTTGCGGAGTCCCCACAGCTTGGCCACTTCTTCCGCTTTGAGCAGCTTGAATTCACCATCGTTGGAGGTCCAGCAGATCAGGTGCTCATGTTTCTGGTCCAGCAGCAACTGCAACAGGAACTGCCACAGCGTGATTGCACTCTCCATACCTGCGGAGGGAGGGGCCGCGTCAGTGCAGGTGCCGAGCACCCAGCATTTCCCCCACCCCCATGAACCTCATCAGAAGTTGCTTCCATGCCCACTGCAACAGGCCCCTCTGAATCAGGTGCCTTCTGGCTGCATGTTTATAAACAGCCATGATTCAGAAACACAGAGAAGCCCTGTGATCCTCGCATTCACAAGTACCCCTGCAGGTGACAGAGCTGCACTGGGGATGATGGGAAAAAATAATGAGCGAACTGCCCACTCCTATAGAACCAGTCTTCATACAGACAATTCACCATGTTAATCATCCTTAGCCCCCACAACAATTATCACGGTGTCTATTCCCGCCCATCCTATAAGCCTCTTCGCTGGTTAGGTCATTATTTGTATGAACCTCTGGGCCCCGTGATAAGTGCACTTACATTGTACATAGGGACCTGGAGTATATCAGGCAGTGTGACTACATGAGGAGCTTCGTAAGGAAGGGTCTTTGTTGGATTCCTCTCTGTATTCCCAGAGCCCTGATAACCAACCCAAAGCCTGAGTGTATCACACATGCAACTGATAGATGTCTCAAGAACTGAAGAATTGGCCATTACCACTTGAAAAGTCATTTACTTTCCCAGGCAGGAAAAAAAAAAAAAAAAAAAAACTTTTGTCACAAGCACAGAAAGAGGAAGAGCACTTTTTTCTCCATTATGAAAGGAATGTCTATGAAATGTTATCTTTTTCCTTTGACTCTGATGTGGACTTTATAGATGCTGTTCCTTCTTCCTAAAATGCTGTTCCCCAGCTTTGGAACCTACTGAACGCCTATGCATCCATCATGACCCTGTT
Organism: Catagonus wagneri; assembly: GCA_004024745.2. Lineage (NCBI taxonomy): Eukaryota > Metazoa > Chordata > Mammalia > Artiodactyla > Tayassuidae > Catagonus > Catagonus wagneri. The sequence goes on along the minus strand of PVHT021183619.1, from coordinate 7,862,823 downwards.
TGTACCGGACCTTCTTGAGGAAATTTTCCCCCACTCTCCCAGGCAGTTCTCAGCTCCAGACATTTGAGGACTTTCATGACAATGGGTACTGATTCTAAAAATAATAACAATAACAGTAACAACCCATTTGTCCTATCAACATTTGTTACATGAAAAAAAGAAGAGGTGGAGTTCCTGTGTAGTGCAGCAGAAACGAATCCAACTAGGAACCATGAAGTCGCGGGTTCAATCCCTGGCCTCACTCAGTGGGTTAAGGATCTGGCATTGCTGTGGCTATGGTGTAGGTCGGCAGCTGTAGCTCCAATTGGACCCCTAGCCTGGGAACCTCCATATGCCGCAGGTGCGGCCCAAAAAAAAAAAAAAAAAGGTAAAAATAAAAGTAAAAAATAAAAAAGAAGAGGTGGTTGGGCTGGCCTCAAAAGCTTCACCACGGATCAGCTGTCATGACTGGATCTGTGAAGTGCCCTGGGTTTTGATCTGGGAAACACAGGGTGAGGCTCCAGTGCAGGGCTGAGGAAGCCAGGGACAACCAGAGGGTGGAAAGTTGGCTTCTGGCACAGACAGAAGCTCTAAAGACCAGCTGTGAGGTGGGGACAAAGCCAGAGTGAACTAGGGACCATCCCTGGTGACAGAAGGAAGGAAATGCTGAAGACCCAGGAGGCAGCCAGGTGTGACCGCAACAACAGGGTCATGAGAAGCACATGTGACTCCGGGAGACCCAGGAGCCAGAATAACAGCCTCGAGGGTCTTATTTACACCAATAGTTTTGTCAGCTCCACAACCCCTCTCATGCCTTCATCTTAACGGGGCAGCTTTCAGATCAACAGATCATTTTTCTCCCCTTCCACATGGGAATGGATGTGAAAATACCTAGCCCTCCAGTAAGTATTCATTTCCTTATTTCCTTTCACATGTTGGGCCAAAAGAATATATTTTATTGTTTCTCTGAGCAATGTGGGTTTCTCCGTTAAAGGGAAGCAGATTAGGAATGTTCTCTAAATACCCACAGGGCATTGTATTTATGGCTCTTTAAAGGAGATATTCTTTATAGAAATCAATCTTCACCACAATGGCCAGTCTATAAGACAGTAAATCATTTCATCATTGGATCAAAACCGCCTTTGCATCTCATGAGTCTCGTAAGTACAGCCACTGAGATCATATGCAGCAGCCCGCAGGCGGTAACTCCTAGGACCAACTACCCTTTCCATTATTTGAGGATGAGCCACAACTTTCTTCCCATCACCAGATCGGCACTAAGAACTGCAAAAGTTGTCTCACATCCTTTGGTGTTTCCTTAGCCAAACACTTCCAATAGCAAACTTTAAAATATCTTCACAACTTTAAGTGGCTGCTTAGAGGAAAATACTCCAAAGGACAGAAGATTGCCAGGGGGGTTAGAGGTCTGAACAGTAGGGAGTGTCAGGCCTATGGCTCGGATGCCAGGTAGGAAAGTGATCAGCCACCTGCACCTCCCCTAGCTGTAATTGACACCAACTGTCCTATTCCAGATGGGACAGGAGGGCAATGCAAACATCTTCATGCATTTTACAGACTTAGTGCCTCTATCAAGCAGGACTCCTCAGAGCTTCTTGGGCTTCCTGGAATCCCTTTCCATGGCGTCCCAACCCCGTGTGTTGGAGCCATGTGCTCTGGGCATAAATGACAAGGACCTATGTGGGAGACTGGTTACATGTTCTTTTCTCACTCCTTCACTCCTCCCATCCCAGTGACCACGCAGCCGTAGCCTACAGTGGGTGGAAGCCATCTGTCCTACCCACTGGAATCTGGGCTCGGCCGTGTGATTTGATCAGACTAATGGGATGCTGAGCAGCGGTGACAAGGTGCCGACCCTCAGCCGAGATCTAAGAGTCTCCCCATGTTTGCACTTTAACTCTTATGTCCCTGATACTACTGTGAAGCAACTGCCCCCAAAACGAGACATGCGGAGCCAACCTGAGCTCAACCCACAATCTACAATCTAAAACAGCACCCCAGAGGCCAACCAATGAGAAAAATAAATGCTGTTGTAAGCCTGTGACTCCCAGAGCCATTTGCTATGTGGCTCCATCACAGCAATAGCTGACGATTACAATGCCCAGTGTCTTCATCTAAAAAAAAATTCTCTCTCTGGTGGGGTGCAATATCTTTACTCTGTAGACTTCTATTCATAATTATGAGGTGTATCTAGACATGAAAAAGCATACTTTGAGACGTGGAGGATTAGCCATCACATCCTTCCTCAAAGGGTCACAAGTGGGCCACAGAAATGGCCCTGGCCATGACCTTTGCCAAAGGTAGGAGGAGGAGAGAAGGAAATAAAAGGAAAACACAAAGGAGTGGAGAGTGAAAAGACAGAGGAACAAATGGTGAAGATAGGGACCCCCTCCTCAGGGCTCTCCCAGATTTCTGGAATAGATGAACAGGGCTAGGAGGAAGCACTGGCTGAGAACTAGGAATCATGGAGCTCCCCCGACCCCAACTCAGGGGTGGGCTGGGGAACGCCCCCTTTTCCCCTTCAGTCCCCCAAGCCCAGGTGTCAGAGCCAGGCCTTGGATGAGGATGGGAGGACCTCCCAGAGGGGACTGTGAGTAACAGGGCTCTACCAGAGATGACTAAGGCGTCAGGCCGCCCCTGCCTGAAGCACGTCGAGCCCGGGCTGAGGGCCTAATTCTCCGTCTCCAGCTCTCCGGCCACTCCGCCACGCCGGTGGCTCTGCCAGTCTCACAAGTCTTTACTGTCAGAAAGCCAGCCACGCGTTACTCAGAGATGAGTCTCAGAAATTATTCCCTGTGAGCTTATCGCAGCTACAAACATCTGTCACCTCCATCTACACTTGGCAGAAATCATTCTGGGAGATCGTAGGGCCCCGTGGCAGTTCTGGACCCTCCCACCCTCTCTCGCCAGAGCCAGTGGTGTGATGAAAATGGTTGAGGGGTGGGGGGGGCGGGGGAGGACAGGGACACTGGATTTGGGTGGTGGGGGAGCGGGAGGAGGGGCCACCAGCTGACATCGCTGCAGTGGTCCCTGCCATTAAGAGGACTCCCTGCTTCTTTGACTTCAGTTCCAATCTTAATTTAACTAGGATTAAGTCTCATCTTTTACACAGTTGTTTTCACATACAATCATGCTTCACATTCTATCACACCTCTGCCAGCTACAGACTTTGTCCCCTCGGGGACAATGGCAAAGAAAACGAGTCTAACATTGTGACTGAGGAACGTATTCTCCCCAACCACCAATGCATATTAGCAAATTCATCCAAATGAAGACTTCTCACCAGAAAAAAAGGTGTTTAAAAAACTTAATTCTGTGATGCCTAGGATTCTTAAAAAAGTCCTGTATCTTTTTTTTTTTTCCCCAGCTGCACCTGTGGCATATGGAAGTTCCTGGGCCAGGGATCGAATCTGAGCCACAGTTATGGCAGTGCTGGGTCCTTAACCCACTGCACCACAGAGGGAACTCCTAAAGTCTTATACCTTAGCAATGTGGGTATGATAAAGTCCAACTTATCTGGCTGCCACCATGAGGCATGGGTGTCATTCAGACAGCATTCTGTGACCCTGATTAAAGTTCAAGAAAGTGTTGATACTTGAGATTTATATTGAATATATTATTATGCAAATGGGGGTCTGCTTCAAGTTAAAACGTTTCATCAGCCTAATCTCATCTAACCAATTGCCCACAACCCTTTGCTTCAAATACATAGAACATGATAGAAATGCTATAATTAAAAAAAAATTCCAAATCAAATGTTCCGCTAATTAGAAAATGTTGCTCCTTCCTGTCCCAGACCTTATTTTTCCCAGACCTTATTTTGAATGGATGCTATTTTATCAGGTGTTGTTGTACCATTCTTGATGCAAAGTCAAACTCTGCACTTTTACACTTAGGAAGGTCCACCTTTTTTTTTTTTGTCTTTTTGCCTTATCTAGGGCCACAGCCGCGGCACGTGGAGGTTCCCAGGCTAGGGGTCTAACAGGAGCTGTAGCTGCCGGCCTTCGCCACAGCCACAGCAACGCAGGATCCGAGCTGCGTCTGCAACCTACACCACAGCTCACGGCAACGCTGGATCCTTAACCCACTGAGCGAGGACCAGGGATCGAACCCACAACCTCATGGTTCCTAGTCGGATTCGTTAACCACTGAGCCACGACGGGAACTCCAGGAAGGTCCACTTTTAAAGCATTACTGCTCTTACAGGAAGAGGTGTCCTCAATGTCAGATGCTTTCTTAGCCCATAGACTGCACCTCCACTGCTGGCCGCGGATGGTCTTTTACCACTTCCACCGGGAACTAACCAAAGACAACAGTCACAGCAGCTGGCAGGCCTCTTCTGGGCCTCTCCAGACAACAAAGCTACCTGCTACCTGCCCCAACTGTTCCTTTTCCTTTGTAATTTAGAGCCTAGATCTTGCCACAGTGGAATATAGTTAGATCATTTAGAATAGTCTGTCAAATCTGAAGAATACACATACCTCCCCCCCCCTTTTTTTTTTGGCCCACAGCATGTGGACGTTCCTAGGCCAGGAATCAAACCCAAGCCACAGCGGCCACCCGAGCTACACCAGGCCTTTAATCCACTGTGTCACCAGGTAACTTCTACACATACCTCCTTTAAAGGAGCAGGAGGTAAAAAAATTAATTCCTATGTTGATGAATCATCTTCACTAATTTTTTTTTTATTATTATAGTCTCCCTTTAATATAAGGAAGGAGGTTCCCGTTGTGGATCGGCAGGTTAAGAACCCAAAATAGTGTCTGTGAGGATTTGGGTTCAATCCCTGGCCTCGCTCAGTGGGTTAAGGATCCTGTGTTGCCACAAGCTGTGGCACAGGTCACAGATGTGGCTTGGAGCCAGTGTTGCTGTGGCTGTGGTGCAGGCCTGCAGCTGCAGCTCCAATTCAACCCCTAGCCTGGGAACTTCCATATGCCACAGTACGGCCCTAAAAAGAAAAAATATATACATAATAGACTGTTAATTTGAATAGGGTGGGAACAATTAATTTTGGAACCCCCCGCAAAACCCAACTGGAGTTCCCATTGTGGCTCAGCGGTAACAAACCCAACTAGTAACCATGAGGATGTGGGTTCAATCCTTGGCCTTGTTCAGTGGGTTAAGTATCCAGCACTGTGGTGAGCTGTCACAGACGTGGTTCGGATCCTGCGTTGCTGTGGCTCTGGTGAAGGCCAGCAGCGGCAGCTCTGTTTACCCTAGCTTGGGAACTTCCATACGGCACACGTGTGGCCCTACAAAGCAAAAAAGAAGCAAAAAACAAACCCCACTTAATTTCGTATGTGACAATTGATGTTTTGTTGAGAGGCAACCCACAAAAAGATTATGGCAATGACTGAGCCAATGTAAGTTATTCTGAGTAAGGTGTATTTATAGGATTATACCCTATAAAGACTCAATTCTCTCACCACTTTTTTCAAGGTTTTTTTTTTTTTGAGTGTCCATTTTATTCCAAGACACCATCTGGGTATTTGGAACACATTAGAAAACAAAGGAGATGAAGACCTTGGTCCTCACAGAGCTTACATTCCAATGCGAGAAGACAGGCCATAAACAACAAACGCATGACTATTAAAATACACAGCATGTTGGAAGAAGAATAGTGTTATGGGGAAATGCAAGCAGAGCAGATGTAGGGGGTGGGAGCCTGGGGTGTGTGAGCAGAAAGTCATGGAAGGCCTCACTGAGAGGCAAAGAGTTGAGAAGTACCTTTGCTAAAAAATAACTTTCAAAATGGGCAAAATCGTGGCTCTCGCACAGACGCAAAATGAAGACACGTTAAAGATTTTGTCTCACTCTATTACTCAAGCAGATGTTCTGAGGTCAAAAAAGAATCTGAATAATAAAAGCACTTATAATTAGGAATATTGAAATAAATGCAGAAATAGGGATGAGGGAGGAGTCAGCTGCACACTCTAAGACATCTATAGACAATGGTCATTCTGTTACCAGTGACTTATAACGAACAGGACTGTAAGGGGGCTTCCCTAAAATCAGAATCACATCATCCAGAGGGCTTTTTCTCTAGTCTAGACAATGAGCAGCTTTTAATGGAAGCACAACTATTTCTCTACAACTTGCTGCAGGTGGAAGGGCGACCACTTCTGTCTCTATGGAAGGCGACATGGTGGATAAGAGCAGATTCAGGGCCAGACTCTCTGGGTTCAAATGCAAGCACAGGTCCTGCCTGGCTGTGGGACTTTGGGGAAGTCACTTAACCTCCCTGTGCCTCAATATCCTTACTGAGGAAAACGGGGATGATGATGATAATAAAAGCATCTCCCTTGAGGGACTGTTGTAAGGATTACGTGAGTTAATAAGAAAGCACTTAAATGACACACGTACATAGTATGTGTTATTCAAATGTTTACTATTATTATTTTTTTTTTTTTGCCTTTATGTCATTTTTAGGGCCGCACCCACGGCATGTGGAGGTTCCCAGGCTAGGGATCTAACAGGAGCTGTAGCTGCCAGCCTTCGCCACAGCCACAGCAACGCGGGATCCGAGCCGCGTCTGCAACCTACACCACAGCTCATGGCAACGCCGGATCCTTAACCCACTGAGCAAGGCCAGGGATCGAACTCGCAACCTCATGGTTCCTAGTCGGATTCGTTAACCACTGCGCTATGACGGGAACTCCAAAATGTTTACTATTATTTTTTAAGCAACAGGGAAACCTCTTCATGGACACGTTATAAGGACATCTGGCTTTCACCTAGTTCAAAAGCATCATTTAGACCCCATATCCACCTTGGTTCTTGGTTCATTAGGCAATGACCCCAATACAGGTGCTGAAATTCAGGGAAAACCTTCAGCTATTTGGTGACTGCTGTTGACGAGATGACCTGGAATACAATTACGTCTTTTTTTTTCCTAAGACTACCATCAAAAAATGAAAGAACATTAACAGATACACACTACTGTATATAAAACAGATAAACAGCACCGACCTGCTGTGTAGCACAAGGAACTATATTCGATATCTTATAATTACCTATAATGGAAAAGAATCTTTTTCAAATTCATACAGAAATATATTTTTACATGTGAATTTATATAAAATTGAATCACTTTGCTATACACCTGAAACTAACACAATATTGTAAAGCAATTAAAAAAAATAAAACAAAAAATTCTGGCAGAAAACCCAGATCCCTGAACATATATACATTGAGTTCAGTATAAGAAACACTGGTTTAAAATGCTTACCCTGGAGTTCCCGTTGCAGCTCAGCAGTTAGCGAACCCAATCAGCATCCAGGAGGACACGGGTTTGATTGATCCCTGGCCTCGCTCAGTGAGTTAAGGATCTGGCCTTGCCGTGAGCTGTGGTGTAGGTCGCAGACGCGGCTTGGATCCCACGTTGCTGTGGCTGTGGCACAGGCTGGCAGCTGTAGCTCCAATTGGGCCCCTAGCCTGGGAACCTCCATATGCCGCAGGTGCAGCCCTAAAAAGCCAAAAAGATCGCCCCCCCCCAAAAAAAAAAAAATGCTTAGCCTGAGGCCTCCAAAATGTTGCAACTCCAGCAAAGGCAGCCCTTGGGTGCTCACACCTCCCTTGGAGCTAATCCTTCTGTCCCCATCTGTCCCTGTGCCCCTGGAACAGGAGAGGGAGTCAGGTAGATGCAAGAAGTTGGACTGGAAAGAGAACAGAGAAGGATCCTAAACTGACAACCTAAGGCACAGCCACCACGGCGCTGCTCATGACAAAGGAGCCCCAGGAACATCCCCTGGGCAGGTCCCGTGGTAGAGAGTAAAGAGTTTGTTCGCTGGCACAGAACAGGAGGGACACTTGGGCAGATGCTGAGTGGTCACTTTCCACCCTCACTCTGCGTTTTCAACTCTTTTTGTTTTTACTTTAAAATTTTTTTCATTTCATTTTTTTCTTTTTATGGCCACACGTGAGGTATACAAAAGTTTCTGGGCTAGGGGTGGAATCAGAGCTGCCGCCGCTGGCCTACGCCACAGCCTTGGCAACACTGGATCCAAGACACACCTGAGACCTATGTTGCACTAAGCGGCAACGCCACATCCTTAACCCAATGAGGGAGGCCAGGATCGAACCCGCATCCTTACAGAGACAATGTCAGATCCTTAACCCACTAAGCCACAATGGGAATTCCTCTGTTTTTAAGAAACGCCGACGGTATCCTTGACTCATTCTTTAATCTGGATGGAGGCTCGAAGAGCAGGAAGCTACAGACCGAGGGCACTGATCCCTGGTGCCCCCCTCGGCCCCTGTGATAGCCATCAGGCCACGCAGCCCTATCACAGCCTTGGCATCTCCCTCGGGTCAAGGATAGTAGCCACCAGTCCTCTGGGCACACTGGCTAAACCCACGCACACTTCCTCTGACCACGGGGTGGAGGTGGGGACACTGAACACCTTGCACAAAAGAAGTGAAAGCTGCTCGCTACTCAGGACTGGGAAACAGGACCAACATGCATGAAACAGGGTGGGAGCAGTAAAATTCAGTCACCACCCTCGTGCTACACCAGGTGGCTCAAATAGTAAGTACAATACTCAGCACTGAGAATACCAAAAAGGCACCCAGATCCTCCCAGATGGACACAATGTACACACACACACACGTGCTTACACACTCATGCCTACGGGCCTTATAGCACTTTCCATAGTCTGTCTCAAAGTGTGGGTCATTCATTCATTAATCTGTTTTTTCCAATTATAAGAGCCTTCTCTCAGTCTTTTCTGTACTTGCTGGGTATTATCTATTGCCAGCCCTTTGTAATATCTCCCTGAATTCCCACAAAAGTCTGTGAGTTAAATTATTGTTCCCATTTTGCAGATGAGGAAATTGAGGCCCAACTGCAGAAGAGCACGGTCTACTTTCCGTGTGGCCAACATCGGTGCAAACTGTGGGCCCCAAGTCCATGATGGGATAAGTACAGAAATTTAAAGTGTTCAGAGAAGGGTTCCCATCATGCTCAACAGTTAACAAACCTGACTAGGATCCATGAGAATGCGGGTTTGATCCCTGGCCTCACTCAGTGGGTCGAGACTTGCAGATGTGGCTCGGGACCCACGCTGCTGTGGCCGTCGCATAGGCTGGCAGCTGTAGCTCCAATTAGACCTCTAGCCTGGGAACTTCCATATGCAGTGGGTGCAGCCCTAAAAAGCAAAAAAAATAAAAGTGTTTAGAGACTTTAAAGTGTTGCAATTTGTCATTGTCACCACATTGTCACCACATCCAAGGATGTGATCAGTAGGCTTGTCTGGTTGGCACAAACTATGGAGTAGTCAGAATCATTAAGAAGGACCATATGGGAGTTCCCGTCGTGGCGCAGTGGTTAACGAATCTGACTAGGAACCATGAGGTTGCGGGTTCGATCCCTGCCCTTGCTCAGTGGGTTAACGATCCGGCGTTGCCGTGAGCTGTGGTGTAGGTTGCAGACGCGGCTTGGATCCTGTGTTGCTGTGGCTGCGGCGCAGGCCAGTGGCCACAGCTCCGATTAGACCCCTAGCCTGGGAACCTCCACATGCCGCGGGTGCGGCCATAAAATGACAAAAGGCAAAAAAAAAAAGAAGAAGGACCATATGCTAAAATGTGTGATGTTCAGGTTAGTTTTTCAACTATGAGGCGAAAGTGTATCAAAATCTAGAATTCACTGATTTCATTGAAAGCCGATTTAAATGTAACTATAACATTATAAGTTAAATTGTTGGAACTGGCAACTAAGGAAGGAATGAAGATGAATTTTTAAAATTCAGCAGACTTGCTGCATTTGAGATGACAGCTAAAATATGAATACCCTGAATTTGCCGAAATAGGTTTAAAAATCTCTTCTCCCAATCTGGTCCACATACCTCTGTGAAATGAACTTCTCTTAAGTGTGATTAAAACGAAACACAGAAGTAGTTTATAGACATCTTCTCCTGCAAGTAGCATTGCTATATCCAACCTAGATTAAACTTTTGCTATATTAAAAATAAAGTATTACTACATTCAGGGTTTGTTTAAACTATTTAATATGGTAAATCTCTATTTCACTTCTTACTCTTTTGTTTGGTTAAAATTACAGAATGACAAGAGTTGCCAATATTAATAGTAATCTCTATTAATTGTTTTCATATGCATTTTGAATAAATACGCAGCTTTTGTAATTATTTTCCCCAACATGTTTATTCTTATTTAATTTTATTTTAGGGCCACATCCGTGGCATATGGAGGTTCCCAGGCTAGGGGTTGAATCAGAGCTGTAGCTGCCGGCCTACACCACAGCCACAGCTGCACAGGATCTGAGACGCATCTGTGACCTACACCACAGCTTACAGCAATACCGGATCCTTAACCCACTAAGCGAGGCCAGGGATCAAATCTGCGTCCTCGTGGATGCTAGTCATATTCATTTCCGCAAAGCCATGACAAGGAACTCCCTATTCTTATTTATTGAAACATAATCTTACGCTTGCTAAATCTATAAGTTAAAAACGGGGCTTGTACTTTGGTATTTTTGTTTTGCATTTTATTTTCATAGTGGTTTCTTTTTCATAGCATTTCCCAAAATTATCAGCCCACAACGTGTTAGAAATTTGCAAAACTGGTCCTTCTCCACAGACGGTTTGAAAAACACAGCTCTCAAATGTTGACTTCCTGAGTCCAGGCCTTTGTTTTGTTTGCCGAGGTAGCCCTAGCTCTCAGATCACTGCCAGGTCATAGTAGCTGCTCAATAAATACTTGTCAAATGAATGAATGAATAAAACTGAGGTTAGTACAGGCTACATCCTATAATACCGCCTCCCACCAAGTGTACAGAACTTGCGTTAGGGTCAGGATTAGGATCAGGCTGGCTGGGGAAGGCTCTCCAGAGGAGTGAGCTTGAGCACAGCCTTAAACAAAAGGGTGAGGGAAACTAGAAAGGGTAAGAGGACTCGATCTACCTCCTTCAACAGGCGAAAACTGGACTTAGGGAAACGGTTCTGTTTAGAGAGCTGGCCCAGAATGTCTCCCCTTTCCTCATTAACATTTAGCTTCTGTTGGGTCATAAAAACCAGGTTCTGCTGCAGATTTATAGTTCGCAGAATGGTAGAGCCAGAGGGAGTCTCGGCAGGGGAGGGTTTGAGGTTCTGGTGGCCGGAAGGCAAAGAAAGAACACTCCCCCACCTTAAAAGAGAAAAGGGTGAGAGGACCGAGGAAGCCCACGGCCCACAGCGGGCAGGACAGGGGTGGGGGCAGCAAGGGCAAAGGTCAAAGCAAGGATCAGTGGGGGGCCTGGAATGAACCGGATGTGCGATCCACCCAGAGACAACCTCTGACTTGTGCCTGAAAAACAAAGTCCACCCAAGATGCTCAGATACCGAAAACTAGCGCTTACCACTGGGGAGAGGGAAGGGGAGGGGCAAGCAAAGGGGAGGGGATAAGAGGTACAAACCATTATATGTAGAAGATAAATAAACTACAAGGATATATTGTACAGCACAGGGACTCTAGCCCATATTTTATAGTAACTATAAATGGAGGATAGCCTATTAAAATTTTGAATCATTGTATTGTACACAGGAAACTAATATAATACTATACACCACAAAAAAAAAAAACAAAAACTAAGGCCACCCGGTGGCAGAGGTTACTGTGCTCCATCAAACTCCACCAAGCCTCCAGCTGCTGCCAGAATCACTTTGTCACTCTGCACCTAGGAGGTCTCCTAGTGACACTGATGGTAGAAGTTAATGCCTCAGAGATCATCACTTGAACAAGACTAGGAGCCCTTGTGACTTCATATTTATAATCTTGTGAGGGGCTTACAGAGGGTTCCACCAAATTGTTTAAGCTTCGCACCCCATCCCCAAACCTAGACCCGTCCCTGTCTCCTCTCAGGCCCCCTCGATAGAAGCTGCTTTCCTCCTCCTGGAGGCCGGCATTCTCTCTGTCCGCCACAAGGTGGCGCCGGACATCCTACTGTGAGATGCACAGAATCCTTATGCAAAGCATGAGGTTTTTGCTTCCATTCTTAGAAGCCGAAATACCCGCTTCTTTGCTCCTCTTTATATCCGTGGCAACCTAACTCTTCTCTTTGCATGTTCTTGGTTTCATTTTTTATGTTACCCTAAGGTGGGAGTTGAGGGGGTTCAGAATGATTTTCTTTGTAGAGCTCACATATTGTGGGAACTAGAGAAATCAGCCAACTTAAAAAAAAAAGAAAAAAAGAAATGAGAGCCCAAGAAAAGAAGAAAAATTCCTGTGTAAGAAGTAAACAAAGTAGGTGCTCACGTCTTTTAGCTTGTTAAAATTTTCGGTTAGAAAAGTGAGGATGAGTCTGAATACTTAATAGTGAAAATTCTCTGAAGGTCAACTCCCCTGTCCAGAGAGCAGCTTCTACTATGTGCTTCTGTACTGCTATATTATCAATGTTCAAGAGAAAGGTCAAAAGCCCTTTTATTAAAATACAACCAACTTAAGGCAAGGAATTGGAAAACAATAACTCATACTATGTCTGCAATAACTAAGCACAGAAAAACTTTAAGAGCATTAAGTAAACAAAGAATATTTGGTAACCTAAACAGCACGAACTAAAGTCTTTACTATTTTTGAGAAGGTGAAACAGATTGTTAAAATTTATTTTCAAAAAGCATTTTAATTCTTTTGGGAGGGTGGGGGTGGGGTCTTATTAGGGCCACATCCGCAGCATATGGAGGTTCCCAGGCTAGGGGCTGAATAGGAGCTTCAGCTGCCCGCCTACACCACAGCCACAGCAACGCGGGATCTGAGCCACGTCTGTGACCTACACCACAGCTCAGGCCAACACCAGATAATCAACCCACTGAGCAAGGCCAGGGATCGAACCTGCGTTCTCATGGATACTAGTTGGGTTCGTCACACCTAAGCCACAATAGGAATTCCTGGCATTTTAATTCTTGTCATCCACTGCATGTTAAAAAAAAAAAAAAAAAAAAGTGTTGATCTGTGAGACCAAGTTCATGTCCCTCAAAGCTCTTTTTATCTATTAAAAACTATTTGTGTTCGCATTCATCCTGTAAATATCTACAGATGGTCCATGTTTTAAAGAGTAAAGTGAACAGGAAAAGAGAGGGAAAACAGACATTGCTCAGTCTACTTTTTTTTTTTTAACTTTACAGTTTGCAATGTTTTTCAAATCCGGTTTTTCAAGAACTCTTCTATCTGAGGGAAGAGAAGATTTTTTTCAGGGGAAATCACTGATAGCCACTGCAGTAACATCATCTGCTGTTTACCGTGCATATGACCCGCCTCTCTTTCCTTCTGAAACTGTGTTGTCTGTGGGTAAATTCGAAGCAACTCATCTGGTTCATTGGTGACTTTTATATGGGTGAATTTCCTTTGGAAAAGTAAATGGATGGCTACCTAACTCCAGCTGGGAAACTGTGTTCGGGCCTCTCAGCTTCCTCCCACATCCGTATTTTCAGGCCGTTTCCCACCCCACCCAGCACTGCCCGCCCAGCCCTATATTCTCGCACAGCTTCAGACTAGGCCTACGTGGAGACGGAAAAGAGCCTGTTCTCACCCTAGGCTGCCTCACAGACACACCTCCTGGATCCCTACTTTCTCAGCATCCCCAAACTTCCTAATGTTCTTGGTCCTGAGTTTGTTCTTCCAGGGCTGGAAGAAGAGGTGGTGATCAATCAACAGGGTTAAAAAATATGTATATATCTAACTGGTTGTCCCAGGAGCACCTCCCACTTCTCCGCACCTGAAAGCAGCACGTGGCTTTGAATGAGAGGGTGTAGGGGAAAGCTGGGCACTGTGCCTCGTACGCGGCGAGCCTTGCACAAGGCTTAGATGTTGCCTGCGTCTGTGCCTTCTACGAAGCCTTCAACAAGGCTTCCACAAACGGAACTATTCCTCATCAGCCACCGTTACATTATCGCCACCCAGCAAATCCAGCAGGGCACCTGGCAAACAAGAGGCATTCATTACAAAAAGTGAGCAATCAGTCTCAATTTCTTTACCTTTAAGGTAGGGGCTGTAACCTCTGACCTCGAAGACTATCACCTGCTAAGGAGCCCAGACCTAGAGGAATTTTCTTTTTCTTTTTCCTCGGGAGAAAAATAAGACTCGTCCAGTTCTGCAGCATCTCCCCACTGGCCGCGTCAGGTAGCCACTCAAAGAGTGTACGACCTGTAGTCTTCAACATACCCACACATCTCTTCTTTGAAAACATCAGACACAATTTTATTAGGCAGTTAAAGGAACATGAGCCTGCTAGATCAAAGCGGCCAACTGGTCACCCAGCCTTTCCAAAGTGGGGCTGTAGTTCATTATGGCTAATCGGCTAACCCCATCTGCCTCTCTCATATATCAACATGCCCAGGAAACAGATTCAGAAAGCCCTGGGCACTGCAGGGAAAAATCTTTTCAGGTAACCAACTGTATTAAAAAAGCAGACCACGTCTTGAAAGATGAGTAGGGCTATAAAACTCAGAAGTTCCTACAACCTGGGGCAGCCCCCAGGTCCCCCCATAGGGTCCCACGAGAAAGCACGGGCTTCGCTGATCATGCTTTTTCTTTAAGCAGGCGGGTTGCTCCTTCCCAGACATTTTTGGACTAGAACCCGAACATTCACTTTCTTTGCAATTGTTTTCATTGTCTGTGTTGTTTGCAAGGATCTTAATTCTAGCTCGAAGCACGTCCCCCTTCAGTTCTCATGCTTGGTAACATTCAGCTTCCTCTTCTTCTGCAGGTTGCAGGCAGGAAACTGGAAAATGGGCCACAGGAAACCTGGCCTCCTACATCTGTCCCACTTAGTAATTGCAGCTCTGGTTTCATTTTGCCTTGTGTGTCAGCTCTGTTTTAACCCTCAACACGACGGCCAAAGTCTGCTTTCTGAAAGAACACTGCTATTCTTATTGCCCAGGGAAACTCACTGAGCCTTTTTTTTTTTCTTCCCCGGAGTAATTAACTGTATGAATTCAACATGGAAAAAAAAAATACTAAGCAAATTCTCCTAACAGTAGTCATTTGGATCAAAAGATTATGGAGCTAGAAAAATGATACATTCAATGTGATAAAACTACTAATAGGTCCCCAGTGAGAAGTCAAGACTATTTCATAAGACCCCAACACAGCAGAAGCTATAATCAGTACGATTACTAGGCTGCCTGATGAATTTTAACTTTCACGGCTTTGATAAATAACATATGAAAATAAACTATCATCATCTCTCATTATCATCTCTCTCATTATGACGCGATTTCAAATTATGTTTCCTAACCATATCACCAACCGTTAGCTTGAACTATATGAAACTTTTTATGGATCAGAAACAAATACCAGCAATCTCATATAGTCAACCTAAAGCACATAATTACCCACAGAGAATAGATACACACACACACACTCATTCCCAGGACTGTATCTTCTTCCATGTTTGGTTCATGGACCCTTTTTGAGAATCTAGCATTCGCTTGTGGGGGGAAAAAAGATATATTTAAATCCTAAAGATAATTTATAGATCTCAAAGATCCCCATTCTAAAGAAGTATTGGCTAGTCTTTCCCTACCAGCAATACTGAGTGTCCATGGAATTCTCAAGGACTTCTATCCAGAATGCATTACTCCTTTTTTTTTTTTTTTTTTTTTTTTTGCTTTCTAGGGCTGCATCTGTGGCATATGGAGGTTCCCAGACTAGGGGTCAAATCGGAGCTATAGCTGCCAGCCGACACCACAGCCACAGCAACACAAGATCTGAGCCACGTCTTCAACCTACCACAGCAACGCCAGATCCCCAACCCACCGAACGAGGCCAGGGATCGAACCTGCATCCTCATGGATACTAGTCAGGTTCATTTCCGCTGTGCCACAACAGGAACTACAGCTTCCTTCTTTATTTATTCACTCTATGGCTGCACCCACGGCATATGGAAGTTCCTGGGCCAGGGATCGATTCCAAGCCACAGCTGTGACCTGCACCGCAGCTGCAGCAACACTGGATCCTTAACCCGCTGTGTCACACAGGAACTGCCAGGAGCTTTTCTTTTTTAAAGCTAACATTTAATGGGCGTTTGCTATATATCAGGCATTATACTGACTGTTTCATACACACTGCCTAAATTTGATAGTCCATGAGGAAGTTACGGTTTAACAAGGTAGAGTAAGATGCTCCTGGCCATGGCGGGAGTAAGATGGGAAAACAGAGACTTATGTCCAGGGCACCTGGCTCCGAAGTCCAGTTTCTGAATCACCACGCATAGTCAACCCCACCGCCCCCAGCAGAGGTTTCATTTCTTATCTGTACATCTCATCGCTACTAAAAGTCTCATTTTAACTCAGAGGGTGACACACACTGCCATGAGCAATCGCATCAGAAATGGTCCTTGTTCATAGCTGACTTTGTTGCATCTGTGACGCCAGGTGTTCCACCTGCCTCTCTTTTAACAAAGTTTGAACCCACTCCACTATAATTTTTCCTTTTTTTAAAGATCAGTTTCCCTTTTCGAGGATCTGCTCCTGGCTTCAATATTGCAGCAGCTTCATCCAATGCTAAGTAATCGAGGTGGCCTCTTGGTTACGAAGACGGGCCTTGAGAAGCTATGTTCTGTGATTTCGGTTTCTTTCAACAGGAAAGATTCATCCTCCCACATAGCGTGCACACAGTGGCGGGTGGTGGAGGAGCAGAAAAGCAAGAAATGAAAGGGAGGTGATGGAGCCTGGCCCCAGAGCAGGGCCCAAACCTGCGTGCATTTCATGGAACGTTACATGAATCCTGAGAAACACTTCACGTGCTAAGAGGGACAGGCTGGGAACCCCACTGAAACTGCATGACTGGTGGCACTTGGTGAGCCCCCAGCAGGGGCTAAAAAACTTTCCTTTAAAAACTAACACTTCAGGAGAAACCCCGTTTCAGGCTCTAGGAAAGCAAAGTTTGGGGTTTCATGGAGTCTCATGACAGGCAGATAAAATAAAAAGGTGCATTGCGTCCAATAAAACAAAATCTTACTAACTGTTCTTAACTTTGCACTTCAATTTAATGAGCTCCTTAATTTCCAGTAGGTATTACCCCCCCCCGCAACTCTAACCTTGATTCTTACATTTCATAGGCCTTTGAATGGAAAAATCTTTTACCTAAATTTTTGTCCTATTTATATTAATAAAATTCAATTCTGTGTGCAAAGAGAAACACTGGAAGTCTGAACATATAAATTCTCATGGTAGTCATAGCCTTAGAGAGTCGTGTGATCTCAGGCAGGGCTGTTAAATTCTCTGTTTCAACTTCTTAAGTAAGGCCAACCCCATCCCCCTTCATATATGAGGGTTAGCAAACTAAAATACTTTTTAACAATTCAAGAGTATTTTGAGGGAGTTCCTGCCATGGCTCAGCGGAAACGAATCTGACTAGCACCCATGAGGACACAGGTTTGATCCCTGGCCTTGCTCAGTGGGTCAAGGATCTGGCGTTGCCAGGAGCTGTGGTGTAGGTCGCAGACGCAGCTGAGATCCGGCGTTGCGTTCGCTGTGGCATAGGCCAGCAGCTACAGCTCTGATTCGACCAGCCTGGGAACCTCCATATGCTGTGTGTGCGGCTCTAGAAAAAAAACAAAAATAGACAAAAAAAAGAGTATTTTGAAAGAAAAAATATCTAAGATATCCTTTGATCGATACATTGTTTAAATTATATATACATTATATATAGAGAGAGAGAGAGAGAGAGTTTTTAGGGCCACACCCACAGCATATGGAAGTTCCCAGGCTAGGGGTCAAATCGGAGCTGCAACTGCTGGCCTACCCACAGTCACAGCAATGTGGGATCTAAGCCGCATCTGCGACCTACACCACAGCTCAAGGCAGTGCCAGATCCTTAAACCACTGAGTGGGGCCAGGGATCAAACCGCAGTCCTCATAGATACTAGTACAGTTTGTTAACACTGAGCCACAGACACTCCTAAATGATTTTTAAAATAAAAAAAGGAATAATGCCTTCAGGTTCAAATAAAGCCTTCAGAGAGGGAATTTTTAAATCCATGGTTGCCTCAACATTGGAAAATGTTTATTTGCTTACTTTGGTTTTATGAAAAGTGAAAATAAGGAAATCTTACATACCACTTCTACTAGAATGAAGCCATAACCGTTCAGATAAATTTGAAAGCTCTTCTGTGCTAAATAATAAGATAAGAAGAAGGCCACAAGTATATAGCCAGGGCAGTAAGAGCAATTTTGCATGATACAAAATGATGGTGGTTTTTCCACATCCAGAAACTGAAACATTTCCTGCCAAAGCATCCTCCAAACTCTTCTATTGTGTTGAAACTGTAAAATCTTTCTAAATCAGGACTTCCTCCTATTATGCTTTAGAGGCGTCTTTCTGGGAAGGGTAGATCCAAGGCAAAAGGTAGGAATTCCTGCAGCACCACCCAGTGGAAACATTAGAAAAAAAAAAGAAAAAAAGGAGCAAGATAAAACACGTTTAAAAAAGAAGAGTCATGCCTTAAAGCTCTGCTAATTAAAAATGTGGACAGGGCGCCTTTTCCATCAATGGCAACCTGCAATATGTTTTGCTTCACAGTACTGTCCTCCTTCCCCAGGCCCTTCCGTAAATGCCACCCACCCAGATGACTGCCAGCATCACATCTGCCTTGTCTCTCTCGCACACGTGCACACCCACACGGGGCTGACACCAGGGCCGGGGAGGAAGGAGTCCCGGGTGGAGTCAGGTGTGGCCTGCGACACCATCCCTTCCTCTCCGCAGGCTTCCCATGGGACTGTGGGGACCGGGAAACCTGCACAGCTGTGCTGGGCGTCCCAGTCCAGCTGCAGCGTCGGGCATTTCCTGGCAGAAAGGGAGCATCTGTGCACGTTCCCTTTCTCCTTGGTCTGGATGCAGCAGGGCTGCAGGGCTGCCTCCCTCGGTCCACCCCAGGGAAAGGCTCGGAGACTTGTCTCCCCTTGTGGCCCACACGTCCAGTCCCCCGCCCCGAACTCTCTCCAGTGTGACCACTGCTTCTGCTCCCCGGTGCCACCAAAGCCACTGTGGGTCCCACAGCCTCCCACACATCATTTCAGGCTGTCTCTGCTTCACTCAGGGCCATCATCAGAATATGTCTCTTCACCAGCAACTGCTTCTCACACATGCATGACACATCAGGCTACTAATCTCGGGAACGGAGTGGAGGATCAGGGACCCTTGACCCCCTCCTTCCAGCTTTCCCTCGCAGGGAGCCTGGCAGTGGTTAGGAGAGGGACAGTGCTGTGATCTTCCCAGAGAAGCTGGGAAGTCTCTTATCTTCTCCGCAGAACTTAAAATAATGAAGTATCATATCTTCTATCGTGTCTGCATGGTTAAGTCACTAAAGAAAACGGTCTCCAACATCAGCCCTCCTCCTCTTTCCCTGTTGCAGTAAATCCACCAGAACCGTTTTATGAATCTTTGAAAAACAGAGAATGAAGGAGTTAAGGATGTGGCATCGTTTCCTGAGGGCACAGGTTCTATCCCTGGCCTGGCCTGGCACAGTGGGTTATGGATGTGGCATAGGTCATGGCTGTGGCTCGGATTTGATCCCTGGCCCAGGAACTTCCATATGTTGCAGGTTCAGCCAAAAAAAAAAAGGAAAGAAAATAACTAGTTAACTGATCTGGACATTATTTAGAAGTATATGATCATTGCTACATTGTAAAAATACAGCATATTTGAACTGATCCTTTACACGTGGCTAAATAGCATTATAAATCTTTTTCCCCCTTTTTCTAAAAGGTAATATTTCCCAAAATGTGCTGGTTTCTAGAAATGTCAAGATTTGGCTGGAAAATGACATTAGCTAGTCTATGGGTCTGCCTATATATAGTATTGTTACAAAAACAGTCAAGAGCTACTGATAGTTGGGATATAGCTTATTTAGTGATTTTTGGGGAAGCACAAAGAACTGCCTTCCAGGGCGGTTGCCTAAACAAGGCCTTCTTGGACTCTTCCAGGCTTCTTAGATCCTGCCAGATCACCATTTTTCTTTGGTGCTCTTCTTGGCAAAACTCTTGGGTGGATGAGAAAATGCAAATTATACGGCTCAACATTGGTACATAAATCTGCTAGGATACCGTAGTCACGTGAGAAGGGATCTATTAAAAAAGAGTGACTCTGCAGTCTTCAAAATTTCATCACCTGCTCATGTGGTGGACATCTGCAGGGAATTTTAGCTGCATCTAAAGCCATAAAGGTAGACTCTCCCTTTTAGAGCTTTACCGTCTCCATCTGCATCTATTTCCCCACATTTTTGTACAGATATCAAGTGCAGTTATACATGATGAGTATGGTGACAAAATACAGAGTTTCTTCGAAGTTTAAATAACTTCTAATAAAGTTCTTTTTAACACGAAGCCAAACTATGATGGCATTAAGGTAAAACAGCGAGCCAGAGACACCCAGTTTTTCACACAATGTCCGTGTAAAAGCCAGCCTGGCTTGTAGTTAAACTACAGTAAGTGGAACACATTTAAAACATCTTGCTATGCCTGTTGAGTAGAGTTATTTCTAAGAGAACTGTTGCAAATATAGACAGTGAGTGATTTGAAAACTAAAGAATCTTCTCCCAAGGCCTTATACATACTGAAAACCTGTCTATTAGCCTCCAAACTGCAATTAATCAATGAACAAAGTAACATTAAAATTGTCACCAACTGGAAGACCAAGGGTTCATTCATTCGTAACAGGCTGACGTTGTACACACGTGTTTCCTTCCAGAGGCCAACAAAAGCATCCCACGGAAAAGAACAGCTGTTGGTGATATCAGTGGCCAACATCGGCCCCGTCCCCAAAGCATCCGCACTCTCCTTAATGCCCGTTCGGGAGCGTGCGTGCCATCCACCAACCGTGCTCAGCCCTTTTCTTAAATGTCACCTACAACTCGTTCCTCTACTTACTCTTCCAGTCATTGTTCCACACGAATATATTAACTGTACAAAATAAATGTCAGACTCTGCTTTAGATTCTGCTTCAGAGGATCTTCCCCTCTTGTGAGAGAAAAATCACCCTTTCTGTATTCGAATCACTTGGTAGATGGACACTCTTCTACAGCAAGGTCTGAAAGCTTCGACTTTCCTCCAGACAAATTGGCAGGTTTTAATATTTAGCTTTAAAAACAACAACAACAAAGGATGTGGCAAAGGCTGGAGGAGGAGGAGGCCGTTCTTGTGGTTCGGCTCCGATTTAAATCAAAGCAGGGCACTGCTCTTATTGGAGAGCAGCGAGGCGGAGCTTTTGAGAGCCCTGGTGCTCTTGGGTCATTTGGTCTGATCCAAGACATCTTCTAACAGCATATACGTTGGTAAAAAAAGCAATTCACTTTAGGAAATTATTAACACTCCTCAAAATGACTCACTTTATCCAAGGATCATAAACGCAGAATTGAGAAGCGGTGCTAAAGAGAATAAAGAACTGAATGAAGCAAAGTCAGGAATTCTGGCTGGCTGAATGAGGGATGCTTCTGGTTTTGCCTTGACTGTCAAAGAAGAAGCAGGCTCATCAACAGGCTTCCTGCCCACCTCTAGACACTCAGCATGGACCTGATGGCTCATCTCCCTCTGCCTGGGGTTTAATCAGTTCCAACCCTGACTCAGAAAGTCACTTGGAGAATTTGGAGATGTATGTTCTAAAATGCCTTTAAAAAAAAACAAACAATCACCACCACCACCAACACCCTGTGGTCTCAATGAGAAGTATCCGGAGCTTGAAAACAGGCAGGGACATTAGCAAAAATAACTTCCCCACCAACACTCATGAATTCACAATTCCAAAGGATTTCAAAACGCAAGACCATGCAAGACCGAGGCACTGCATCCACCTAAGTCTTCGAATAATACTAAATGGTTTGGTCCCTTCCTGTATGTTCTTAATGGGGCTTGCTGAAATTATGAGGCATCTGAGCTTTCTCCTCTCCTGAAAATGATATCAATAAAAAAAAAAAAATCAGAGTTCTCTCCTGAGTTCTTACAGTGAAACAAGGATCCTTTGGAGTGGAGAGGTTTGGCAAACCATTCGCTTATGCTCCAGTCCTCTGTACAGGACTGGGGCTTGAATTTCAAGTGAGAAATGTGACTCTACAGAGAGGAACAAAAACTGTGATAAAACAGTGTCCCGCTCTCCTAAGACTCATATACCCCTCCTGGAGTTACATCGATGGAGGCAACCCAGGTGTATGTACACGTACGTATGTTTACACACATACACCCCTCATCTGCTGGTGCTTACATTTTTCATTTTTAAATGAATTCCAATAACCAGGGCTTCTATTTTACCCTCTAAAGAGAAATCTTCCAAACTCCAGTAGGGGGATAGTGGCGAAGTTACATTTCCAGTGCACCGAGTAATAACCTAGCTTCTTAACTACTAGGGTTAGGAAATTGTTCCCACATCCACAGCCCCTCCGCTTGCCTCATAGAGTGCTCTGACCGTTCTGGGCCCTGGTACCATCATTCTCAGGATGACGAGGGCTTACAGGTGTAGACAAGGGAGGAGAACCCCTGCAGTTCATTCCTACGGAGACACCCTGCAGGTACCCAGGAGCACATCCTGGAATAAATTCAGAGGCTTGCTTTGTTGTGGTGGTGGTTGCTGTCTTAATTGCTCCTCTGACAGTTAAGTGCAGGGAGACAAAACTCTGCTTAATTACACCTGCGGGTTAATCAAGGTTCGACTGTCAACAAACCGGCTCCTTAGCAAAACCCAGCTGAAATTAACAGCAGGTCTAGCCCTCCACTGCAAACCAGTCAGGTATTTAACCCTTCATCCTTTCATAATCACACAGACCGTGCCTTTTATTATTTTAAAACTCAATCGGAAATGTCATTAATTACCAAAAGTGATGCACAAAAGCTACACACACAAGCTTTAGCATAAGAAGCACTTTTTTTTTTTTTTTTTTTTGCCTTTTGTCATTTTATGGCCGCGGCATGTGGAGGTTCCCAGGCTAGGGGTCTAATCGGAGCTGTAGCCACTGGCCTACACCACAGCCACAGCAACGCAGGATCCGAGCCGCGTCTGCGACCTACACCACAGCTCACGGCAACGCCGGATCGTTAACCCACTGAGCAAGGCCAGGGATCGAACCCGCAACCTCATGGTTCCTAGTCGGATTCGTTAACCACTG